>VZTU01033429.1:0-21963 GCA_013400835.1 Zapornia atra
GATTCTATGATCTTTAAAATCCCTTCCAACCTAAAATAGTCTTTGATTTTATGGAAGTGAAACACCTACCTCCAGAAGCAGTTCAGAAGAGGTCAAGGTGAAGTTAGGACAATAAGAAGGTTCGGCTTAAGCTTAATGTAGCAATTGAATGGACTTTGAGGCTAGATGAGGTAAGCTCTATTGAACACTGACAGAGCTGTTTGGAAAGGAAGCTGTTGTACCATGGTAATGCTGGCATTGAGCATCTCAGTAGAATTAGTTAGCCCTGTGCCTTATAAAGGACACTTGTACACAGTGTTTCCAATGCATTCCTAAATGTTCACATTCAGTTTCTTACTAGGTTATTAATGATAGAAATATAATGATTCTATTTAGTTTTTCCAATATCAAATTCTGCCTTTTCTGTTTTAAGTGTGCTGCCATAATAAGCTACAGAGTCATTTTAGGTTGTTTTTCCTGACCTGTGCAGTATATTTGTTGGACCCTTGAAACAACCACAGAAACATACTTGATATCTGAAGAGCACTTTTGGAAAAAATGAGAGCTCTACAAAGGGAAGCTGTTATGAAATGAAGTGTAGGTGAAATCATAAAGGCAGCGTTGTTCTCCCCATCTAGGTGTTGTGTCCTGAATGAAGCAAGCCTGTAATCTATTAGCTATTAATCCACACAGAGTGGAACAGAAGCCTTTTACAAATACATACTTAATAACCTTGGCTGTGTATTAAGATGGGGAGAAATAGCCATTGTGCATCGGCTAATCTTTACATGGAGATTATGTCCTCAAGAACTACATCAGTTGCTGATTACTGCTTACCCTGGAAAGACAGTTGGGAAAAATAATGATGTATATACTCCTAAAATGAACAAAAAAGCAGCATTTAAATCCATAGGTGCTGTAGTAACAGAAAACCACTATTTGTAATGCACAAGCATTAAAATCTCATTCCTGAGTGTCTTTTTAAAACACATAAAACTGCTTATGCCTCTAAATACTGGGTTTGTTATTTTGTTCTTGACTACAATTAAAATAATTTCGAGACAAGAGTTTGATCAGCTGTGTATGGCCAACTTTTTCTTGGCAAATATGCACCCTAATATTTTTAGTGTTTTACAGGGTTTTTTTTGTGGCCAGACCTCTCCCACTGCTTTGCAGATATGGATGATGTCAGGTTATCGACTTCAAAGAATTCCAGTTACAAAACTTCACTTTAACTATCTTTTTTTTTCTAGTCCTTTACCTGATTTGACTAGTTCTTGAACAGTTTTTAAAGAAAGATATTAATTTTATGTCCAGTTTTGTAGGCATTTGATTCCATCAGAGAAAGGTCACATTGACTGGAAACTGATGTACTTTGCACTCCAGAAATATTACCCAATAAAGGAACAGTATGGGGACACCCTGCACTTCTGTCGACACTGTAGTATTCTGTTTTGGAAGGTAAGAACTTTGAAATAGATCATCAGAAGTAAGTTCAAACAGCTCCTGGTGAACATCTGAAAAGAGAAATATTAAGGTAATCTTGTATTTTTCTCATGTGAAATATGATTGGAGAACTAGTGTCTAACCCTCTAAGTAATATATAAAACTTGCATATAAAAATCAGTATTAAAGTCCAAAGTTGTTTTCTATCTGGCATTCTTATCTCTTCATATCTGACAGCCTCAATACCTAGCTTGTAAGAAGTGCTGTGCAAGAGTTGCACTCAGGCTTCTTGTATCTCTTCAATCTTATGCAAAATTATTAGGAACTTGTATGAAGTTAGCCATTTCATGGCATCCCACTTCTAATGATGGCATGGCAGTCAAGATGTCTCTAATGAACTTACTACTGTAGTATTCCTACCACATTGATGTAAAACTTTGTATTTTTATAGTCTTGCTTCTGTCCCATATGAAATTCGGAGAGCTGTTTCAAACCTTGTTCAAAATGCATCTGATGTAGATTCTGATGGTTTACCATGAAGCATATTCTGCCTTACGGGATGATTTTAATTTCTGTAGGGAGTTATTCTGTAGGGAGTTATTACTCCTGTGGGAACACATAGTCCTGCTCTTACTTGGTGTTGCACTGTAATCTAGCCTTCTCATTCATGAGACGTCTTTAATTTTGCACCTCAAAGACCAGATATGAGTAGTGGTAAGCAGACAGTGAAGAGAACAAAATGTTTGAGAGAACTTGGAAGGTGCTCCTATTCTATTCTGATCCACAGAAAGAAGTTGCTCTTACATTGTCTTTCTGTAACTTTAAGAGGAGTTGAGTGTCAGTGTGAGACTCTTATCTTCCACGGCAAAAACCTACACTTTAACAGGATAAACTGGCTTTCATAAAGTAATGTTGCTAAATGATGTCCTAAAGCTGAGAATCCCTGACACTATGGGAACCCTCAAACATACTAAATGTTTTTGCTGAATTAATGGTAGGAAAGCAAGTAGTCAGAATTGGCTTCTGCTGTGAAAAGTCTGGGCATCTGCTGAAGAACCTGTGTCAGGAATGGCATTACAGTGGAGTTGGTCTCATTCGTGTTGCTCAATCTGTCAGGTAAAGTTTTCCCTGTGAAAAAGGAAATGTTAAAGTTAAGCTCACATCAGGCGGTCATTGTTGGTAGCAGATTTGTTTGGATTGTCTGGCTTTGGGATAATGGAAAGTATAGCACTCTGAGGAATGACTGGAATGTCTTTGGAATTAAATGTTTGGCTGCAGAGCCCTGTGTGACAGTCAGAGGCAGTGAACCTGTGCAGGCAGATACCTTGTTACCTTGACTACTCCAACCTGCTCCTTTTGTGGTTTTACATTTTTAGTGACAGTTGTACAGGTACTTTGTTTGGATTGACAAGCAGTACCTGCTACATCACTATTCCAGTGCTTGCTGCCTCATGCTGGAGATTTGGGCAGGTCTTAAAGTGATGGTGCAGCAATTAATCTAAAATTCTGTGGTTTGTGTTGGGCTGCTCTAACAAGAGCATGGTCAGCAGGTTGAAGAAAGGGATTATCCCTTTTCACTTGGCACTCCTCTGGGATACTGCATCCAGCTGGGGATCCTAATACAAAAAGCATACTGACAAACTGGAGAGGCTTGAGGAGTCGCCCTGTGAGGAGAGGCTAGAGAAAACTGCTTCAGAGGAACCTGAGAGCCTGCTGCGAGGGCAGCCAAGCAAGGGCTTGACCATAGAGGTGGTATAGTTTCCGTCCTTTGTTTTCAGGACCTGGCTGGATAAAGCTCAGAGCAACCAGGTCTGATCTCATAGCTTGGCCTGCTTTAAGCATTGTTGCGTTTACTTATGCACAACTGACACCCTCATTGCTGGGACACAGAGAGGTTAGTCAGAGGCCTGAAAAACAGGCTCTCTGTTTACAGGGCAACATAAGTACAGTGGTGCTACCCAGAGTTATGCAGGTGTGGGGGGGAGGTGGGGATAGTTCTGCTTTTTCCAAATATTTCTGAAGACCCATGACAAACAGAGCTGGGGGCAGTGGAACACAGAGGTACTTTATTAGCTCTAGAAAAATTCTGCGCTAGAGGAAAATATTTCTTAAACACAAAGAACTCTTATCAGGCTTTGACAACTCATTCAAGCTCCAGTATCATATTTGACAAACTACTAAATTAGATTTATGTATGAGTGGTTGACATATAAGCATAGCTATGATGTACAGATTTTTGTTACCAACTAAACCTTTTACTTAGACTTTCCATCAGGCAAATGGGGGGAAAACCCCACAAAAATAACCCAAAACAAACTTTAAAAGGGAAATCGCAGTTACCTTATAGAGGAAAAGTCTCAAGTGTTTGGAGCTTGAAATAAATGGAAGCACTGGATTCTTCAGGCATTTTAGAATATGGAAAAACTTAGTTTTCTCTTTTAATGGTACGCTTCCAAGATCAGGCAGCTTTTGCTTTCAGGCACATCGACAAGAATTTCAGACAGTGAGCTGAATACTTCTGTCATGCGTGTAGTTTCCCTTGCTGTGGGTTGTTTTGGGGTTTGGGGTTTTTCTGCTGATGGCTTTTCCTTTTTCCCTCTTCCCTAATTCACAAAGCAAGCCAAACATTGGGCTGACAGAGGAAAAAGTACTTGGGTGATTGGGGCACAAAGACTAGCAAGCATTAATGTTTTTGAACTTGGCAGTATTAATGCTAATAAGGAAATGTGACTGACCTCCATAAATTCCTCTCAGAGACAAGAGAAAGGGTGAATAAATGTGAGGCTACTCAGGGAAATTAAGCAAAGGGCACAGCCTTGTAGCAACTAGTTGTGGGTGAACTTACGCTGTGAGTTGAGTTTCTAAGAACCAAAGCAGCGAGGCTCTGCAATAGCCACAAAGCGCAGGCCTAGCCAGCGGCAAGGAGAACTTTCATCCACTTATAAAATTGATAATGTAACTGCTGGCAACTTGAGAAGGCCACACTTGATGACCCAGGAAAGTCTTTGTCATGCATTCTGTGTCCTTTTAAAGAAGGCCATCTAAACCGAGGATCTGGTGGCTACTAGATGGAAGTAGCGAACAGTTCAAGTAGGGAAATGGCTTCTCACTTCTTGCTGTGCTCTAATAATCTTAGTGTTACTTTTAACAAGTCTTTAAGAGCTTTTCAGGAAGCAGCACTGGTATTCCCCTATCCGTTTAAGATCTGTGACCATAGTTATGTTAAATACAAGAAGGAATTAATTGTAGAATCATTCAGGTTAGCAGAGACAGAATCACACAGAATCGCAGAATTGCAAGGTTGGAAAAGACCTTTAAGATCAAGTCCATCCAACTCCTAAATTCATTGTCGGAAGTACAGTGATAAAAGAGGAAATGATTTTAAGAAACTCTCTAATCTTTCAGAAATTACTTTTTGGTAAGGGATTTGTCCTACATAATTTCAGCAGTATAAGAGTAACGGCAAGCTGGTTACTGACTGATGCCTCTGTGAATGCTTTAATGTATCCAGTTCCTACCGTTCCACCAGGCAACATGCAGTTGTGGGGAGTTCTTTCTTTAATTTCCTCAGCTAACTCAGCAGCACATCATCGTTATCCCAGAGATGTCCATAGAAGCTGAAATACTTCTTTCAATATTGAGGGCTTTATGTAAATTAGTGTAGTTGTTTTGCGTATGTGATATGCTTCACACTTGGTTTTAGTTGTCTTGGGGCTTGTGCTGATTTTGGTTCTCTGGCTGCTTGTGATTCACCACAAGAATTAAAGACTATTTTTCTAAATGTCACATGAGCCTTACCTTCAATAAACCTTAACTCTTGCTTCTTTTACTTTACGGCTCTCCTTCCTGCTTCCTTCTTCACGATCTCAAAGGACTACCACCTTGCTTTGTTACTCAAGGTATTTCCTCTGTGTGTGTCATCTGTTTTCATTGCTGACTGTTCCTGTCATGTCACAGTGAATAACATGTTCATTTCTGATTGTTTGATACTCTTTGTTTTGATTTTTTTTTTCTTTCCCCACATCAATTTAAGAGCAGGAATATTTTTATTTCTTGCTTCTCTATCAGATAGAGATGACTTTCCATCTCAGTTTTTAAATCAGATTCGGGTTTCTTTATTGTGATATTCCCTGTTATTGTCATTTAAACTAAGGACCATAGGTGGGCTTCTAGATGGCACAGGTGTCTGAGATGAGGCAGATTTTGCTAAGAAAAGGGTTTCTCTCCCCTTTGTGTTACAAAGTGTTTCAACACTCCACAATGTTTTTAATTCAGTGCTTAAATCTGAAAAGAGTAACATGAACTTCAGGTAACTTCCTTTAATGCAAAGGTACTAAAATGGGTTTTACTCCAGGTAGAATGCTGTAGTCATACATACTCACATGGAAAAGTCTCTCTGAAAAGAAGTGGCTAAAACAGGCTGCATGTGACTTGGGAGCGGGGGGAGGCACCTGCAGAGTTGCTTTCTGAATGAAGAAATGGTGGAAATGATTATGCAGAAAAGGACTGGAGCTCCGAAGTTGTTACTGGAGCTTCTTCATGTCTAGTTGTGATAAAATTTGAGGAGGGAAGTTTGCCAGCCAGCACTCTTCCTGGTGAATTTTATCGTTAGTTTAAAAGAAGTCTGCTTTAGCTTGAAGTAGATAGGGGTCAGATCCTACTGATTTTCAGTGTATTTATTACATGTCACTTCAAGGGAAATACACTTTTCTTCGGAGGAGGAATGCTCATAATTTCAGAAAAGTTATGATTCTTCTTTTCAGTCCTCCTGTAAAATGGCTGTTTCTCTTGCTTTTAGAAACTAAAAACCCCAAGAACTGATCTTACTGAGATTTTTTTTTTACCTGCAATCCTGAGCAGAGCTTTCAGAAGCATTTTAATGATGAATGTTTAGAACAAAACAGCATGTTTACAAATATTTAGGAATTTGAATAAGCACTAAAAGGGGTTAAACCCTAGCTGCTTTCCCAGAATCCTGATCCTGATGCTGGGGTGTTTTGGGTCTTTTTTCCTGGAAAATAGGAACATAATGACATGACATTGACATGGCAGTGGGTAGCAATTACCTTTGAGTGTTTTGTGCTGCAGTCTATCTCTTCCTTGCAGATGTCATCTCAGGATGAAGGTGTTAAGTTTAACACTTCTGGCTTTAGTCTCTTCCTCATCTGCAACTTCCCCAAACAGGCAATTCTACCTGGGTTCTAATCCATCTTCTGTTCTTTTTTGTGTGGCTTCCTCTGCATGTCACGGATGTAGCAACTGGTTCTCACGCGGTTAAAACAATTACTTTTTAAAAGTGGGAGGATGAGGAGGTGAACCATGATAGCCATCTATAGGTGGATGTCATGGCAAAGTATAATGGAAAAATACAGATTTTCATTGGAAAAGCTGAGTAGTATTTGGGATGTTGTTTCACCCAGTGCACTTCGGTGTTGCAAAGGAGGGGAATGTGGCTTCTTTGACAGCATTTCTCTTAAAGTTTCCCTGTGTGGGAGGGGAATTTTGCTTACAGGTTCTTCTCTTAACTGGATCACAGGTAGCTTAATTTCCTATGGAAACAAAAGAAATTAAGGCTTGCAGTGGTCTGTGGTCTCCTTCTTATGTGACTTACTCTAATTTTCTTGCCCCACGTGTTGAATTCATCAACACTGGTAAAAAAAGGAGAGGGACCCCTTAAAACCTGGGGATGACAGTTCTGAGCCTTTTACTGCATTGTTTAACCTCTCAATTGGACTGTCTGGGACCTTCTCATTACACCTCTAGCATTTCATTCCTTTTAGAGGGTTCTAGTAAGGTGCAAAACTAAAATCTTTCATTTGAAGAGGAATTCGAATCAGCCAGTTGTGCTGAGGTCAAGTTTCTGTAATATTAAGGCACTGCAGGCTTACTGAATCTGTAATGACAAAGCCTTTCTATCCAGTCCTCCTTCTAGAGTCCTAACTTCTGGGTGCTAACTTCTGTTTGAGGGCAATGCTGGCCCTTGGGGAAAAGGTAGGAGGGAAAGAGGAGAAAAAGAACTTGGGAGGAAACTAAAAACAAGGTAGAAAATATTTATGACCTGGACTTCAAATGTGCTGTTGACACTTCTTTGGGAAGTGTCAGCTGCCCATTGCTTTGAAAGCAAGGAGCTCCGGTTCCTCCCTGAAGTAGTAGTGGATTTCGTTTGGGCTCAGCAAAGCTGTTTGTTTTGTTTCAATTATACTTATCAAAAAATAAAGGATAAGGACTGAAACTCTGCCTCGTGTTCTGGTTTTGGTAGGAAGAGAAGGGCTGGATGGGGGTTTGCTTTCTTTATTCATTTTCCTGGAATCTGAGGCTACCCTACATTACTGCAGTCAATCTGGGAAGGCCAGTTTCCTTAACAACTTAGCCTGAAACAGTTAAAGAAAAATATAGTAAATTTATAAAAAGAGCAAGTTCCCATCAGTTTGTTCATAGTGGAAGCAGTTATGTGAATTTTCTCCTTTTTTATCCAGTTGGGAGTAGAGGGAGTGTTTGGGTATGGAAAGACAACTTACTTTTCGTTTTTGTTCTCCTTTGTTTTGCAGGATACAGGACACCCCTGCACAGCCAGTGATCCAAACACCTGTCTCATGCCAGTGTCTCCGCAGCATTTCATTGATCTCTTCAAATTTTGAGATGTTCAGTAGCTGTTCTCCTGTGTTTGTGGCTATTTTTGTGAAGAGTCAGGCAGGATGCGTTACGCTTGTTGTGCAATATATTTAAGTGTAATGTTTTGTTGTAGTTTAAAAAAAAAGGGGGGAAATTATCAGACAGGTTTATTTGGTGCGTTATTTTTGTGCAGAGAAGAGCTGAGGAGAAGGAGACACATTAAGAAAATTTCTTTGTCAGGAAATCTTCAGTGGACTTCTTTTCAAGTCCAAGAAAGACCATTTTAATTTCAACCTTATATCCATTCCACTGACGCCTTAATAGTTGGTTAAAATTATGTGGGGGAGTTTTGAAAGCTTAATGGAAGAGTTAAACTACTCTTACAGGGACCAAAGGAGGGTGTTTGGGGTGGGGGGAGGGGTTTGTTCATTCTTCCTCCAAGCCACAGCTTTCAAAACACCTCCATATAATTTGCACTATTATAAAGAACAGGCCAATATTCTCTTGGACCCGTAATACATCAGTTACCAAGGCGGCACTAACCGTGAGCTAGGGATAAAATAGGGCTGTGGTTGTATCGTGAGGGAAGGAAATCAACCTATCTTTGTACATACATTATACAAAAGTATTTATTTTTCTTAAGGACTTTAATAAACACAAACATATAGCCTATCTCAGCGCACCCCACATAACTCAAGCAGCAGATCTGGGGCTACTGGAAAGTGAATCTCTTTGGCTGGTAGCTACAGCCATCACTTACAGTGTTTGGTATGTCTGCAAATGCAACGGCATTAATTCATCTTCTAAGAAGAAGACATTATTGAAAACTAATGAGAATGGAGTTGCCTGTTTCTAGACTGCTGCAGCAGCAGGACATTATGCTGCCAACGGAGGTTCTAACCTGACAGGGCTCTGCAAGTTACAGGAAACACCTTCTGCCGAGCTAATCAGGTGACACATTCTCCAGGAAGCTCTTTTCTTCTGTCCTGTAGAACAAAATTAATTGCTTGGCATGGCCAGGTAAAGGAAAAAATTAGGGAAGTTTTGGGTTTGTCGATGAAACTTAACAAATAATATGTAATATACAGAAAAAATAAATCATGTACTATATTCTGCACTTGCTCGTTCTGAATCTAGTTTTGTACAGTGTAACAAATCATGCTTTTGTCTATTCTAGGAGCTTCTTGTGTATAGAGATGAACCCATTTGAATTTTGTAAGGTCTTTCTCTAACCTGTGCTTTGTAGTTACTGGTAATGGGAGGAGAAGCAGACAGGCAGCCCAAGTGACACTGCTTTTTGGTAATTGGTTGTACTGGCATGTCTGCTGTAATAGGACAGCTGGACTGCTAATGGGCTGTACAAGAAGAGGAGGATGTTTACTTCCTCAGGAGGTAGTTTTATTTGTCTTAAACTTCAGTGTTGCACCAACTGTCTCCATTGAATTTGCTGAATACAGGTTATTGGGAGCTTTTCCTTTATTTCAATTAAGGTGCCTGCTATGGTAATGATCAGGTGTGGAGCCAAGGACATCCATTCTTACTCCTACCTGCTTTCTTTGAGAGCTTTAAAGAAGGGTTCTGAAGTCAGCATTTGGGTGTTGAGCTCTGCACCCATTGTGCTGACTGAAGGTCTCTGCAAGGAGCCATCGCTTTTAAGGGAGACACCATTCCCTGGGCACCTGTCCACTACTGAAGATGGAGATAACATGGGAATTGGAGAAAGGCATTGAGCAGAGAGGGACCTGCCTTCACTCTAAATTGAGGAGGGAAAGTAGTGACTTGGGCTTGTAAGAAGTTTAAAATAAGAGTTGGAAAGAACAGTATCTGTAGTGAGAGATTTCAGTTCTCTTGGCAATGTCAGGTGCCAAGAGTCAGGCTTCATCCTCCTTTCCCTTCCACCATGTGCTGTCCTGTTCCGTAGCAAAACCAGGTTGAAGGATAGGTGGTGATAATGAAGGTGGCAAGAAGCAAGACTATAGATTATAGTCCTCTATTCTGGAGGGTCTCTCAGCCTTTCTTGCTCCAGTCCCTTCCTCATCTTCCTGGGCCTTCAATGGCCTCACTCCAGCATGTCCATGTCTCTCTTGTAGGAAGGAGCCCAGAACTGGAGGTGAGACCTTGTCAGCAGAGGGGAATTGTTCACATTCCTGTTCACACTCCTCAGATGCAGCCCAGGAGTTGAGTAACCTTATCTGTGGCCAGAGCATGATGATGCCTCATAGTTGGCTTGGTTCACCAGGACTTGTGGGTCCATAAGCCAGTGAAGTGGCTTTTATAAAAAGGAGACCTGCGTGCATGCCTTGAGCCAATTAGTATTAGCTCATTATACTATTCAATTGCATGGTTTCTATGGTTTCAGCTGCAGGGCTCAGGTCCAACCCCTTAAAAAGACACTGGAATGTAATTCTTGACTCCTGCAAAGGTCAGCAGGATGAAGGTTACCTTTAAAGCTTGGAATGGCTATACCGAAGGGCATGACAGGTAAGTGGATTCAGAGTGCCACTCAAACTCTTTTCTTACTTTTCTAGTGAATCAATTTCATGGATAAAGCAATTAATAGGGCTTGATTAAAAATTACTACATCATGTGAAGTCATAGGATCCATTGGATAGATTTTAAGTATATCACCTAAGCAAAAAGCTAAGGCAGTAGGTTTTGTTTTTTAAACCACTTCACATAGATGGGAGAGGATTTCACCCTCAGAGAAATGATCTTGTTCACACCTCACCTGTAGCAAAGAACATGTTTTGATGGCCTAAATCTCTGCCCTTCAGCTTACATGACTAAGCTCTGGTTTAAGGGGTTGCCACCTATGAGAAGGGTTATGCCTTAAAGTAAAACCTCCATCCCCTCTTCAGCCTCCTGTGTGCTGGCAGTTCTGTGCAGAGACAGACAGGCGTGCTCTCCTGCAGCAGAAAGCATGCCTTGAAAGGTCTGCCACATCTTGACAGGTTTTCTTTGCTCCACACCTTTTGTCACAGGACCTGGGTCTGTGTATATAGAGATTGTGCAGTGGCAACGATAGGAAACCATCTCCAAACTCTGGCTGTTATGTGATTGCTTCAGGCTTGGGTGATTTAGGTTTTACTGAATTCCAGTCCTGAAAAACAGCACTGACTGAAAGGCAACTGAGGAATAAAGAGGAAAAAATATTTGCATATATTGCAATATATAATATTATATTGCAATAACCAAAAGAAGCTTGTTATTTGCAAATAAAAGGAGCGTGGCCAGCAGGACAAAGGAAATGATCCTCCCCCTCTACTCTGCCCTGGTCAGGCCTCACCTGGAGTAGTGTGTCCAGTTCTGGGCTCCCTGGTATAAAAGGGACTGGGATGTCCTGGAGAGAGTCCAGCAGAGGGTTACGAGGATGAGTGAACTTAGTGTCTTAAATGTGGAACACAGGAGGAAATGGCTGGCCCCTTTTCAGTGGTCTGTGGGGACAGGACAAGGGGCAATGGCTTCAAGCTGGAGCACAGGTAGTTCCACACCAACATGTGGAAGAACTCTTAAAAAGTGAGGGTGACAGAGCACTGGAATAGGCTGCCATGGGGGGTTGTGGAGTCTCCTCTGGAGATATTCAAGATCCATCTGGACGCCTATCTGTGCGACCTGTCCTAGGGAACCTGCTTTGGCAACGGGGTTGGACCCGATGATCTCTCAAGGTCCATTCCAACCCCTATGATTCTCCTTCTGCCCAGCACTGGCTGCCACTTTGGTTGCAATGGTTTGGTCCACCACACACATGCTCTCTTGTGTGACAGGTAACTGCACTTCTAGAGACAGGTGAGTTTATAAAACAACAACAGAAGAAAGAGCATGTATATATGTCATTATTACTCTGATTTTCCCAAAAACCCTATGTGCAGCACTGCTGTATCTGCAGTGGCTTCTGGAAACCTTGTGCTACGTCCTATCAAACAATAGTTTACTTCCTAAAGGAAATGATGGCTTGGCTTGTTTTCCTTTGTCCTGTCTGAGGGGGTTGCCAGGTTTCTGTCCAACTGTTCGAAAGATAAACTGTTTCCAGGCATTAAGCTGAGGGCGAGTTTGCCACGAGAGAAGCAGCGCCTCAGAGGAGGTTTTTGCATATGTCGCCGCCTCACAAAAAAAGCTAATGGGAGAAAATATGAAAATAAACCAAAGCAAAGAATAGTTAATAAAAATAATAGATAATTATCTTGCAAAGTCGACAGCTTTAGTGGGGAAAAAAATAATACACCAAGTACAGCCCTTGGGCTGTCACAAACACATGTGCCATGGTATTTTCTCTGCCTCTCCAACACCAGAAGCCTTAAGTAGTGCGATCTTGTGGAGGACTGCACACCCCTTGGACAAACAAGTTGTCTGGGACAACAACATCTGGGGTTTTCAAGAAAAGAGGCACAAGGTAAGAAAGGCCAGAAGACATTGCTAACTTAAAGGAATGATTCTGAATCGAATCTGAGCTGCTTGTACTGTACAACCCAATACTTCAACTGGCCAATTCTCAGAAAAATTACTCAGAGTTGGTCATCTCTGTACAAGGGGTGGGAACAACTAGAAAGGCAACTATCACAGGATTATTTTCAGTTGTGGAGTCTTACAAAATACAGCTGTGCATTTTTCTCTGAGGAAAAGAATGTGTTTTCTTTTGTGATAGCAAACTCAAATGTGTTATTAAGCTTTCCTGAGTGTTATTTGGGTCTCAAGAGAAGAAAAATGGATGTGCCAGCCAAGCTTTACCAGATTATTAAGGACTTGAAAAGAATACAGGAGCTTTCTTGCCTCTATTAGTAAATACCAGACATACAATAGGAAAATTTTCTTCCAAATGCAGAGCAGGTACTTCTCTATTCAGTAACAGTGATATGAGTTGGTAAATATCATATGAAAAAACATCTCTTTACACTGTTGATTTATTTCATGTAATTTTCTATTCTTTATATCCATATTTCCTGATAGTTTACATGCTCTATTATTTAATAACTATAGAAGCAGCATTTTTTTCCTGCTATTCTGCTGGTTGTACTTACAGCAACCGCAATTCTATTTCTAAACTGGTTTCTTTGCCTCTCTCACTTGTTTGGTACAAAGCAGTCATACTACGAGAAAGTTTCAGGAGACAGACCAGTATCTTGTGTTTTCACAAGCTTTCACCAGGAACTAAGCCTTTCTGCAAATTATCTTCCTTATTATCATTATTTCTCAGACATCTGCACATGAGAAAGCACCCAAGGAAAAGAGTCCCAACGTGGTCGCCAAGAACAGTTCAGATACGCGAGAAACACCTAAATGCCACGTGTGCTCCTGTTCTCTTCAGGCTGTACAGGGGTAGGACACACAGTTTTGTGAAGGTCAGACAACAAACAAGGGTTTCAAAAAGGTTTGGAAAAGGAGACGGATGCCAGGCTGAATGCACCCAATAGAAGTTTGTCTACCCAGGGCTTGGAAACGCAAGTCCCCCCGCTGCCATTCCCCTGCCCAGATGTGGCCCGAGCTGCCTGTCTCTAGCAAGAGGCATCTCCATACAGGGCTTTTTCCCTAAGAAAGCATCTTGCATGAATAAAGCTTTCTGTTTTGGTTAGGTCACATGTTCTGGTAAGAAACACTTTGCCTATGTGTTTCCTCCTGTCTATCTAGACACCAGCAAAGCCAGGAGACTGGAGTGGCAGAACACACACTTTCTGTGTCCCATCTACTGGCAACAGTGACTGCATCTCAGTGTTGTTGCAGTTGGGATGTGCAGGTCACACCTCGTTACGGGGCTGGCATATGCAAAAGTGTTCCAGGTCCTCCAGTTTACATGGTGCTGGAGAAATCCTTATGGAAAGAATGCTGCTCTGCCCAAGCTTTCCTCACAGCCAACAAATAAGCATTTATTTATGTTTTAAACCAATAAATACCAGTAGAACAAAACGTTTGCAGTTTGTCAAAACCAATGAATTCTTCCCCCTGGGGAAGCAATGGGTGATGCTTTAAACCCAGGGCGCTGCAGCTTCTGAGACGGCACCATTCCTGGAGTTTGGACACAATGAGCTATTACTTCCTTGGCCGTGTTATTCAGTGATGTAATGTCCATGCAGATGGAAACAAATTCACAGGACAAATAAAAAAAATAATCAAGGAATAAGACATTTCAGTTCAAACTAAATCTTTATTCATATGGAAAATACTATTTTTCTTTTTGCAAATGATGCTAATAAATAGAAATGCTCAGAAAGAACTTTGCTTAGAGTTAGGTGACTAGTTACAGCCACGTGAAGCTTTTAATTCCCGTTAGAACCACGCCGACAGTCATGCAGATTGGCTACGAGAAAGCAATATAAACTATATTTTATTTTGTGCAATCTTATCATACAATCTTAACGCTACCTTCTCCTAAACCATTTCACACAGATTGAAATGCAGTTTCAAAACAAATAGTAAGGGACATATCCTATACTTATTCCACATATGGAGCTGTGTATAGCGTAAGCCCATAAATGTGTAATGTAGTTAAGCATCTAAAGAAGGTGAAAGAAAAGAGGAAGGACCCCATTCTGAAAATTCAGAGAAGTTTATAAACAGAAGAGAAGCTCGCATCAGTGAGCTCTAAAAAGACAAATACATTATTAAAGCATAACAATAAATTATATTAAATTTAATCATGTTCATCATTAGAATGGTTATTTCTGAGGAAACACCCCTTAAAAAGCACACCAAAACTTTAATCACTAGGAGTTAAACCTTGAGTTTACACATCTCAGTTTCCCACTTGGATGCAATTTTGTCTTATAATTGGCTTCAGCTTTGCGAGTGTATTCTTTATCATACATTTGAACTGCAACATTTTTCAATTTGTTTTAAGCTGTGCACCAAACACATCATCAAGGTGAGAAACAGGCACTTGACAGTATAATGTGCAAGGCAAAACCTTTACTAGTCACAGTATAAATAGTTTCTTCAGGAAGGAAGTTAAAAGTTCTCAGCCCATCTTTGAGAGCAAAATACCGAGGGCTGCTAGCAGATCTTTTTCCATTCTTTTAGGTCAGCACCAACAACCAAACTAAATCCTACCTCCTACCTCAGAGGGTATTCCATAAACTATAAAATGCAGCATACTTCTCACCCAAGAATACTAACTCCTTCCTATAATTAACCTCAGCATAGATACTTGCCAAAGGCAAATAGAGTTTACTCACAGACTAAATGATGCAATATAAATGCTAACCCTTTCTCCTCTACTGGTGTATATTTTTAATATATAATGCCAACTTTACAAATACATTTGCCAGTCACAAGATCCCATTTTGTAGCACAAAACACTGATGTTCTTTTTATAAAAACTTAAGGACAATGTCTTTTACCATCCTATTTCAACAGGGGAAAAAAACCCAAAACCATTTTGTTACAGTCTCCCTCCAGGCACATCTCAGCAGGAATCTCCAAAGAACAGCTACGTGGGAGCCGCAAGCCAGCAAACTGCGCATGAGTCGGGAGAGAGAGGAGAAAGAGCGAGCTAAGAAAGGAGTCACGTGGCAGGAACCGAAACAAGGTGCAAGCTCAGGAGAAAACTGCATGCATCCCTTTTCGCCAGCATAAGCTTCTTGCAAAGACAGGTTTGCAAGATACCCATTACATAAAGGTATATGCGTTCCTGTAACAATGCTGATTCTCCCCGAAATGCTAACCTGGCCTTCCAACTGTACTGGCAGTCCAGCAGTGTTTGGTCCTGCTATGCCAGTTTAACAATCAGGAGAGAAAAGCCCTACTGTTTATTAATCTTTTGGTTTCATTATCCCTCCCCCAACCCTCCCCCGTGAATGTTAACTTAGTGTTTATATAGGTCATACAACCAACATGGAAACCCAGCTTTGGATCTGGCATCGGCCGCACTGCTAGTGAGAGACAACAGGCTAGAAAGAGGCACTTTTAGTATTCTTATATACATTTCAAATCTCAAGTTCAACACTTTACCTTCTTTTACCAAAAATTACAACATCAGTAGCTAGTAAGACAGAGCTTTATAACAAAAATGCTTCAGACGTCGTGTGCATGCACATACTTTGATGGCTCAGTTGCTCAGCTATCCTGGCAACGCCATGGTGTAATTCAGTCACGGCTTATGGGGCAGCAGTGGAAGGAGCGACACAGTACAGAACAAAGCAGCTGTTTGTAGAACAAGGATCAGCTCTTGCTAAGAATGAAAACATATTCCTTTCCATAAGAAGCAACTTACCCCTACATTCAGAACTATGGATACTGAACATCAAGATCTTCTGAAACCCTACTCACTGCCTGCTTTCCAAACTTTTTGGTTTTGGCATAACATGCATCTTAAAAACTGAGCAGCTTAGCTTTGTCAAAAAACATTCTGTATTTAAAAAAAGTAAAAACAAACCAACAAAACCTCTGGAAGACCCATTTGACCTGACTATTGGTGGAGTTCCTGTGATGGAAGGAATTACACTAGAATAGTATTTTCCCACTTCATACAGAGTATAGCACATTGTGACAGCTGAGCATCTTGTGTGCGCAAGCTGAAGCATATGCTGAAGATTTGGAAAACAGAGTCTATTAAGTCTAAGCATTCTCCCTGCAAGCAACCGATCAGTATTCATAGTTAAGAAGGGACAGCATCAAAACTAAAATTTTGAGTGGCCCTCAAATACCAGGAAAAAAATCCAACAACCCAGGACCTCAAGCTAGTGGAATTTCCTACATAAGGCAGTCAAATTTACAACCAGTGTATACATTCACTAAGGAATTACATTTTTTTGGTAAAACCAACAATCCAACGTACTGCAGAGTCTGAATGTGAAATATAGGCACAAAATAGATTCTCTACCTTTTTTTTCAGTGTGGAAAACATAGCTATTTAACAATGTAATAAGAAAATTTACTATCAGGTGAGCAAAAATTTGTAACAATCTGAATAAAACAAAGTACTGTATAAAGGTGCAATATTGAGCAGATTCGATTTTGGTTTAAACATACGAGTAAATCATGGAACCTCTCTCTTCTTATCTATAAAGTATTTCACATTACCAGTATCATTCTAGTTCTTCCCAGTTGTCAGTAAGGTTACCTTTGCTTTGACGTCGAATACTGACCAGCTTTCCAGCTGACTTGATACTCCACCTGGAACTGTTTCCTGAGCTGGCCAGGTTTGTGTATTTTGTGGAGCCTTTGGTTTCATCTTCCCAGCCAGACCAGGCTGTATAGTCACTTAAAGCAGCTGCTGTATCACCAGTTGAGTCAGCAGCAGTAATCTGCGGTGGTTCCCAACCCTCAATCTCATCTGGTTTCCTAGATTGGACATTCTGCTTTATAACCAAACTGTCCCAAAAACCCGACTTCTTTTCAGACTTCATCTCCTCCTTTAGCTTTAGGTTTGTTCTAGAACAAATAACAATGATGAGGTGATTAATTCCTTCAGTTAACAATGCGTGTTAACAGTTAATAATAAACACTCAATCTATTAATTATATTTTATAGTAAGGAACGTCAGTCAGTTGTTAGCCTTCAACACATCCATTACTGTTAACTTCAGGAAAAACACCCTCCTACACCTGTAAGCCTGAACACGGTACCATCTTGCAGTGATAAATCAGGAGTGGACTGAGTATGGCCATTTCCTATTACAGAGAACTTAACTCTGCCTCTGTAAATTACTCAGAGCTGCCTTTGGGAATGTATGAAGCATGTTAGCATGTAGTAGAACAATTTAGGACTTGAGCACAAAAAAAAAAAAAAATCCCTGAAAAACAGACCTGGAGGTAGGATAGTAGAAAGAATATCAAAATGTTTGGTCTACCACCAGCCTTAACAGTCATTCACTGTATTCCTCAGTTTCATATACCTGCTATCACCTTGCCAATTAAGTCGTATGCCCTAAAACAGCTGATGTCTACTGTATTAGGGTGTTACAGATACCAGCATTTTTTTCATAAAGATCTGCACAATATTTTGAAAACAGTTTGTATTTCTGGTAAGAATTCCTCAAATTTCCCTCCCAAAACCAAGAAAAAAAAACCCAACTTCTGATGTATTTTCTCTCTCAAATAGGCATTTGGAATGCTCCACATATTATTACATTTCTTATCCCATTAAGAACCTGTAATCTGACTTATTTCATATTTGCAGCATGGAGCATTTAAAATACAGAATGTCAAATATTTATGCATAATTTTATATGCAGGGTTGTGTCTGCAATCAACAAGCGGACCACGAGACCAGGCTGAACAGCAGTGGCAAATCACACAAACCTCGGGGTTCAATGACCTAAAGAGCAAATTGAAAACATTATCTGCTGGTAGCATACAAATTCCTTGGCTACAAATAAAACCACCACTGAATTCTTTTACTATTTCTATTAAAGGAGCTTTTTTTTCCCCATTAATGAGAGCTCGGCACCATCATATTTAAATAGAAGCAACTGAAGCAATACCTTTAAAATGACTTTGCCTTTACTGAATTTTGAATTTATGATTAGATTTTTCAGAATTTTCATCTTGCTGAAGCCAGCCATAGAGTCCAAACACTTCTCTCACATTTCATGAGTAGTGCACTTAAAAATTTGCATTTCTCTTTAAAAGTAAAGTAAAAATTGTGGTATGCCATTATAGGGAAATACTGCCAAACTCAAAATACAGGCACTTTTCATACTAGTGCTAAAATAGCTTTGCCCATTTGTGGTAACTCAGTTTTCACACTACTGCACTCTTCACTGGTTACTTGATTCATATATTCAGCATCAACTGCAAGGATCCTTGAAGCAACCCAGTAACTTAGTAACACCCTCAACACTGTTCAGGGAGAGGTGCTGGGGAATTTGGGGAAGTTTTACTGAACAGGCCTAAATGGAAGTGGAAATATATGTATTTATATTCTATACATGCAGATCTATAGACATGCATACTATAATACAGATATTTCAAAGTAGACTGGAAACAAAGCCTACGATGGGGAGTCCCACCAAAGCCAACACTGGCTGCAACAGCTACACTGACAGGTGGCATGGTTTCCTGTTCATAACCAAGGTGGTTCTGTAGCACACGTAAGTAAAACCTACATGTACTTGTAGCAGCAGAACAGTCTGCCCCGGGGAGAGGTCTGCTCTGTTTAGAGAACACCTCTAGCCCTACCAGCAGCAGAACTGTGCCAAGGAAACCCTCAGCTCTGACAGGGAAGATGTGTGGATCCTGGAACAGCTCTAACCTTTTCAGCTGTAGTCAAGACTTCAAAAGAGAAGTCTACAAGACTTCCTACACGTAAAAAGGAAGGAATTTGTAAACTCAACCATAACTAATCCTTAAGAGGAAAGGGAGAGGGTGAGAACGACCCTTTTATTCAGAAATCTTTACCCCTTTACTACAATAAATTATTATGCAGCTAGATTCCCTTTTCTTCCTGACAGACCTGAAAAGTTTATCAGTGGTATTCGTCCTGCCTTATTCACCGTAAGCCTAACAGATACAGAATTTTGAAATGTACATAAACCTTTCTCTGTGATTTAACTTCAGCAGTTGAACACTACTGCTTCCCTCTCAGCATCCACCTTCACTACGTTGCACAGCTATTTTCTATTCCAGACAGACCAATTGGTTCTACTCACCCTTTGGATTTTGGAGACTTGCATCCTGCTAGCAGTTGCTGTTCATCATCTTTATTGAACATAGATGTTACTTCCTTCCAACCCCGGAAACTCGCACCTTGAACCTACACAGAGAAGCAAACATCCTCATGAATGTGAAGCACAGCAGAGAGTATTGCTGCTGGCGCCCGCTCTGTGGCTGATGGGCAGCGAGAGCCCTACGTCCTGTCCACCGTGCATCTCTGTGCAGCCCATGGAGGATGGCCACGCTGAGAAAAGAGCAGGCTGGGTTACTGCAGCAGGAGCTCTTTCCAGCTGAGCAGAGAGTACAAAAGCTTGCTGGTTTGCAGAGCATGGTAAGGGATGTTGGTGAGTACAGCCAGGCTCCTGGATGATCTTCTGCAGGCAGGAGCTGCTGGCTCCGTTTTAGTCTATCACAGTAAGAAGGGAATCCAGGCAGCTTAGGAAACAGTATAAGGAGCTTCAGTAGACAGGAATGAAACACACAGACGTTGCTAGAAGAGGCCACAACAAGACAGGACAGCCAGCTTTATCAGGAAACTCTGAAGATTTAACCTGCTTTGCACTCATTGTTCCTATTTTTAACTCACCAAAACTAGTTCTTGTGGCCCTGCAGGCAAAGAGGGTAAGAACACTGGCTCACCAGTGAAATGTTAATATGTGGCACTGGTGCACTACAGTGTGCTTTCTAAATGTACAGTGACATGGAACATAAATAATTTTTTCAGCATTTTTAAAGGTTTGATTCCCTCTCCCCCAAAGCAAAAAAGCCAAATCAATGGTATTTGTTATCTTATTTTGATAGCACACTTAGGGACTCTAAGGGAAATGCACAAGTACGGAGTATGAAAGGTGATGTTCTTTCTGGCAGGGTCTGGTAAGAAATAGAGAGTGACAGTCTATCAGTGTTACTTGATTACATTAAAAGCTACAACAATACATTATCAAGTATAATAAACAATCAAAACAAAATTGTAGTTGTCAACACAAGCAAAGGCTTATTCATCACCTATTATTACGCTTCATCCTTTTTGCAGAACTCATCGGTGCTAATTAGTATCAACTTGGTGTTTCAGTTTTCATTGATTACAGTTTATAACTGGTACATCTAGACCTTCAATATAAGAAGCATCACCTACAAATTGAGCACAGACAGCAGATAGCAAACACACTGGTACCGCCAACTCCTCACCTTTCAGAAACCTCTACTGTTTACAGGAATAAAACAGCTTCCTTGTTACTGCACATTAGTCACAGAGTATTTCCATCTCTTGTTCTCCCATTTCACTATGTCCTACACCCTCACTTCTCACCCACCCTCCCTACTCACATCTGAACCGCCTCAGCTAGTCTGACTCAGGAGACATAGCAGGTCCATTTTAGGATCAGGAGGATAGTTTCAGCTAGGCTCAGTTTCACTTTGGTTAGATACAAAAAGGGATCCAGCTTTGGGCAAAGCTCTAGAGAACTCTGAAGAGGGAAAGTAGAGCAAGCCCAGAACAACTTCCAGCTCTCTGGGATATGGACAGATTAGGTAACACAAGAGGTAGGTTCACCACAACTCAGGCATCCACGACTGCTCCGCTCACCTCCTCCTAAACCCACGCCTAATCTTACCATAAACCACAAGCCTTCCTCATGGTTTCACAAGAAAAGCAACAGCTTCTATATATATTTTTTCCACTGTGAGAATAAAGTGAGTACAGATTATAATACGCAAACTCTTGTATTTAATTTAAACATACGCTCTCTATTTTTAATTATGTTAAAAATATGTAGACAGCTAACATCAACTTTGCATCCCTGCAGCAGACTCACCATACCCATCTCACAGTATAAACCTGTTGTAGTTTGGTGTAACTGTGCTGCTTCAGTGGCTCTTGTAAGCTGCAGTTACAGCTTTCTGCAAGCCCCATATTTTCAAAACATTGGTACAGTCAAGGCCAAATTTGAGACTAAGCCTATCAGAGCTGGTCATAGCGCCTCTGTGAATCACATATAGGAGAAAAAAACCTGCTGGCAGGCGCACTTTGCCACCGGAGCGGGAGTGAGAAGATGTAACAAGCTGCACTGACTCCAAGGCCAGGCCCGCAGGAGGGGGGGATGAAGAATGTGAAGAGAAAGTTTCCCCTGCAGCTCGTGGTGGAGTCCATGGTGAAACGGGTGTCCCCCCGAAGCCCACGGATGAGGACGGGGAGCAGAGACCACTATGCCCTGTGAAGATTGATCCACGCCTCAGCAGGTTTGCCAAGGGACTTGTGACTTTGCGGGGGACCAGGCCGGGGGTCTGGACCCGGACGTCAGCACCCTATGGAGGGGAGAGTCCTGCTGAGAGGCCTGTGGTGAGG
>VZTU01033429.1:22898-43234 GCA_013400835.1 Zapornia atra
GGGGGGAGAAGAGAAACTCTACAAAGCACTTAGCTTCTCATATGATAAAAAAAAAATCATCTTGTATTATCTTACTCAAATTCTACTATTCCAGGTCCTTCGTGGAAGGAATGCCTGCAAACCCACAGTTAAAGGCAGCACCTAAAAACTCTTACTGTCTTGGTCCTTTAGGCCTTTAAACTCGAAAAAGACCCAAATAAACCTCAGCGATCTAGTTTATGTATAAGCTTGTCTTTCTTCATTAATGGTGCTTTATTAAACTAGTGCCACATAATAAATCTGCAGATTTTAAAAAAAAAAAAAATCCAATGGAAAAAAATCAACCCAAACCCTCGTTAGTAGTTTTCAGGTAGCAATTCAATACAGAGAACTTGTGTAACTTACATGCTACCTACCATTACAGAATAGCCTTGCTGAAAGACTATTTGGAGATAAGAATTTATACACACACACATGCTCAATGTAAAAAAAATATATATATACATAGCCATACACCTTTTAATCTAGAACATCATCTTCAGTGATCAACAGCCTTTGTTGTATTGTTCTGGATACCCAAGTAATCCTCCAAACAAAAAAAAAATCCCAAACCAAAACAAAAAACCCACAAAAAAAGAACACAAAACATTTCTTAATAAATTCCTGTTAACATCTAACCACAAGCTTTCTATATTTTTCTCTTATATGTTTTTTAATTTCATTTTATTAAGCCTGATTCTGATTTACAGATCTCTTTAGGAACAATTATTAGAGAAGCTCTATTCTACAGACACACTATAGCATTCCTTCAGCATTTTCTTAAAGAAGTACTCCCACAATGAATCTGTGGTATTTGGTAGGTACATACAAGGGTAACAATTATGCAGAAAATTCCAATGGATTTATTCCTATCTATCTCAACTAGTCCTTATGGGAAACACACACTAAAACTCTAAGACGTACTGCCACCACTGCTTGGTGTTTCCAAATGAAACACTGCCAGGATCACCAATGTGACATTGGTCTACATAAGATCACCAATGCCCAAGCAGACCATATTTTACTCACGTGATAAAATTCATTGCACAAAGCCTACTCCATGTTAACTGGACTAGGCTGAAAGAAACCCCAGAAGGGCAAGAGTAAAACCAAAACCTCTGCCTACCGTGCTTGAGCCTCCCCTTTCTACACCTGCATACACCAGACTGAATTTGTGAAGCATCACTCAATGGAAGAGGAGTGAACAGCTCGCTGTTGATAGTCGTCTTAGTGTTCCCATACTTGTGAATATAAACCTTAGCAAAGGAGGAGATCAAACACGTATTTCACACTTCCAGAAGCTGTTTTTCTGACTACTGAACTGTTTAAGACAACAATCTTTCTTTTTGCCTACGGCTGTCATGTAACTCGGTCACATACTAAAAAAATCCCTCAGAGGAGCCCGCTGCATTTCTGTGCTTCTTCTCAATGCTCTTTAAAGCCTTGTAATCAATGGACAAGCACCACCACCAATGCAGCCAGGACAGTTACAACTGTCTGCTGGTAGGTACAGCTCAGGAAGGAGATCTTCAAGTCACCAGTCTCTGAAACCATCAGTTTGACACACAGAGCTGCACAGCCAAAAAATGCTGGTAGCCATCACAAAAAGGATCAGACAGACAGTAGCTCCATAAATGGATATCCTCTATTTAGAGGGATGCGTCCACTAATGTCTCAAAACAATGATTCCTGATGTTGGGAGAAGAGGCCCTAGAAACTTGCCAAGCTATGCTCTCCCTGAACAGCATCTCCCATTGCCTCAGTGAAAGACAGACTGGCAGACTAGATGGCCCAGTCTCTGAATCAGCTGGGAATTTTGTACCTTCTTACAGAGCGTGTGGGGAAAGACACAGATCCCAGAACAATTAGCTTCCTTGCAATGGGATGTCAAAGGAAGGTCAAATAAGTAAGGAAGAGATGACACTTCGGTAAGCTGACTCCTAACCACACTGGAGATTTATTTCATGTAAAAAGATCTAAGTTGTGCAAAGTATGAAAATCCAATGCTGATAGGGTCTTAAAGCATCAAGCCACTTGCAGAAGTTCTATTTCATTTTTATGATGTAACTGTCTACACAAAACTCAAAAGTACTACTACAATTTTCAAAAACGTTTATGACTCACTAGCTTGTATTCTCAAACCTTTAAAGTATTTTTCCATGTGTCAGTGGAAAATGAAGTAATTTAACATCCAGAGTTCAGAGAATCACACAGCCGTTAGAGCTGGAAGGGACCTCTGGAGACCATCTAGTCCAACCACACTGCTCAAGGCAGGATCAGCTTGAGCAGCTTGCCAGGGATCACGTACAAACGGGTTTTGCATATCTCCGCAGCTGGAGTATCCACAACCTCTCTGGGCAACCTGTTCCAGGGCTTGACTGTCCTCATGGTAAAAACATTTTTTTTCTAATGTTTACATGATATTTCCTCATTTTAATTCTTGCACATTGTTTTCTTGCCCATTCACTGTGCCCCACAAAGATGAGTCAGACTCCATCTTCTTCACACCCTCCCTGCTGCTGGTGCACAGGCAGAAACCTTTCTTGTTGCTCTTCATTTTCCTCACCAGATTTAACTCTGGGTGGGTTTCACCTTTCCTTTCACTCTGGGGTGGGCTTTCACTCCATCCCTGCATGCCCAAAGAGTGTCTCCATATTCCACTCCGGTCACTCAACCCTGCTTCCAATTCCTGCATGCTTCCTTTTTATGTTTGAGTTTTATCATAGTCCATGTGAAAAAAAATAAAGTTTTAAAAAAAGATCAAAGGAAATATCCATAAGGGACTGCTAAGAAAAGACAGCAGTATTAAGAAGGACTAGAATTGTGACATCAAATGTTAGAAAGTCAAAACCTTTAGAGGACCATGTTGGATGCTGCTGTTTTTCAAAAGTGTCAATAAGAACCAAAGCAAAAACTTCTTAAGACACCCTTTCAGTATTCTGTGAAGTAGGATTACACACTGGTCTCATACCAGTTTGATTATGAGAGCATAGAGTATGCCTACCAGAGCAGGTTTCTACCATATCTTCCATTTTAGACTGTGAAAATCTGTGCAGCACAATGCCCTGTGAAATGATCTAAAAGCATTGGTAGAAGTAAAATTACACAGAGATATTAATCCATTAACTGGTGGACTACAGAAAAAACATCATCATCTGTCTCAACAGACATCTGAAAAGTTCAAGCCCAGAGCACAGACTCTTCCCCTTCAGTAGAGAAATTCCAGCTTATGAAGTACTTTCTCCACCACAAGAAAGCTGCCATTTAATTAGCATTCTCTTCTGAAACTGGAAGCACAAGTAGTCACTTCTAGAACATCATGTAAAGGATGTGGTCTGTATCCCTAGTCTAACTGTCTGCTCTTCTTCCTCCCCTCTGCACTGGTGCCCATCTGTCAGTTTCCCACAGAGAAGACTCACAAGGTGGCAGATCTGGTTTATCAGATGCTGCTGCTGAAAAGGGTCAACCCAGCCAAATCCCTGCTCACATATATTCTGCCTTCTGGATGCTACAGTTCTGTACCTGTGTGAGCTGAGGTAAACCAGTACAACTCGCTTTTATCCAGAAGAAATCTCACTCACTCGTTCATTTTTGCATTCTTTGCATTCTTTTGGGTTAGTGATAAGAATCAGCTCATTGTCCATCAGTCACCAAAAAATGTGGAAGTTAGGAGCAGTAGCACCTTCTCTGTAGCAGCAACTACTTGATCAGCTCAAGCACCCTGGGAAAGTTGCAGCCATCTATCCATTCTGCTCCATACATACAGTGTGGCTTCCCCAGACTCACCCCCAAAGCTTCACTCTGTAAACTCAGCCCGTCCAATAAGGGTTTCCTGCTTCATTACCTATATTGATTCAAGTGATTCAACCGCATCACATTTGATGACTACAGTTTTTCTCTCTTTAGATAAAACAAGGTTCAAAAGCCTACTCAAAATTAAGTTTATAAAGAGTGTCCCAGAAAAGGACAGCCCCTCTTAAATTGGATATATCCTATGAAATTCAAAGGCATTACTAGCAAAAAATACTATAGGTACACTATTTTCACCACATGAACAAGTTCCTAGGATTTACATGACACTCAGCTTCCCATACCAGGTAAACATTAAACAAGTAATAAATGAGCAATCGAAGAGTCTACCAGGAAACAGTAAAGCATCACGAAGAAGATTTTTCAGTTACTTTTGCCAAATAAAACCATCATGGTTAATTTTACCACAGTTCACCATTAGAGCTCTACTAGAGAGCAAGAAGGTTCATAAAAAATCAGGCTAAAAGGCAACAAATCAGGAATACTAACAGTTGGGCATAAACTAAAGAAGTAGATTTGCCTAACAGCAAATTTTAAAAGTACATGGCACAAAAACGCATATAGTTATAGGTGAACATGTACTATAGAGGAAAGCTCAGTAAATTTAACTGAAAACAGTTATATCCATCCATCAGATGGATGGGGTTAATACACATGAACACCTTATAATGGGTGGGGAAAAAAAAGCACAGAATTCAATCAATCAAGTGAAAGAATAACAGCAAAGATTTGGGGCATTATGTTAGAGGTACAAGACAAAGAGGTTTTATTTCAAACAAGAGATTCAAGTCCAAATATTGCTCTGACACTAGAATGGTTCTGCTTGATGAGCAGGTACCTTTATTTTCAATATATTCCGGAGGCTTTTCCTGGCCGGCACGGCTCTGTAGCACAGAAACCACTCTCTGCAGGCTACAAGACGCCACATAACAAGAGTCTTAGCAACCAAAAAGAGCAATTACAGGGGATTCTTGCTGTATACCTGCAGTGAGAATCAGCATGTTCAATGCCACTGTGTAGTTAACCAGCTAATCCCTGAAAAGTCACCACTCAGCATGTATGAAATTAGATTTCCAGAAATCTATATTTTGGCCAAGTTTTAGTAGACCTTCAGCAATATTTTCACAGAGGATTGTCAACTGATGAATCAAAACCCTCCAGCAAAGCAGAGACACTCCACAAAACACTTACAGGTTGGGTTTTTTTATAAATATAAACAAAAGGAACGGATTTTCCTCTCAGCCTTGACAGAGAAGAAACAATTGTTTGTCCTAAACTTCCCTCCCTACTCCCCCTGAAAAAAAAAAGAAAAAAAAAAAGAACCTAAAAAGCTAGGGATGGAATTTTCCGTAAGTACTTTACAGCTCAATAAAGTAACAACTAAATGTTTTACAATAAAAAAAGGCCAATCTGCTTTAATTAGTGTTCCCACATTATAGGAAACCTATTCATAACATGCAAGAACTCACGTAGCAGAAAGCGGGTAAAAAAAATCCAAACCAACCTCCAGATTTGCCTGCTACGTATCAAGGCATTTGGGGAGGAAATTCTCAACTCCATCAAGTTCTGGTGTGCAGACCAACTCTATTTTGTGGCATGCCTTAGCTGGAACTCCAGTATTTGGCCCTACAAAGTTGTCCTAACATCTTCTGTTTTGTTACTAAAAATATATATTTTGTTTCTCAAAGGTCTCTCTTTTCAAGAGCTGGCATAATGACAGCTATCAATGAAGTCTTCACTGCACTTTTAACTCCAAAGCTCAGCATGTAGGTGAGACCCCCAAGATAATCTTTGCAGAAGCCAAAGGGCCAGACACAATGCCAGCATGGGCTCCAGATATCTGCATTCTGTGGAGCACCACTAGAGAGTGAGGAACTGTGAGCCCTGAAATGTCAAGAGGCTTTCTGAACCAGCTACACTTGCCTTTCAGGAGAGCTGTGAAGAGGGAACTTGGAAAAATCCAGCACCACAGTTCCCCTGTCCTCACTGCTAAATGGGCAGATTCCTGCATGAGCAGAAACTAAGGCCATTTTCCAACCTCTGTCTCCAGCAGTTACCACTAGCCCCCACTTTTGCACCTCCAAACCTAGGTCAAAGGTTTTTCTCTGTGAATGAGCATTGGGATTGTTTTAAAACTTAGGCCTTAGAGACCAGGAGTGCTCTCTCCCTAAAGCTTCATCCACTGCCCTTTTCTTCAAGAACTTTGTCTTTGTTCACCATACTGCTTCAGCATGGAGACAGTTTTATTCATGAGATGTACGTACTGGTAAGTCCACACATGTAATTCATCTACCTTTCCTTAATGTATTAAAGATTTTGGAATTTCTGTAATATCAATACACTGACAGTCTCTAAGATGACAGAACAACCAAATAAAATACAGAAGTGCTTTCCGAAACAATAAAGAGACGGTGAAAAGGATAAGGTGCTTTTCTGTGAATACATTTTTAAGACAAGGGTGTTGTTTTACTTTAAAACACAAAAATACTGCAGCTCAGTGGTTTGCCTGATGCCTTTTATTTATATATATATATAAAGTCAAAGCACACATTTATCATGCCTTCCTGAATGACTAAGTAGGAGATGAAAGACCTTAAATATAGAAGAAATTAATTTAAAGAACGTTTCCCTAAACATTCATCATCCAGCATGAAACAAATAGTAGTTTATGTTTTCATAAAAAGGAATACATTTCTTCTAAAAATCAGAAAAGGTATAGTGCAATCTGACTTCTATTTTCAGTGAAAATAGAGCTGCATCTGAAGTAGAACAAAAAGAAGTGAGGCAGATGTTCAGTTTATACATATTAATGTAAAGTATCCTATTACACTAATGAACCTATTTTTAAATGCTTTTCTTAAACCTATGGAATTTCAAAACAAGCTCTAGCATATCATAACAACTTCCAGTTCTTTCATCTCCTACTACTGTATTTTAAGAACATTAAAAAAGATTCTTGGATACATATCAAGGTAAAAATAATTTCACTTCTATGCCTACTTTTCTTTTCTGAAAGAGATAGAAGATAAAGTCCCTAACATCTTGCAGTCAGAGAGCCAGCTGAGGTATGTACAATGAAATAAATAACCCCAAACCCGTTTTTTTTCATGTTTTCATTGCCGGTTACAGATAGAATTTAGTTCTTCCTTAGACTTTGGGTATTCCTGTGGCTTATTTTTCATTTCATATTTTAAAATGTATCATGTGGAAGAAAAATACTAAGAAACTTCCCCTACCCATTAATGAAAGGAAATAAGTAAATTTCTAACTAATACCACACTGCTAATGTTACTTCAGTGCGAACCCCATGCCCAAGTACCATACGCAATTATAAAATAATGAATTAAGTACATAAATCTCCTCCTTAATCAGGCTGTACATGAAAAACAGGTAACTGCCTAACATACATCGACTGAAATATATATAAGATTATACACTTCCAAAGAACAGTTATTTACCTTCGTTGCAAGTTGTGACACTGAAGTTGAAACTTCATCATGAAGAAACTGGTCTTTATTCTCAAAAAAAGGATAAAGAAAAAAAGTTTTGGTGTGGCAATTAGCAGTGACACATTTTAGGGTATTAGTACGTGCTTTTATTCTGCTCAGCCCACCATGAAAGAAAATTGACAAAATACAATCACAATGCAAAACTAAGTGAACAGTACTACTAAAATGAGAAACGGGAACAAAACAGCACATAGAATGATGAAAAATGCTGCAGCAGATGTACAACACAAAATCAAAACCCTACAAAACCAAACCTCCCCCACGCCAAAGGGAGCTCAAGAAAACCTTTGCATTGTAATAACTTTAGTACAATTAAAATTTTTAAAAATTCATTTGAATCTTAATAATTGAATTCCATATTGTTTGGATCTAGATGGATTTTCTGTATACCATTCTAGATGATAGTGTTTGCAGCATGTGTAGGCTGAGGAGAGATGAATGCCCCAAGGTTACCTCCTCCTTCACATTAAAAAGCACTACATTTCCCTAACTAAAGGACAGGCTTTTGCCCTCAGTCCTTTCCTCTCCATTTATAACTGCAGATTTCTGAAGCAAGCTGGAGTGCTGGAGATGCTGGTGAAGGTAATTCAGTAGGATAGCATTTGTGCCCATCTCTGAAGTAAACTGCTGTCTTAGTATGCTCACCAAATCCTGTATTTAAGCCACTTATTGTTTCAGGAAGCTAATTAATCAACTTCCTTCTCAACTGAAGTAAATGCTAAGGAGTTAATATGCTCTATGCTCCATAAGCTTAGTTTTTGTTTTAGAGTAACTCCACAGGCACATATCCCAAGACACAGAAAACACGCAGTATCCCAGCTCCTACGCGTTACCACATACCAACAGCATCAGAAAGAGGTGCGAAAGCCACCATGAGAGGCGTTAGGCACTTCTAGTCATACGGGCCCTCGGATCTATCAGCTTCGTTTTGAGAGGCCAGCTTCAAATCCCATGTGTCAGGGTTGGTTTGGTTGGGGGGGGTGGGTTAATTATATTTATTTATTTGCCTACTAATGTTGCTACTCACTTTGTTGGCAATACTTTATATTATACAGGGCACAAAGATGAAATAAGGAGGAGCATTTCCAGAACGAGCATGAAGACCACCACACTGTAGTTCAATAATAACTGTATGCTGAAACAGTGATCTGTAGATAATGAGCTTTACTTGTTGGGGCAGAACACAGTCAGGAACTCCTGTGATCATCCACAATGAGAATATTACTTCCTGGAGATCTTAATAAATTATTTAACTTCCAGATTCCAGCTAGCTCTCTTAAACATGGGAGAACAATATCATAGATGGGATACAAAAAAATTACAAAGTTAAGATTTGTGTAGTACTCTAAAATAAAATTACTTTCTGCTTTTTATTTGCTTTTTGGTTTGCTTTCCTTTGAGAGAATCACTGGCAATATTTTAAGTGGAAATGCCCCACACATGGCATCTCAGAAGTTTCCTTGTTTTTCCTCAGTACTGTCAGCCCTCAAAACCTGTGGTAGAGGTTGCAAAGCCTTACACTTAATGTGGTGGCACTTCTGCTCAGACACAGGGTAAGAGGTAGAGAATACTTCATTTGATTTGTCCAAATTTTTACCAAAAAGAAAAAAGAATAACAAAGACTAGGAAAGCCTCAAGGAGAAGTATAGTAAGAGGAGAAATCTCAAACCTCCAGAGCTGGCAGAACTGTTTCAACAACCAACACTACTGTCTCCAGAACAAACATGACACTGTTAGTACCTTCCAAAGAAATAACACCTCTCACTTTAATTCTTCCAGCTCTCCAAATATCTTAAGAAGAATAACAGAAGTATGAAAGTGAACAAAGAGACTTCATGATCTACTACAGAGAAGAAAAAAGATGAAAGTATGAAGGCATACAACCTCTAACAAGCCAGAGCACAAGGAAGCAAGAGTGCAAAGCAACTTTTACAGTGTGAGCTTTTAGGGGAAAACCCAGAGATTTGGTGAGCACCTCATGTGGCTAGGAAGTCAGCATAATAAAATGCGAATACCGTTGTTGATAAAAGATTAATTCAGCAGGCAGAAAGTGTGACAAATAGGACTATTCTTCTGTGTTAATAGAGCGCTACTAGTCCCAGACAAGGTGATGCCTGCCTCCTAAGGAATGAATCAGTAGTTGCCCTATGTTCATGTAGCAGGGGCTGATGGTAAGAAGACAACACAAAGCTAAAAGATACAAAATAGAAAGATTAAGAGAGATTAATTCCTCAAGAAAGCAACTGTCGAGAATCCAATACCTAAAATATATTGTGCGGGCTGGACTGTTGTGGTTTTACATGGCAAGGTTCTGGTGGAGAAGAGAGGGCAGCAGGGGTGGCTTCTGCAAGAAGCAGCTAGAAGCTTTCTCTAGGCCCAACAGAGTAAACACCAGCTGGGCTCAAGGCCGGAGTCATTGCTGACCAAAGCCCAGCCCATCAGCGACGGTCACAGCGCCTCTGTGAGTCACATTTAAGAGAAAAAACCCACAAGCAGACGCTTTTTGCCACGGGATAAAGGAATGAGAAGATGTAAGAAACTGGGCAGGCACCAAGGCCAGTGAAGAAGCAGGGGAGGAGGCACCCCAGGTGCTGGAGAGAAAGATGCCCCCGCAGCCAGTGGAGAAACCCATGATGGAGCGGGTGTCCCCCCACCACAGTCCATGGAAGATGTTGGGGAGCAGAGACCCCACCTGCGGCCCATGGAGAGGCCCCACGCTGGAGCAGGTGGAAATATACAGTAGACACTGTGACCTGCGTTGGAAGAAGTCTCTGCCAGCACTTGGAGCTCATGGAGAGAGACAGAGACCCACACCAGAGCTGGTTTGCTGGGGGGAGGCTTGTGACTCCACGGGGAATCAGGCTGGAGTAGTCTGGGCCTGAGAGACATTCTATGAATTATAACTTCATCCCATAGAAGTCACCCACACTGGGGTAGCTGGTGAAGAGCTGAAGCCCCATGGGAAAAGACTCATGTTGGAGACATTCATGAAGGACTGTCTCCTGTGGGTGAGACCCCACACTGGAGCAAGGGAAGGGTGTGAAGGATGCCACCCTCCTCCCCCCCACCCACTCCCAGCTAAGAAGGAAAACAGCTCATGAGGAACTGACCAAAACCCTAACACCTGCCACTCCCCATACCACAATGGGGGGGAAGAAGGGAGCAAAATCATGACTAAAGTGAAGTCCCCTAAGAAGGGAGGGGTGGGAGGAGATGCTTTAAGATCTGGTCACACTTCTCATTATCAGACTCTGGTGTCACTGTGTGTGCAGTGCAGTTCAGTGTAATAAATTAGAGAGTTTCCTTTCCTTCACTCTGTGTTGAGTCCGTTTAGCCCGTGACACTGATTGTGGGATGATCTCTCCCTGTCCTTATCTTGATTCCTAAGCCTCTCAATATGTATTTTCTCCCCTATCCAACTGAAAAGGGGAGTGATAGATCAGCTTTGATGGGCATCTGGCCTCCAGCCAGTGTCAAACCACCACAAAGACCTACCAAGTATCTATAGCATCCATTCAAAATGCCCAAGGAGTCTTGGACAAATGTGCATTGTATCTATCCGTATATCAATCACTTGATTGAAACTGGCCAGCAGGTTTTTCAGCAGTGTCAAAGAGACTAGATTTCCAATCTGTGGAAAATGCATTGCTAAGGAAAACAGAGAGAAACAGACCAACGTCCCATGGCAGGAAGAAAGAAGAAAGTGCAGGAGGAGCACGTGTTGGGGCTCAGAGCCAGCTACAGCCCACGCTGGAGGGAGGAATCTGACACTGCATGGTAAGGAGGGTACCAGTGCCACAGAAAAAAAATGAGAAGTCATATACAATCCATCTTCATTTGTTACCCATAGAGCAATTTGAATTTTTTTCCAGTGATACATTAGTCCACCCTCTTTTGATACACATTCTCTACTTTCGTAACCATGCAGAGGTCAGGGAGCCTACAATTTGCTTTTTCACATTTTCTTTGGAGGAAGGTGTGATGATGTAAAGCTACGTATAAAGAGTGAAGATGAGCTTTTTTTATTATCCTGCCTAACACATGCTGGCGCTGAACACTTAAAATTATATATATATATATTTTTTTAATCTGGGTGGCTTACAGTTATGAAAATGCATTTTTTACTTCAATTTAAGAGACAAACATGGATCACATTATAGTATTTAGGTGACTAACTACAAGCGCTAGTGGGAAATGCTGATCAGCAACCTGAATAGCCTTCCAGTTCTGGCAGGGGAAGGCTGGTATGCACAGTGTGTTTTCATAAGGAAACAAGTGCCCTTTTGTTGGACATGCTGCAAGCCATAAGGTACTCAAGGGATTAATTCAACTAGCACACAAACCTTTTTGTAGAGAGATCAAAATTGTAATCTACTTCCCTCAGCTTCCTTTGTGGTAAAGTAATTAATTAGTCTCTTTAGATCATTCACTTTCATAATTCAGGCCAAGATGAGGAAGGCTGGACATCAAAGAGTTAAGGCAAATAATAGCATCATCTCACCCTGCATGCCCTTCTTTTGCTCTAGTACATAAAATGGTATATTATTGATTTTCCTCTACCCCGTTTGTGGAACCTTCCTATCATACACACACTAGCTGTCAAAGTCAAGCACATGTAAGAGCAAACAAGCTATTATTAAACGAGTAAGTCCCTTTGGTAAAAATTCTCGCCCTTCCTCTGACCTATTGCTACGTCTCATTTAAAGTCTAGGTTATCATGCCTGGAAATGCAAATGAGATTATGAAGCACAACATATAATCAAGAGATACACTTCAGGGTAGAATTTAACACAGTTCCTAGTACTCCTCTAACCCCAATAAATAATTCAGTCATATGAAATGGGAATGTCACTAAAAAAAAAAAAAAAATCAGAAAACTTAAAGTTAACCTCTGAAGTAAAAAAGACTCCCAAAACACCGATGACAAACCAGACAGTCACACAACTATATGTACACACCCTGATGACCAGAGACAGTCCACACAAACTCAGAAGATCACACTGCCAGATCGTCATCTTAAAACACAGCTAACAAAAGAAACCATTTCCTAGGGTTTGAGCAGGATCTTGCTATGTTGAACGAAACAAACAAGACTAGAGCAGATTATTAATGTAAAAGTCACTCTGCTTATCTAATTTTAGAACTGAATCAAAAACAATGCAAAATGCATGGGTATGAAGAAAGTTATCAGTGGAAGATTGGTGGCATCTGGCCTCATTTGCTGCTGCACCTATAATGTACACCTGGAATGTACACCTTTGCTGCACCATAATATACACCTGGGAAAATGCAGTATGTGGATATATGCACTCTGAGTCATGAAATTGAAGCAACAGTGATCAAATGTAATGGGCACTGGAAGAACTGTACTGTTCTCAACACATCCTTTGAACACAGCTGAAAAACAAAGCTGAGCAACAAAGCTGAACTGTACCTGAACACTCACACAAAACCAAACATGCCATTTAGGGAAAAACAAGGTTTGCAATTTCAACAAATAAAGGATACATTACTCAGTGGTACATAGCTTTCCTCTGGGACACAAGGCTGCGTGTTGAGCAGACCCAATTCCCATGCTGAACCATGACTTGCCTCTGCACCTTTCTGGCTGAGGAAGCCTAGACTGAGATCAAGACTATTTCATTAGTCCTGTCCATATTTCATCTACTGCTAGATCTCAATTTGCCATTTGTATGTCCCTAAATCAAGTGTGTGAACCAAACTAGCCATGTGGGTAGGTGGTACAAATTGAAAGTTTTCTATCAATATCACCAATGAAAAATATTAACTTAGACATTTCTAAAGTCTGTTCATGCTCAAGAGTATCTCAGTATTTTAAAGTAATTTTTCTCTTCTATTACAAAATACTTTTCCACTCCAGATTGCTTACTATATCTAGAAAAAATACTTATGTTACGACAGTAAACCATTTTAAATGCCACTGTGATTAAATAGTGACAGTGACCTCTATCCTGAGTGTTTCCTCCACCAGCCTTCAGCAAAACTGAAAATACTTTGTCCATAAGGAAAATGAAAATGTATGTTAAAGAATTATACTTTCATCTTGGGATATATTTAGTAGACAACACTAATCTTGAAATGTGCTTCTGAAATATAATTCACCAGACCATTTCCAAAAGAACTTATTTCACTCTGCTGACTGTACTTCAGATTCAGCAGACAACCCCATCTAATGTATTTAAACATGCCTGCATCTTCCAGGCTCCAGCCTTTCGTAACTATCTATTATTTACCAGACCAACTGGAAGATAAAAAACACTTTTCCTATGTTTCACCTCTCAATTTATTAATACTCAAGAAATTAAGATCATGCTCTTTCTTTCAGCATCCACAGCTGTCAAGAACTTCATCGTGTTCACAAATTCTGTGTCATACAACCACTTCAGTTAACACTCCACATTCCTTTAATTTCAAAACAGAATATCTAAATTATTTCCATATTTTTACTGTCAAGTGATATAAAAGGCCAAAGTTACTGGAGAAGATTAATTTCAGAATGTACGTATTTACATAAGAATACTTCTGTAGTTCTGCATTTTATTGGCATCACAAAGATAAACATCAGAACACCAAATTCCTATGTTCTGTTTTTACATCAGTACACATGGCTATTCTATTGTTACATTATTGTGCATCTCCATAGCAAGTGGTTATAATACATCTTACTCAGACTTTACTTCCCTGAAACCTTTTTAGGAGAATGTTATTAAAGATTAAACACCCTAAAAATACTTTTAAAAGATCATCTCATTAAGAATTTCATTTTGCCTAATTTATAATATTTCTAATATGCTTCAAGAAATGGAAGCAGCTGTATTAAGATCAAAATACCATCAGTGTCAAAGCTGAAACAAATAGGAAGGTCAGAGAATCAATTTGTCTTCAACTGCTGTGACAACTCACATATTCCAGTGAAGTTTTCAATTTTGATGAAATTTCTGACTGAAAATGTCAAATATTTTAACAACTTTTCCATCCTAGAAGTTTGTATTTGCCTTTTTTCTGGTCCAGAAAACATACCAACAGATGCTAATTCAAGAGAGTAGCTGACATAGAATTTGTATTCTGTCATGGCATTTGCCATTAAATTACATATCTTACAAAAAAAACCCAAGCTCTTGCCCAAGTAATGACATTACTTTCATAGTCTGCTTTCTGCAAAACTGGTTGAACATATTATTTTGACATGCAACCTTTATCAGAACTGTTGATGCTGGCACAGAGCTCGTAGAACCCATCCTGGAGCTCCCCGCGAAGAACCAATAATGAAACTCGTCGGAAATGTACCTCTGATGAGGGCAGAGCTGAAAGGTAATCTATCTGGTAAAGCCTTCAGTATCTTCTAGTAGCTTTAATTATGTCATGGATGCCTTCACACAATCTCGCAAATAGCTTCTATAAAAGCATGGGAAAAAACAAAGCTATTTTATCTAAAAGATTCAATACAGTAAACTTTTTCTTTTCTTTTTTTACTCAAAAAGCAATATATTTTAGCTCGTATAATACTGGTAACAAATCCAGAAACCTCATAAAACACCATGAAGATACAACAGATAGTTTAAGGCAAGTGGATCTCAAGGAATGATGTGGAGAAGATAGTGGTTTTGTGGATCAGTGAAAGGGAGTAATTCTGTATTAGGCTGGAGGGGAGGAGGACAGACAAGTCTGCTGGCAAACCCAGGCGATCCAAGCCGGTAGAGCAGGACTGGCTCGAGGAAAGATACAAATGATAAAAATGACAAACAGGGGGAGAGGAAGGGGATGTACTAAGAAAAACCTTGAAAGCAAGGATGGGGATTTGAATGTAAATGTCCTGAAACAAAGGGAGGCCAGCTGAAGAAACAGAAACCGAAGGATGAGGAGGACTTAAACTTTACACCATAAGCAACAACATTAATATTAGCAATGGGATTTGCAGGGACTAGGGGATGGGGAAATGCAGAGTAGGTATTGGACGCTGCAGAGGAAGTAATCAGTGTCAGGATGGGAAGTGAGGGTCTGCACAAGAATTTCAGCTGTCTAGACAGAAAGAATAATAATAATAACAATAATAAAAAACCCCCAAAGAAAAAACAAACCAGACCTGGATTTATGGAGGAAACAGCAGCATCGTATTGGAGACAAATTATCTTTTGCACAATAGGTAAAACCACTAACATTCTTCAGGTTACAGACTTGACTGAAAGAAATAGATGCTGATGTTGTCTGTAGTAGGAGACAAAGCAGACAACACGTTCTCTGTAGGACTTCTAAGAGTCAGAATAAGCCAACCGAGAGGGGGGTAAGAGGGGAGAAGCACATCTGATCTGGGTCAACTGCATAAAGATGACAGTATAAATGATAAAGTGAAGCATCTCAGAAACGAAAGGGAGTTAAAAAATAAAAAGAAGGCCTAAAGGCCTGAAAGACATGCTCAGCTCTGTAGGGCTCCAGGAAGACTGTGAGAAAGAAACAGGACCCACTCAAGAAGCTGCTGAAAGATGAATGTGACAAGGAGGAGGAAAAGCAAGAAAGGCAGGCCAAGAGAGGGCTCCGGAAAGTCTTCACTGTCAGTCCCACAGTCTAATGTTCAAGAATGATGACAGAATACAGGTGATGGATTTTAGCCAGGAAAATGTCACCAAAATGTCACAAGAACAAGTCTGTTGAAAGGAAAAAAACAGGCTAGCAGAGAGGAGAAGGTATGAAGGAATTATGAGAGTACTGCAGGCACACACTGAAATGGTCAGAAAGTGAAGGAAAGGCATTAGCTGGATTAACATTGACTGCTTTTTTTAATTAAAAAATACCCATATTCAATGTATTAGCAGAACATAAGAAATGCTGCTCAGCTCCCACCCATTCCTGCAGGGCCTGTTGGAGTTCGATGGATTCCAAGATGAAAGCCGGTATTAAAATTGTACCAGACACTTAAACATCTTCATTAAAATAAGTAGCTAAAATTCTGTATAGCCAAATTTAAAACATCCAGTGAGCAAGTCTAAACAAAATTCAGCATAAAACATGGGTTTGCACATACTCCCTTTGAACATAACAAAAAAAAAAAACCAACCCACAACTGGGGAAAACAGATCAAGGCAAAGGATCTGAAATATTTTTACATGAAAGATTAAGTTGCAGAAGATAATATAGGTCAGCTTGACACCCATTCCCTACCCTCATATACAGATGTATTTTAAAGTCGAGCACCATTTTACATCGGGTGCAGGCCATACTGACATAGCACTGGCATCTCTGAGGACTGATGAGAGGAGAGCAGGAGGCTTGAATCAAGGCGAGCTTAGCATCACTGCCAAAACATTGCCTTCTAGAAGTCAAAACCCAACATTTGCCCTTTCCAAAAATATAACTGCAGTTTGAAACATAATGACTATGTTACAAACTGAATGCAAGCCTGGCCTGCATCACTGAACATTTATGGTGTATTTTGAGACACACAGAAAGCACGTGAATTTCATGTGTACATATGTGTACTATTTACATTGTGTTGCCTTCATGTAGTAATTGTAACTTTAGCCAAGAAAGCACCTTCACTGCATAAATTAAAAATACTTATGCTTCAAAGCATAAATTAAACTTCTAGGATGCAGTCTAACACTGTCTGAGCTAAAAAAAGTATACAATAATCCACACATTTATTTACACAAGTACTGTTTCAAAAATTACCTCTCTGTCTTATCTCAGGAAACACCTTACTATTTTAAATAAGTGTTAACAATTCAAAGTACTTGAATGTATGCAGAAACTTTTGTTAAGAAGTGGCCACAGGCTGACAATTCCCTCCCCCTGCAATTTTCATGTTTTCTAAAATTTGTTTCTGTTCTCCCCTGGAACAAAATCAAACCATTCTGTATTCCGCAAAACCAGACCTGTCAAAACTTCCTCTTTTTAGATCAAATTGAGCTTTTCTATTTAAGAACTAGCAACTTCTACAAATTCAAATCTGTGCTTGAGTATCCCCAGATCAGGCTTCCATACCTAAATAAGATTATTAACATTTCTGTAGACTAACAAAGGATTTTTTTCTTTGTAAACTTACAGGACCCTGATTCTTTGTTGCTGTCTGCAACTGCAATGTCCCAATTATTAGGTTGCATGATGAGAACTCCTTCGCTCTTTCTCAGCTTTGAAGAAACAACATATAGGACCAACATGTCATCACACTGAAACACTTTCAACGTGGTCCGTTTTATTAATGACACAGATGTGACTACCAAATCCTTTGCTTTGAAGTAAAAAGCTCCAGCATTGTTTATCGTACAAATGGTAGAAGCTTAAGGATTTTCTTCCCATTAAAAAAGAAAATAAAGGCAAAAGAGGTTTTGGGGAAAACAACGCATCATAAATCAAAGTCAAAATGTGATGACTATGGTTCATCCTCTCTGTTACCAAATGATATGTGAAGAAAGAACCCAGAGGAAATCTAACAGTAAATTTCTCTATGAAATCTAATGCCGGGCTTCATAATTTACTGAAAAGCACTCAAATTATCTAGATATTGGCCCCCAAGACAGAAAATTAGGGAAGCCCTAGATCTCTTCTTCTTGGTGAGGTATAGCTTATGCAGGCTGTACCATAAGTTAAACAGAGGAGAGGCCAAGGAAGACCAATACTTTCACATGTACAGCTAAGGTACAAAGAGAACTTTGTCCTTAACTATTCCATGCCCTGGCGTGCTACTGTCCTGCAGTCAGGAGTTTGGGCAGTGCAGGTCAGGAAGCAGTGGTAGTGAAGTGTAGATCATTACCCAATCCCCCTGGATTTCACTCCCTTGCGATCATATCATTGAGAGCAAAACCAGGTTCTGATGAAACATCAAAAACATCATAAACTAAAAGCAAGGCCCTTGAACCAGATCATCCATAACAAGCTGAACAAGTGTGTTCAGTTACCTCACGCTTTCTCCTCGACACCTGTCTAAGCCCCAGACATACTGTATCTGTGGCTGACCTAGAAGCTGCCTTTGATGGATCGTGAGAATTACGACGATAATCAGGCAGTCACAGTTTTACATATAGTCTATCATTCTGTAAAGTGTACATAAACTTTAAAATAACTGCATTTAAATGGCTTTTGGCGGGTTGGAGTTTGCTTGGTTTGTTGGATTTTTTTCCTCAGGTGTCAAATCTTCATTTTAACAGGCAAAACAACTAATAGCTTCTGGTTTCTACTTCAGTTTCTGTGCCAAGCCACAATACAGCCTTTTCTGAATCCTTTATCTTCAATAACATTTCATTTAGTGCCTTAGAATAAATTATTTTCCCTCTGTCACCTTCAATAACAAAAAAGCATCTTTCATTCCAGTGCCATTGGTAATAAGACACTGGGAGCTGGAAAGGAATTTTCTTAAAATTAACAAAAATGGCAAAGCATTTGCACCAGAAATCACTGTCATCACCATTATAACTTTTGACCACCACTAATGGAAAAGAAGCCCAGGATAGTAAAGGCCATTGGACAGGACAAAGAAACCACCAAATAAACAAGCAAACAAAAAACCAAATATCCCCAACCTCCGTTGTTAACGTAGAGCATTGGGAGAATTTTCAGTACAGAAGTCTGAAGAGTCATCTTCTGAATGGAAGGCCAAGGTCAGGAGCCTCAGAGCATTTGAAGCATTGAATCAGGGAAGCACTGAATCAGTGAGGTTTACTGGAAGCTTTTGGTATTGAAGGAGGGTTTCAGGTGGTAAACAAGTCTAGGGGGGGGCTGTGGGTAGCACAAGCCAAGAAGCTTAGCAAAAACGATGGATGTTTCCAAGCACCTGAGGATAGGAACTGTATGAGGCAGATGTTAGATATTGTACGAGATACTTCATGTGGGAGATACTTCAGGTCGCCTCCAACACCACAGTCCCCCTTCACCCCCTGAAGACGGTCTCATTTCAAAATGAGTATCTGTTCTTCCTCTCCCACAGAAGAAGATCCTATGCATCCATATGAATCTTCACAGCTGCTGTCAAACAAGTAGCAAGGGCTCAGTCTATTCCATTAGTTATGCAGGGGAAAGGACAAGGCAAGGCTGAACTGGGGAGCAGGCTGGTGATTTTGGCTACTGGAAGATGGAGGGAGTAACTGCTGTGATTTGTAGCTATGCATGTTGACAACTCATAGCAGTTGTCAAACAGAAACTCAAGCACAGTACATTATCTAGATGCTTACTTACTGAAAGAGCGGAGTGTAAGACAGCCGTAGGGTGATACAGTTGGGTGGGTTTTTGCACCTTCTTTTGAATACACACCTCACCCCTTTGCAGCCCAGAGCAACTGCTTGATTTAGATATGCAGGCCTCCTGCAACATCTCATGCAACATCTAAAGATACTCTGTGGCAGCAGATCAGCAACAAAGAAGTATCAGCCAGTGTAACAGGCTTCTGAGCTGGATGGATGCCTAATTGTTATCAAGTTTTTGAAAGCAAGTCAACATTCTTTAAGCTGTTTTGCCTGATACTCAACCGATACCCTTCCTTTCACGTTGTATTTGTCAGGCAACCAGTACTTTGAGAAGGTCACTGCTGGTATTTAACTTACCACTTAACAATGAAAGCTTTCAAGTAAGATTGCGGCTATTTAAAGATAGCCAACTACCATTATTGAAACTATAGGAAAAGGAATCCTGCCAAAAGGTCAGTGCTCTACACAAACGCGAACACATCTGCAAATAAAGATTATGTTCTTACAAATCACTGTTTAATGTATTGTGCTTAACAGATAGGTTGCAGTGCCACTGTCTAGGGCTGGGAGAGAAAGTACCCTGCGGTATGAAGCCAGTGGAATGAAGGACACCAAGTCCCAGCAATGCCGGAGACCGGCTGCTGGCAGAAAACAGGGGAGGACAGGCAGGACCCCAAAAAATCCGGTGACAGTTGCACGCCCAGCGCACACACCCCCTTCTCCGACCACGGCCAGCCGGCCGGCACAACCAGGGCTGGGAAAAGTGATTACTCATGCCGCCGGAGAGGAGGGGAGCAGGAGCAAG
>VZTU01033429.1:44325-62959 GCA_013400835.1 Zapornia atra
CCTGCCCTGGTGTATCCGCCTGGAGTCCAGTGAATCCCAGTAACTTCCAGTTTGATGGCTGAATGATCCCGGTATAACACCCTACGTATCAGCTGGGGTTTTTTGATAGTTCTTGTTTTTAAACAGATTCACAGAATGTTAGGGGTTGGAAGGGACCTCCAGAGATCGAGTCCAACTCCCCTACCAGAGCATGTTCCCTAGGACAGGTCACACAGGTAACCCTCAGACATGCTAGCATACTTTTCCATAAACATCACCATCGGGCTCTCATTTATCCACTATTTTGAACCATGAGTTGAGGGTCAGGTGTCTGAAGAACTGAGAAAGTAACCATAACCAGCCATTTTTGGTGGTTCTGTTTGTTTAAAGTTACTGTGATTTCTCTAGCAAAAGGCCATGATACTCAAGGATTCCTTATGAAAGACGTGCAGGCCTTGCCTTGACCTGATCTCTTCGGGGGACAAGCAGCAGCAATTAGGCGGCAGCAATGCCTTGCTGAGGGTGGTTTCAGCTGCAACGTGCTCCTACCTGCTTAGCTGGAAAAGGGCTCACCCCGGGGCTGGAACACCAGCTCCCACAAGCAGTTTGCTCTGCGTGCTGCCCATGCATAAGGGGAGTTGCTTAGGGTTGCTTTAATACCCCGTACAGACACCCACAGAGTCAAGAGTTACAAAGCAGTGAATAAAACGCTACTTTTTCTGTCATAAAACATCCTTATCCATAGTAGCTAACTTCAGAGGCATCATGGTCCTAACTATAATCTCACTTTTGTTCTGTTTAAAATTTTCTGCAATGACTTAGGAATGCCACGTAGCTAACTATAATTTATTACCTAACTGCACAAAAGACACATTCGCTTCACTTGAACCTGAAATCATGGAATTTACACCAGTGCAGTTTTAGCCCTCTGTCTTGGAAATGAACTTTGCAAAATGATAGTGATATAGAATCATAGAATCATAGGGGTTGGAAGGGACCTCAAGAGATCATCGGGTCCAACCCCCCTGCCAAAGCAGCTCCCTAGCTCTAACTTGCAGCCATTGCCCCCTGTCCTGTCTCCACAGACCACTGAAAAGGGGCCAGCCATTTCCCCCTCCATCCCATACTTAAGATATTTATAGACATTAATAAGGTCCCCACTTAGTCTTCAAAAGAAGACTCCAGGCTGAACAAGTCCCAGCTCACCCAGCCTTTTGTCATAGGGGAGATGCTCCAGGCCCTTAATCATCTTTGTAGCCCTTCTCTGGACTCTCTCCAGGAGATCCCCGTCTTTTTTATGCCAGGGAGCCCAGAACTGGATGCAATACTCCAGGTGGGGCCTGACCAAGGCAGAGTAGAGGGGGAGGATCACCTCCTTCGACCCGCTGGCCACACTCCTCCTGGTGCACCCCAGGATCCCATTGGCTCTCTTAGCCACCAGTGCACACTGCTGGCTCATGGCCAACCTGTCATCAACCAGGACCCCCAGGTCCTTCTCCACAGAGCTCGTGCACAAGTGTTTGAAGGACTGGAAAAAAATGTAGTTTTACAATGAGCTTCCAAATAGAATCTTTTTTTTGTCTCATTTTCAATCCCTTCTGTTGCAAGAGTGAAACCTACTAAAAAGTGATGCACAGAATTCCCTTTCACATCTTGCGTTAATATTAACCAAATCTCAAGAGGGTAGGAGACACAACACATTCTTAGTTATTAAAGGCAGCTCTGGTTTAGCATGGCTTCCTCTAGAAGGCCTGGTCAATTTATAACTAGTTCTTTAACCTCTCACTCTTCCTTCGAAATTATAAACAAAAATATTCTGTAGGCAAAGCTGAATGTTTCCAATTTACATTGACACATGTTTGGGTAACTTTAGGTAGTAAACAACCGTTTTGTTTTATTGAGTTCTGCATTTAGACCCTTGAAAAGATCAGATAAGTTATTAGTCACCATGTGACCCTACTGTTTTAATCTGATGTCTTCCTTACACTATTTTTCTTACAGTTATCTGAAACACCAGCTCTACCATTTGGCTTAAAACCTGAAAATGCTTACAGGACCTGTGCAGATTTGGTCTCGTGAAGAAATTCACATGGCATTCCAAATATACACAAATAAAATTAACCACTTGCCTTTGGTATTTTTTAGTCTTATTTATTTGTTGATTTGGGTTTTTTTCCCTGTAGAGTTTCTCTTAAGAATATGGACTTTGGTGTGAAATCCTGGATTTACTTCCATCACTGCACATCATTCTAGCTAACTTCAGAGAGTTCAGAATTTTAGTCCAAATTTTCTATTTGTCTTCATGACCCCAAGGCATGGCTGAGCACTATCTGATGTTCTTCTAATATTATTTTCTGCTGATCTGTTCTACAGACTTTGTGCTTAAAAATGTATTATTTCCTTTTAAAATTAAGTATATGAATTTAATCAGAAGAGATTTTCAGCTTAAGAAGCTGACATCCCCAGATTAGAATGGAAAGAATGAGAAAACATTTAAATCCAGAGTTTCTTCCTCTAAGCAACTGCATTGTCATGTCTCCCTAAATTGTCTTCAGGGGAAAGCTGTGAAATTCTGTTTGAGAAAATTCTTACACGGCATTTAAAATGTTATGAACTTCTTTATAAATATCGTTATGAAGAAAATTAGATGACTCGACTTCTGAACGCTGATCCTGTTTCCCTTCAGGGACAGACACAAACACGGTAGGGGTAAGGAAAGGTGCGGGAAGTAACAGAAAATGCAGCCTTTGTTTCTGACTCCCGTGGAAGACTGAGCTGTTTTGAAAGCAGAGCCAGACTACATGATTTTAGCAGCCACTTCATGACCTGGCAAAACGCTACACTACTGAAAAACTCCTTTGCTCTTTTGCTCCAGGCTCTCACTCAGGGCAGAAAAGGGTGGAGTTCTTTTGGCAGACTAAAGCAGGCTCTGAGGAGGCAGAAAGGAAAAGTGGGAAAGGTAGGGAAGAGCAGTAAAGAGATGATCCCCTGCATCATACCAAATAACTGCACGACACTTGGTGGCTCTAGCATACTTCAGTGACCCTAGGCTGCAGGCCCCTTGGATACTGCCACTCAGGCACATGTATGACGGTTTCAGGAACTGTATCTATCCCAATAGCTCTCAGGATTTTCCTTTCAAATCCTAGTTACTATTCATGGCATCCCTCTCTCATCTGTGCCACAATCAGTATCTTAAATGAGGGGCTCTCACCGTTCACTTGGCAAACTAACCTTTGCCATGGCTGCCCGTTCTGAGAGCGTGCAAGCAATGCAGAAGTGAACACGGTTGCAGTGCTGCTGCTCAAAGCAAGAAGCAAAAAGCAGCCCAGCGACAGTAGTCCACATTGAGTTGGAGACCACACATCCACCACTGCTGCCACCACCACTGGCAACCTTCTTGGCTGCACCTGACACTCAGAGCATTTAACCAAGCTGTTGGACAATATTCCTAGCAAGATGAGGTTCACCACTTCCCAGCAGTGTTAGCTACGCACCAGAACTGCTAGAGACACATCCTTCTCTTCCTGCAGTGGCCCATTGTTAGCCATTTTATGCTGAAAACTGTCTTTATGGCGCTGTGCCAGAACATGGCACAGGTGTGTTTTCCCAAAAGTGGGTCCGTTACCCGGTGTGCAGTACACCAATATACACACAGAGCACAGGTATTTGATTTATTCCATGCCTGCACACAGATGGATTATCCATGTATCTTTTCCTAGCTTCCTACCCCTGTTGAGAAGTGATACGCTGGTTTTATGAATATGAATTCTGCATGACTACAATACGTGAGTTCTGCAAGTTGTCACAATGTCCAAGCTCTTTCAAATAAAATACTTCTATTTCACCTTCTTATACACATGCATAAATCCCATTTATTACAGAAAAGCTGTTCTAGAGCAATTTGAAGAAGGTTGCGTCTTACTTTTTCAGAACTTTTAAAGCAAATTGTAAAATACAGCATTTTTAGGAGCCAGAAAATACCCCAAGATGGTCTAAATTTATTTTCTAAACTCTTATATAACTACTTTAATCCTTACCAATAAAATCCTTACCTTAACCTGTAAAGGGTATGAAATCTCTAACCAAAATCCCTTCTTAGTGATAACAAAACCGATGTAATTTAAAATACTGACATGTATAGAAAAGCTCTTTGTCGCCTGGCATATAATTTATTAATTGTGGCCCTTTGTCCAAAGAAAATGAGTGAGAGAGAAAAGCAAAATACGTATAAAAAATACACTTATTTAAAAAAAAATTGACAGCTGGTTGAATCAACTGGAAGTCAGCTCAAGAAATACCAGGAGTCTTAGAAGAAGCAGATATAGTGCGTGCGAATGCATGCTAAATTAATTTATACTCTGTCATTATGATTTATTATAGAGATTTTCTGTCCCCAGGGATGACATAGCAAAAATAGAAGAAGACCAGAACTGATCACAAAGTCTTCTAGGCATACTGTTATGAAGATAGATTAATATGGTGCTTTAAACCAGAAATAAGTAAGCGGAAATGGGATAAATGTACAGAAAAAAAGACTGGAAAGGTAGATAGACCTGATTGATTTGCCCATCAAGTGACACAGGAAAAACCAAAAACGCTAATAGAATGTATAAAGTTCAGATTTCACTGAATATGCTGATTTTTCACAAGTTAGGTGTTAATGACCAAGCTTCATGAGAACAGATTCCATTATTTTCTACTGTGGGATTTCTTGTTGTAATGTAAATCAAATTTGCATTGATTTGTACTGGAAATAGAATATTAGGTAAAGTATACTACTACCTAACCTCTCTAGCCTTGTGTTCCTTTTCTTTTCCTGAAGTCTTTCTCAAAAAATTTTCATAGGCCCCAAAGAGTTAAAATAAATTGCCACGAAACAGCACATACATTGGGCTGGAGTGCCCACAGAAGACAGCAGGTACTAAAATTTCATTGTCTTCAGGAAACAAATGTCATAATCTGAGGTGGGTGCAGTTCTCCTTTTTTTGAGGTATGCTGTGTTTTGTATTGTGTTGGTAAGAAACAGTTTTTCAACAAATCTAGTGCATTTACAATTTTGAATTACCAAAAGTTAATGAAAATGAAAAATTACAAGATTAACTTCTGAATATAGAAACCACAGGGTACAGTGCTCCTGAGAAAGGTTGTCCAGACTCACAAAGGAACAGTAAATATATTCAAACATATCTTATCTTCTAGACTACTCAGTGATCAGCTTTGTAGAAGAGTTAAACCTAAAGAAACCTCACCGGAACTTTATTTAAGTAGAGTAAAACTTTGATTGCAGATTCTCTGCCTGGTGAGTTGGTGGACCCAGTCTGAAGTATTTTCATGGATCTACCAGGTCTCCAATGAGGAAAAGCAGTTTTACTGCAGATAAGGCCTTTTTCTTTGTAGTTCCACCCTTATTTGAGGAAACAATGTGTATTTGTGGGGAAAAAAGGGGACTAGTTTGCCTAAACTCAGCTATCATGTACCAGCGCATCTGCTTTGGCCATGAATGCCATCTCTGCACTATGGACGTATGCCAGGCAATCGCAAAGGTGGCCTCTGCTTTCTTTGAAGGGACAATTACTACCCTCAATTTTGGTCCAGCTCTACAGCATAAGGACTCTGAAGAGTGCAAGGTTTACCTCCACATTCACTCCCTGCTCAGAGCATTGTGAGTCCAGTTCTCACAAAAATCTGAAAAGGCAGACAGAAGAGAGGGATTGGCAACGAAAAAAATCCAGAAACATTCCAGTTCAATGCTTCTTCTGCTGGTTGACATCAGCAGCAGAAAGATAATGAAGGAAACTACTCACTGTGAAGGAAGAATCTCAAGACACCAACATATGACTCTCCTGGGGCCAATTATTCTGCAAATATTTCTCAGTGATGCAGGGAGCACATAAGCTCTCACTAGACCATGCAGGAAGGAGCTAAAAAGTTTTAATTAAGTCCTGTTTAAACCATGTTAGCTGTCATTCTCCATTTTAGAGCCAGGTGTTAGCCCAACCGTAACCAAACCTTCAAGTCCTCTGAGCAGAGAAAGGGTTAGAGGAAAAAAAGAAGCATTAGGAGAACAAAAAGTGATTCTAGGAGGCAAAAAGGGTTTGAAGGAAGGTGTGTGTCACAGACTCAAAAACAGATTCAAGGGCACTGGAGGAGGGCAGCCCCCAACACCATCAATCATTGCTGGAATGTGCCCAGGGAAGCAATGGATGCTGCCCACCAGTGCTCCCTTTGTTGTCATGAGAAGATGGGGAACTGGAAGCAGATGATGCAGTTGGCAGGTTCACCCCCACTGAGTTTGCTCCTTCTGGTGGCATGAAAGGCCACTTTGGCCGTGACAGGGAGGGGACTGATGAACACGTCATTTCTGCCCATTGTGTTATAAACTTCTCAAGTGTTCAATAATGAAAACGTGTTTGAAGAGTAAATATTCTTTAATCTAGGAAGGCTGAAATACTGTTCTGCAGTGAGGAAGCCTTTTTTTTGTAGGTCATGTGTGCTTTAAGTCAGAATTGTGTTTATTTGTAACTTCTTTCCTGACGGTTAAAATGTTCCTTAGCTGCTATATTAATAAATGGGCATCGGATATGAGAAAACAAATTACGTACTTCCTTTATCGTGCAGCTTCAGTGGAATGATCTGAATGTACTCACTTATATATTGGTGAATTAATCCTGACAACAGATTTCTCAAATAACATCTTCATAGCTGGAAATGCCATCTTATCTTTTTTTTCCCCTCTTTCTCAAAGTTTGCTATTACTGGAATCAAATAACAAATCATGATTAATAATAAAGTATATATATATATGCACATACACATATGCTGGAAGCCAAAATACACAGATTTTTCTAGCAAGCTCTGTCAAATCCATTACTAAGCAAGCAGTAATTTCCTGACTTTGCATTCTTGCCATTTATCCACTAGCCCACTTTCTTTTTAAATACCACATCTACACTAGCAAGTACTGCTGCAGAACTGTCAACAAGGAGTCACAGATTGTATAGCTGCAAATATGGCTTTTTAAGAGTTCAAAACCTTGTATTATTCTCATCTGAGTGATACAACCTCTTCAAAGCTCCAGAAGCTTTTATCCAGCCTACAGCAGAACAGGAACATGGATGTTGCCCCATTTATGGTTTTTCCTAACAATCTTCCAGTTCCATGATGTCCTGTTCCCTCAAAGCAATTGTGCTGTTGTGGTTTTGATTTCGATTCCTATAGGATCAATGTGATATGAAACCTTTATGTTCGAGAAATAGTTTTTATTTTTCTCTGCTGCTAGCTCAGATTGCAGGCAGGCAGACATTGCAGACATTGCCTCACATAAATTGAGAAGACACTTAAATACCATTCTTCTGTCTGGAGACAAAGAAAATGAATCTCCTCACCCCGGAAAGAAGGAAATGTGCAGAGCTATTTATGGCACAACTGTGGACTAGCTGTGTCTATGAGGAAAAGAGAAGAGGTGCAAACCCAAGGAATAAGAAGCAATATTGCTAAAAGACAAACATCCTTCTGGAACAGTACGCTTGCATGGCTGAATCAGGCCTAGAGTACATGTGCCCCGGCATCCTGTCTTTGACAATGGTGTTTAAGAAAGGAAACAAGGCACAGGGCAAGTTCAGGGTGATACTTCCCCTGGCATATCCTGCCAGCATCAGCTTCCTACATGGGAGGCTGTATCAGCATCTTTGGAGTTTACAAAACTCAATGTGCTTTTCTTCCATGAGTTTTCATTATGGATTCCACTTCTTACAATGATACATAAAAAGTATTTCCTTTTCTTTCTTTATTCAATAAAGAAAACCCAACACAACAAAAAACAAACATGCAAAGAACATTGCTTTAACCAACAGAATAAAAATTAGGAATGTTAATGTCATGATGGGGAAAGATATCGTGGGACATTACCCAAAACAATCTGTTGGTGAAACAATGTCATGTGCTGCATAAAGTCCCCCTGTATATTGCCACAGGACAGCCACATCCCCATCTGAAGAGCCCTCTAGTTTCCAGCCACCTCTCTATACAAGCAGGGAGCCCAGCACCCCGGTACATGTTTGCACAAGCAAGGACTTTCAGAGGATGATTGGACTTCTAGTAATTTAATTTTCTATTACTGGCAGATAAAGGTCTAGCCTAAACTATGAAGCATTTCAAATTTTATTGTCATTATAAAATGCAGACACATAATCTCTTGTCCTTTTAAACATTCAGCAGTCAATAATCTGTGAATTTGAGTACGTCAGTGGAGCAGAGAAGCCAGAATCTGAGAAATATGCTTGATTTCTAATTTACTGAAGTAAAGAATTATTTGTAGTGCAGAAGCATACTATGGAGCAGTAGAATTTTAGTTAAATAAAAGAATGCAATTAAATGCACTGAGAAATTAGAAGTTGGAAGGGAATTGCAAAAAAAGTAACAAAATACTAGCTAAGCAACAAAACGAAACCAATTGTGTGACAGATGGAGTTAGAGTTATGACTCATGAAATTATACTCATATATTTCCCATAGAGTTCTGCAGCACAGGACTGTCATTCATGGAAACTGAAAATTCGAAATAATTTTCAAGCAAGTTATTGTCACCTCAATAAAACTGCACGTGAATATCTTACTCAAGATGAAGCGTTTGGCAGTTAGGAATCTTGCTTGATACACTTTGGAAGTCTTTAAAAGGTAGATTATATTTACTTCTTTACATATAGTCTTATTACTGTATTGACCTTGATTTCACTTTCTTTACTTTGCTTCTGAAGTAAATGCAAAATTCAATTAAAAATGCCTTAGTTCTGAACCAGTGTCCACACAGGATTAAAAGGAGTTTTACTAATACACTCCAGAGTCACACCTGCAGTTAATTCAGATCATTTTTCTGAATGCTCCAACATAATCAAGGCTAGTGTGGCCCACAAATATGGGAAACTCTGCTGTAGCCTCAAATAATGACGGAGTAAACAAGAGAGCTATAAATATTTCTACATAAGTCGTTACTCAGTTTTGATTATTTATTAGTTTTCTAATGAAGTATGCAGGAGTCAGTGGAATTTGCCTAAATTTGCCTAGAGTATTTGCCATTCCTATTAATTTTCTTTAGCATGAAAAATATGTTCCTATGCACAGGCTAATGAAGCAAGACCGAGTTGGTTTTTCTTGCTATGTTTAGTTCAACTTACTGGAATCTTGGCCTCATTGACATGCTTGATACAAGCTTTCACTGACTTTAGCAGAAGTGTATCTTAATTTAAAATAACTTGATAGAGAAGAAAGAGAAAAAACCTGAATACATGCAGTGTAGGAATATCAATGCAACCTAAGCAGGTGTTTTAGCAGATAAGCTCTTGGTAAGACTTTTCTCTATGGATAGATCAAGATGTTTGCAATTTGAGGTTTCCTAATCTGTTAATAAAACCACTAATAATTCATACAAGTAGTTTTATTCCTTTTTGCCTTTGAGATCAATATTAAAAATGAGATTTTTTTTTTACTCAGTTAAATTTCAGAAGAGTAAGATTCAATTCGGTTGCTTCGGAAACTAATTAAAGGAGCGATTTTTTTTCCCACTCTGTTCCCTCTTGATCAGAGCAGTAACACCAGATATGTAGCATGAAAGGATACCTCCCATTTGCCCTGTTTCTTCTGGCAGAGACTTACTTAAAATGTTTCTGGATGAACGCTTGAAACAAGGGTCATAGATTTTAGCGGATGTTGGACCAGGCTGTTAAATTCTATTTTGGCAAAATTCAGATTTTATTTTTTTTTAATTAATTGACCTGAAACAACTTTCCAACTGAGAAAAAAAAAAAAAAAGGCCCGTCTAAACACTGAGGCATCTCTCACTTGATGGCAAGCTGAGCTCCAAAACTGGAGCTCCAGCCCTCTGAAAACACTGGTCCAGTCTTCCAGGGAGGTTTGAGTTTTCTGTATAGTGTTGTAGACATAAAATGTATTCAGTATTAGAGTTCAGAGTATAAGCATCTCCTAATCATGGCACTTTTGTTAAAGTTAGTCCTTGGAGACCAGCTCATACAAACAATTTTCCGATTTTTTACATACTTTATCCAATTGAGTAGGCAATCTAAGTTTAGGAAACCTTGAGAGCAGTTTATGCAGCTGAGTCCTTGCAGATTTGCCTATCTCTAACTTTGCCTTCATTGAAAATATTTTTCTCAGCATTTAATTGTTCTGAAATGAGAACTCAAATACAAAGTGCTTCCAAAATCACCAGGTTTTCAACAATCAGCAGCTGCTCGTCGCTGTTCTCAATACACTATCATGTAAATCCAGAGCAGATCACCAAGGAAACTGGCAGCTTGCTACCTTACAATTTTCTTAGCATACCTCCAGCGAGACATAAATCTACAATAATCTAGATTGGCCACTTTTTTACAGCACTTAACATTTTAGCTCCAAATAATTTTATTCCCCCCGGGTGTTCAGTAGTAATATGTTCAGTCACACCTGACAGAAAGGTCTACTGTAAAGCAGAAGCAGGTGAAAGAGTTACTTTCTGAAAGCTTATAGCACTTTGTGTGTCTTATGCTTAATGTAGGTCAGAAAAAGGAGACTACGTCCCTTACGTTTGGGAGTAAGGGAATATAAAGCTTGCTTCAGCCATGAGGGCTTTGGTCCAATCTAGGAATTCAGTTTAGGCTAAAGCTGGAGAGATTTCTACTGGCGGAGAATTTGCTTATGCTTTAAGAAGCTTACTTTGATTTAAAGAGTTCAGAGATGTTAGGCAAGGCTTCCATTAGAAGAGTTTATCTTCTGTGGGGAAATTTGCATACCAGTACTTATTTCTCAGAAGAATTTTGCAACTTAAATTTGCACAGTTTTCATTTAGATTTAAAATAATGTAATTTAATTTTTTTCATAGCTTCCCCTCCTTTATTTCATCCACTGGTGATGAATTTACATGTTCACATATTACAGTTATACTGGCAGAGCACTTTGAAATTCCACTGTATCCTCCTTCTGGCTTCAGTAGTCTCAACACATACTTTGCATAAATCCTTTCACTCTTAAAATCATGATAATTTACTAGCTAGAGTAGTATTACATTTGGTCAAGTACTTTATTGTTAGCAACAAAAAGAAAAAAAAAACAACCCCCCAAACTATTAGATATTGGGACCAAGAAATTCATATGCTTCAGGAAAGGTATAGATCAAAATTAGAACAAATAATCCTGTGTTTCCTATGAGGAAAAATGTTTAGCTTTACAAATGCCATTGTGTTGTAGTGCTATAATCTCAAAGTCCTGCTTCTGCAAAGCTGTTTTTGTGTCTTCATGTTAGATTTGGTAATTGGCCTGTTGACCTTGAAGGTAAGAGGCATTGTGTGTGTGTGCAAACTCAATCATCCTGCGTTTTGCTCTTAAGAAATACCTGACAGTAAAGTTTCCTTTGAATTTCAAAGCAAATAACATCTGGTTTAGTCATCCTGTGCAAGGTTTCTGGATGACTTCAACATAGAAGCCTGCAGTCGATCAGTTTGCCGCTGCCTTTAAAGGCAGATAGTGAACTGTTTCAGATGGCAAAAGATAACTCACGCCACCAAATTAATCAATTTATATGTAATAGATCTTAATACTCTTCTTTTGTTTTATTTGCAAAGAAAAGCTTGGCATCTTAATATAATATTGCACCACATCTTTCTTGTGTAAACTGATGAAAACCCAGCAATGAGGTCGTTTCAGTAGAAGGGAGCTCATTCTGCTGACCTAGATTGGGACCTGGGTACCAGTTGTCCTGCTAAATCCCAGTTTGCAATCCAGAAAGCCTGATTTACTGCACAGTTTAAACTAAACAGCAAACTCCCTAACTACGGGGCCTGCAAGATCTCAGTACTGCATCATCCTTGGGTTTAGGGGAGATGGGGGACTGATGCCTTCTTTACCTCCTCTGCAGCCTGTTGTTAAGAAGGAAACTGTCCTATTTGTGCTAAGCTCCCTCAAGTACGTTTTGGTTATCTGACCCATGGAAGGTATTTTCAGGATGCATAGATGCAGCAAGGGTGATGCCATCTGGTGAGTGATTCAACATGGAGACCTAATGGTCATACCTCAATTCCCAGTTTGTTCAGGGACCAGTGTGCCCATCTTAACCCGCTACCAGTGTTCCTCCTGCTACTGAAGAGACCCCTCCACACAACAGGCAGAACCTGAGCCTACAAAAATGAGGGATTCCTTCTGTGACTCTTCAAGAAAACTCACACTGTCCCTGTCTTAACCACCACTGCCAAAAAGAATGGGAATTTATTTAGAGGGCATGTACCTGAATATATAAAATGTTGCATATTTTTCTTTTATCACTTGAGCCGTGTGTCCTGTTGAGATGAGGCAGCATAATTTTATTGTGTAACTTTTGAAATCTTGGCCATTACATTATCTCTGACAATAAGTATAACAATAAGGAGGCAAACAAAAGTTCTTAACCTAATTACATAAAAGTCCAAAGAAACTCTGCTAGTCGTACACAGAGGTTTTCTCCATTAAACGAGCCCACAGGGGAATGCTGGAGTAAACAAGTGAATTACACTAGCATATGAATCAATAGATCTAGTCAATAAAAATGCCCATCCTGGTGCTGGCCCCCCTTCTATGAAAAATGTCACTGGTGTTTCTCCTGAGGGTTTATGGAAAAATTAATATAACATCAGTAAAGCCTAACTTTTGTCTTTTGGTACAATCCCAATCAGGGGTTATTAGGCATGATGTGAGTCAGGGAATATCTCACATGCCCAAAAGATATTTGTACCTTTTGTTTGGTTTTTTTTCCTTGCTTTCTGAAGGCAGAAGAAATCAAGAACATTGCATGGTCTTAGATGTGAAGTACAATGTCTAAATTATGCAAACACAGCTGGTGAGTGACTTGGATGGTGAATACTCCTTCACCCACCCATATTGGTGGAGTAGCTGCATTTCTGATGGGTCTTGCTTACTAAAGATGCAAATTTTCTGATTATTTGCACTCTAGAAATGCAATATCATCTAAATGAACATTGGCTGGCTCCTCTGGTCCCACAGCCCACATGACAGCCCTATGGGGGAGTTCCTTGTTATTCCAGCACAATTAGGAACTGGGAGATGATGTGCTTGAAAGCAGCCCTGAGGAAAAGGACTTGGGAGTACTCATGGATGAGAAGCTGGATATGAGCCACCAATGTGCATCTGCAGCCGAGAAGGTCAACTGCATTCTGGGCTGCATCAGAAGTGTGGCCAGCAGATAGAGAGAGGTGATTCTGGCCCTCTGCTCTGCTCTGATGAGACCCTACCTGGAGTACTGTGTCCATCTTTGGAGCCCTCAACACAAGAATGACATGGACCTGTTGGAGCATGTCCAGAGGAGGGCCACAAAAATCATCAAAGGTGTGAACAACCTCTCCTATGAAGACAGGCTGAGAGAGTTGGGCTTGTTCAGCTTGGAGAAGAGAAGGCTCCATTGGGGACCTTATAGTGGCCTTCCAGTACCTGAAAGGTGCCTATAAGAAGGCTGGTTTAGAACTGTTCAGGAGGGCATGTGGCAATAGGACAAGGGGTAATGGTTTTAAACTCAAAAAGGGGAGATTTAGGTTGGATATTAGGAAAAAGTTCCTCAATATGGCTTTGCTAATAGATTCCCATCATTGATAAAGTGATAGATGCCAGCTTAGTCAAGTGCAGTGGCTCATAGGATGGAGTACTGTCCATAGCACCAATGTGTAGGACCAGGGTAAGACACTTCGATTTCACTTCCTGCCCCAATTCAGCAACTCCAGGATAATGAAGGAGAGCCACAGTTGCAGTGATCTATAATTTCAAACTCAAAATGAACACTACTGCCCATAATAAAAGACACCAGATTGTGTAATGGAACGTTTCTTTGGGTTTTGTGCATGTGTCAAAATGATTGTTAGTGTTGTATTGTGCTATAAATCTGTATGCTGAATTTTAAATCTTGTATAAGAAATCTGTCATGCTCATTGCTATCTATCAACCCTTTTTCTTATGTGCTATCTTATCATTCCCATCTGTGAATGATGAAGACATGAGAGTAGGTAATGTTATAAAATGCATTAATATCCCACAAAAATACTTTTGTGCTGTGTCTTCCTGTAGTATTCATCTCTTAGGAAATGGAAGTGTTTTAACTTTGGCATGGAAGAATGATTTACAGTGCCTTAAGAAAAGTTATTTCCAACAGAATGAAGATATTCTTCACTACAGAGAGATATTGGCATTCAAAATTTTCTTGATGATTTTTTTTTTTTTTTCATTTTTATCTGGTCATTAATGCTTCTTTGTTAGTTATAATGTAAGAAAAGAACACACTAAGATAACACTGCACTTACATCTCAACCAGAAGCCTGAGAGTACAGTGTGCATGCTGTGCCATCAGAAATAGCAGAGTCCCTCAAGATTATTTAGTGCAAGCAGAAAAAACCTCTCATTCATAACATCTGCTCTTCAGCTAATGATTATCTTGTGTGGTTGGAGGTGGACTGCCCATTACAACAGTCAGTATCTATTTCACAGAATCCTGCAGTCATAGAATCACAGAATTTTTTAGATTGGAAAAGATCTTTAAGACCATCAAGTCCAACTGCTGACCTAACACTGCCAAGTCTACCAATAAACCATGTCCCTAAGCACCTATTCTATGCGTCTTTTAAATATCTCCAGAAGTGGTGACTCAACCAGTTCTCTGGGCAGCCTGTTCCAGTGCTTGATGACCTTTTCAGTGAAGAGATTTCAAAATCTCATTTTAAGCTATTGTATAGACACCTAAAGCTTATGAGTTACCAGGCTGCTGCAAGATAACAGTTGAGTCTTTTAGGGAGGTTTGCAAGTTGTGGCTTGAAGGTATTACATCGTGGGTGAAAACTGCATTGAAGTTTCATGAGTTCTTGCTGAGCTAGCATTCCTGGAAAAATTTTGGTTGGTGATAATTTAACCTGCGGTATAGTAACACTGAAGTAAGTATGTGAGTGCTATTAAGGTTATGACATAAACTAGAAAGCAAGAAAATTGGAAAGGCAAATTTAATATTCAATTCTGTCCTGGTTCAGGCCAGGTCAGAGTTACCTCCTCATGCAGCCAGCACAGGTGAGCTGAGTTAGCCCAGGTGAGCTGAGTTAGCCCGGGCTGTTTTCCACACCACCTGATATCACTCCCCAAAGAAGAGGCTGACAGGGAGGGTGCTCCTGGATGCCTTCAGGGCAGTCTGTGTGTGGCCAGGGCACCTTGGTCCTCTCCTCATGCAGCACTCTGTTATTGTTGGCTCATGAAGGTACTCTGTTATCATCAGGTGTAAGTGAAATTTGCTGTGGGCTGTTGTTGTTCCCCTTTCGTGGTGCTTTTGCCAGTAAACTGTCCTTACCCCAACCCACAGAGGCTCTGTCTGTTTCTCCCATAGGAGTGAGCGAGCTGCATGTGCTGCTCAGCCACTGCTTCAGGATGAACCACCATAGACTCAAAATTGCTGTGTCTTGTGTACAATGTGACATACAAAGAGGCCAGCATTAGTCACTGAGCTAAAAATGTTGTTATATCCAAATACATTGTAACAGAGCAATGTAGAAATGTCAAGTTTGTAGATCCTAGAGCTTTCTGTGACCCTGTTTTTCTCAAGTCTTGATCTGGGTACAGAATGGCATGGTATTATAAGGAGAAAAATCATTAAAAAACCCATGCAGATAAGCTGTTCTTCTATGTGTTTCTTCCTACAGAATCACTCAAGCAGTAAAAATCCTTTTTTCTGGTGATAAAAGATACTTCATTAGTCACTTTTGTTTTCTTTCTTGCAAATAGTAGAAGGACAGAGAATCTGGCTTTTTTGAAGGTTTTCTGTGCCAGGTCTGCAAAGCAGAGCTCCTGACCCTAGAGATTTTGTAATGCCCCTGAGCTGCTCATCCTGGAGTACACAGGCTCCCCTTCCCTGCACTTTGGTTTCCACAAAAAACCTCCCCAAATCTGCAGGCTGTAAGGTGGTCACAGTATGTCCCAGGCAAGTTCCTTACAGTGTGCCCCTGAGCATGAGCACACCTTGCAGCACATCAAGACACAGCCTTCCCCAGACTGGGAAAGGGAAAAAGAGGGTGGAAAGAGGAAAAAAAAAAGGAGTGGGGACACACAACTGAAATCAAAGCTAGAGAAAAGCAACACAATCAGATCCTCAGTATTACAGAGCACCTCATTCTGCTCCTTCACAAAGCTGGAGTGAGAGAGAGATCTAAATCTAGTCAAATCTAGAAGACTAGTTGCTTTTCTCCTGGGAAAGGGGAAGAAAGAAGATCAAATAAACAAATGTTGGAGAAGGAAAAGTTCAGATGGCAAAAGCGGAATACAAAGCATGTATTTATTTGTTATTACTGTGGCCATTTATCTCCAATTTAAAGTTTGGGTTTGTTCTGCGACTTTCACCAAATCTCAGTTCATTCACTTGCAAAACCGGTATACTACTGACCTAGCAGAAGCCTTCCAAGTGTAAATGAGTGGGTTGTATTCATTGCTTGACTCAATGTTTCAGAAGTGTTTTTTGAGATCCCTGAGTAACAGGCACAGGAAAACTATAAAATGCTATTGTTACTATTATTCTGAGCTTTGGTGAGGTCACGGATTAGGGAACTGACATCATGGAAATAATGACAGTGACCCACTTCAATCACAATCTGTGTTTCTCATTTGGGCAGAGTTTTGACTGAGAACTAGCAGGGTTTGTTCATAAATGTGAGCACGAGGGAGGGCTGTGTTACACATTTAAGGAGAGGAAAAAGCATGATTAATATCTTAAGATCTAGACACTTTTTTTTTTTTTTTAATCCATGCTTAGACACCTAAAGAGGATGGAATTTAAAGCTGCTGGACAATTCCATATGTCACCATCTTCAAAGGATGCCAGGAATACTGCAGCCCCTCAGCACGAGGAAAGAACTGGCCTGACACTTAACTATGGATTTAAGTAACTTCAGACATTCAGTTTTGAAGACACTGTCTGAAAACTCTGGATATCTGAAACACCAAAAAACCCCACCCCAAATCCCCTATTAGTAGCTTTTAGCCTTACCTAAACCTTGGAAGATCTATGGGACAGCTTCCAGTAAACAGTAATAAAACCATGAGGAAAACAGGCTTATTCTTCTCTATGTGGTGAAATAAATCCCTCAATCTCATTCTTTTGGATCAACAGTTCACAACACTTTGGCTGAAATACTAACTGCCAACATAAGGATGTTGGGCTGGAGTCAGCAGACACAGCACACTGTAAATATTGCAGCTTGTGGAAAGAAACGCAGCGGGGGGGGGTGGGTAACCTTTTACTCCCTTCTGCATACTTGTCGGTGCTTTCTGTGCTTTCAGACACTTGTGAGCAGTTGAACGTAAAGCGAAGCGCTGTCAGAGGCTGTGTAGCGAAGCTGGAAGCAGAGCAGAGCAGGTGACTCCATTTGTTTTGCTGCCAAATAGTTTCAAAGGTACCTTTAGCCACAGTGCGTGGGGCAGGCACTGAATGAGTATGCCCAGAGTATGGCTGAGGGAGGATGCTCACTGACACATCTTGCAAGGTGGGGTGTTTTCTACCCTAAAGAGACCCCGTGCCTCCCTTTTCACCACTGCAGAGGCAGCTTGGGCTTAGGCAAGCATCCATGCTGGGCCAGGCAGAGGGTCTCAAATTAGCTTTCAGGAAATCTTGTCTATAGGAGGCATCCAGCCAGTGTCTGGATGAGAACAGACTCTCCCTTAGGTTCATATATCAATAAACAGAAAATACCCTTCTGCCTCACAGGTATATCTGAGATTTGATCCTTCCCTCCAAGGCTTCATAGTCTATAGAGAACGGAAGAGATAGTGAAATGGTTACTGCTTTCTCTTCGGCGCCTGGTAGTTGTTGATTGAAGAAGATGACACTGCCTAAGTGAGTGTATTCTACCTCTGTACACAGACAACTGAATTAACAGCAGTAATAATACATCACACACACTCATTTCCTGCTGACTCAATGAGGAAATGACAGGGATTTGTTGCATATTAAAATGTCACAGCACACCAAGCCAAATGGATCACCAGATTAACTTGAACATCAGTATAATGTTCTCTCCTCGTGCTATCAGATCCCCTTGGTTTTAGACTTCCCCCAGTTGTGTGGGGTTTGATGGAAGAGCTTTTGTCATTTTCCCAAATGGCAAAAAAGGTAAAAACAGGAAAAAGAAAAGTAGCTGTCACGTACCGTATCCCTCAACGAATGCCTGTACCAGTGGATTTATGTCTCAACATTGCCAAAATATTGATTACTGCTATTTGTGATAAAGGGGACTTGCAAGTAAGATGCTTGTAAAGGGTTAAGGAAGACTTGTTAACAGGATGGTTTGAAGTGCCATAGAAGTGACCTCACATAAACAATGTTTCGCTTGAATGACTCTGCCTCACTGATAAAGAAGAAACATCAATTGGGACATAAGTTTGAGTCTAACACCATATTTTGAGTAAATTATGCACTCAAGGACTCTGTGCTCTGTGAAAATAAAATGACTTCTTTGACGACTTCCAGCCCCCACCCCATTGGTCTCATGAACTCCTTATCTGTTCATGAATTCTTTGCTTGCCTCATTGGTCCTAAATTCAGGCAAAGTGTTTAATTGTAGCTAATTCAAGCTCCCCCTTGTCTCTGAAAGTATACAAAA
>VZTU01033429.1:63227-94324 GCA_013400835.1 Zapornia atra
CCCCCCCCGCACCCACCTGCACACCTGTTGCAGGTTAAATAAAGTGACCTAAACCTTGACTCCGTTTTGAGTCTTAATTCTGTTCCCGAGAATTGTGAAGAACTGGTCATGATAAAGCACCTAATTGGGCATCACTCAGGGGTTAAGCTCAGCCACCCCCTAGCCACCCAGAGCAATCTGAGGTCAGTTGGAACGCAAGGGGGTTTAACCTCTGCCAAAGCAGTCTATCTGGTTGCAGCGTGTGACAGTAGCATGTTTTTTGTCACTATAATTTTTCTGTATAATTTTAAAGTTGTAAAAATGGCCCTCGTAGCCAATATTACCATAGCACACCATCTTCTAGGCTCAGGTTTAGCCTTTTGTAGGCTGAACTGAGAAATAACTGCAGCTTTGGTCACACTGGCACTTCTGCTGCTCCATCTCAGGGGTTCACGGGGAATAGGACATCATTCCTCTCACAGTGCCAGTCAAACAGAACAGTTCTCGTGTCTTTCAACATACACAAACAGGGGATTAAAACTTTCACAGTGTGTATGTTTGGTGACACAAACCAACTGGGCAAGTTCATTGCTTCATTATGTGAAGCTGGTAAAATTTTCGGTGGAGGTATATCAGTATTTTGTATTTGAATTGCATTAAAACTTGAAAGAGCACCCTACTTTGGGTAGACACAGTTCGGTTACATCTAGGAACAAAAGAAAAATACAAGGTGGTGGGGGTTTTTTGTTTGCTTACAAAGGAAAATGTTTCTCTTGTGGTTTGTTTGGTAAGGGTCCACCAGATATCCTCCAGGGAAAACCAAAGCCAGAGCTGTAGGAGCCTGCAGAGCAGTGAGTACTGTTTTACAGCAGGAAGAGTAAAAGAAAAAAGATCGGTTCAGAACATACCAGTCACTAGTGCTGGTATCAATAGCAGAACTAGAGAATTTTTTTAAAAGAAAACCCAACAAAATCCAAATGCATTTGTATTCCTCTTCTGCCAAAGCTCATGAAGTCTTCCTCTACCATCAAAAACTACCTGTGGCCCTGAAGAACCAGAGAGACTTCTTCCAGCAGGGAGGGGCAGTGGTCAAACCCACACAGGATGACAGTTGTGGAAAGACAAAACCAAGAGAGTGACAATCCCCCCTATCCGAGGCAGCCCCTGGCCACCAGCCTGACTGGGGAGGAATGGTGCTCTGCTCGCAGGCTGGCTCCACACCGTTTCGATAGTCAAGGTCACTGAGCTTGCCTCCAAGCCCCAGTGATTAGACGTCTCACCCTGATCTGAAAGGAAGTTGTAATCATCTCATCCACTTCACAGGATTCTCTGGTGTCTCACCCCTCGGCCACATATATATATAAAACCAATGCTTTTGTGACTGAGCAGGTATCTTTTGTTCTTCTGAAACCAGTGATGAAAAAAGCAAACGTCTGTGCAACATTTCCTATCTCTCAACTCCCGGACATATCGCATGGAACACAATAGCTGGCTCTCTTGGCAATTTCAGGCAATAATTGCTCCATATTTCAGCACATAAATACATGCTTTATCAAGGTTCTTATTGTTTCCACACAGTTTTATCTCTGCACTATCACTATATTGCTTTGGTAAGTACACAGAATGCAAGAGAAACCCCACCCCTACGATGGCTCTACCATCTTATGTTTTTCAAAATGATCACATCGTTTTGCCTCGTGTGAACTACTGGTGTGAAATCCCTCTGAAAAGATGGATACATGCAGGAGCAATGGAGCATGCAGCAGGGAGAGGAATGCCACGGTTCAGATATGTAAGTGATGTGTGAGGATTCAAGATTTTCTATTCTGAGGTCTGCCGTTCTGAGGAACAGGTAGAGGGACTTGGAGAATGAGGATATACAAGCATAAACTTTGACGATCTCACCTCAGAGGACCTCACTGCAGCCTTCCAGTACCTGAAGGGAGCATATAAACAGGAGGGAAATCAACTTTTTAAAAGGGTAGATAATGGCAGGACAAGGAGGAATGGATTAAAGCTAAAGGAAGGAAGGTTTAGACTAGATATTAGGGGGAAGTTTTTTACAGAAAGAGTGGTGAGGTGCTGAAACAGGTTGCCCAGAGAGGTGGCGGATGCCCCATCCCTGGAAGTGTTCAAGGCCAGGTTGGACGGGGCCCTGGGCAACCTTATGTAGATCCAGGCCTGGAGGTTGGTGGCCCTGCCTGTGGCAGGCGGGTTGGAGCTCTGTGATCCTTGGGATCCCTTCCAATCCATGCCATTCTCTATTCTATGATTTTTTTTTAATTAAACTTGGTATGAATGGGTTGTACCATTTTTACAGATAATACTTTGTGCAATAACCACAGCAGGGCATTTGGTGTCCCACAGAACACCCTGGAACCACTTTGGGTAAACTTACTATGCAAAAAATCTGGGTTTGTCCCCACCATCTTTAATACAGTTGAGCGTTCTGTGGACGTCTCAAGTGAAAATTATTATTTTAAAATCATTCTGAGGCATCTATTTCCCTTTTAGTGACCCTACATTACAAATTATGGCAACATCTAAGAAAATCCTGTTTCTGCAGGAAAGGTTCATGCAGCCACTGATGAAAAGCAGTGTTTCATCACGAAGATAACAGCAGCTGCAGTGACTCAGAGCAAAAGGCTGTCTTTCTACTGGCTGACATCCTCCAGTAGCTGTTCCTCAGGGGGAAAGCCTTACAATATAGAGCAGTGTTTTTCCAAGTACACTTTGCCTTTAGCTTCCAGCCATCTCCTGCTTAGGAAAACTATTAATGCTTGACAAAACGCAGCCCTCCACATCCAGCAGCCACGCATGTTTACACTTCAGCTTTCCAGTGCACAAGAAAAAGGTGTTGTCTACTTTTTTATTTCAAAGCTTTTCCTGATGAGTCCATTGGATGCTCCTTAGTTCTTGCATCCATGCTATTCATGGTTTTAAAGACTTCTCTGGCATCACTCTTGCCTCTTTGAAGGTAACGAGCCGTAGTCTCTTCGTATGATTTGTCTTCCATTCTTGCTTTCCATGGCACCATCATGACCTTGGTCAGATGTTGTCATCAGAGACACACATAATTTCCTCTACCAGGTTCTGTTTCGCTATATAACGTGGAAAAAGAACAAAGAAAAAAATGTGGTGTTCGGGATGGAGCTACACCATGAATTTCTGTAATGGCATCATGTTTTCTGGTTTGTTCTTCAGTTGTTTCCTAACACACCCTAATTTTGTGTTACTGGTATCCACAGTGACTCCTGCTATCCATTACCTCCTTTTACTGCTGAACCTTTCATATGTCTGCTCCGAGAAGTGAATCAAGGGACTTGCCTAGCTAAAGAGCAATGGCAGAAAAACCTCTATTAATATCCTGTTTTCTTAATTAGCACCCTAATCTGGCTTATGGCCTGTACCCACAGACAGCCCCATATAATGCTCATGGTGCTCTCAGCACTATTGCATCAGGGACGTGCAGTCTCAGCACATTCTCTCCCTTCCCCTGCTTTCCAGCTGCTTTTCCCTGATACCTACCGTCACCAAACAATCCTAGCTTATTCACTTCAAGCTCAAAATGTTTACCTAGGTTTTTTTTGGATTTGCTCTGAGCCTGAGACATTTTTGTTTCAAACAACACTGGCATCATCGTACGCCATCAGCCCTTTACTCAGATCAGTTCTGCCTGCCTGCACTCAAGGGTGCAACGGGACTGCTGGTCTCCTGCTAAGGGAAGAGAGGTACAATGTCTAGAAGGAAATGTGTAGAAGTACGAAATTTCCCAGAAATAGCTTCTGAAATAGTAGAAAAACAGAAAAAAATAGCTCAGGTACATGCTTACCAACGCTGCACTTTATTAACTTCTTCAGAAATTATAGATCGCTTGTATATGGTGTAGATTAAAAAGAACCCACTTTCTATACATCTTTGAGAGAGATTTTTATTTTTGTTTTCACAGAATCATAGAACCATAGAATGTAATTCAATGAAACCAAAAATAAAAATTGATTTTTTTCAATTTTCAATTTTTGATTGCTTTGAGAAACACAATTTGTATTGCATTTATAGCTGAGAGGAATGTAAAGTTGCTTACATATATACTGCACTTGTTAACATATGTCTGCAATAATAGGTAAATAATAGAAACACTGAAAACAAGGCATGGCTGTTGACTCACTTGCAAAAAGGAAAGCTATAATTGTATATGTAAATGGCTTGCAATGCAATAGAGGGGGAAAATTGCATTTCTGGAGAATAAGCTAGGAAAATGAATATGTAAATCTTTTATACTTTCATTTATACATTCATTATACTGCAAATAATACTCAAATAATTAACTCGATGTTCAGTCCAAGAAAAAATGCTTCACATAAAGGTGTTATTTCAATTTTTCTTCAGATCTCTGTGGCAGGTGAGGAAAGAGAAAAGGAATGGGAAAAGAAAGCAATTTTTCTCTGAGAACTTACCTCTTTTCAGATTCACAGATGTGTTTGGGACATCCTTGCCCTTAGTGTTCTTCAAAAAAATCCCCAACATCTAAGACATTCAAATAAAGAGTTACTAAGTGAAGAGTGAAAAGAAGATCCCATGCTGATTCTGGCCTTGTAAAAAGGCATCAAAGAATGGGTGCAAAGGAGTACTTTCTAGGTAGCGCATTACAGGGCAGATGAGAAGCAGAGAATTAAAATGTGTATGTTAGTATATTCAGTATGTGCTCAGGCTACCTCTGTAAAAGTAACTGCAGGTCTGCCAAAACATGAACGAGAGAGAGAGACTGTATGAAGCTAAAACATCCTGGCAGGACCGATGGACACCAATGGCCCGTTCAGCATCATGCATTCTCAGATCCACGAGCTGGGAGATGTGTGCTTAAGGATGGGATCTGTTTCTCTGCAATAATCCTGAAACCCTCCAGGAGCTCCACAAAGGGCTGGCAGTGGCAGCTTTCCCTGCTCCGCCCTAGGTTTGACAGTACTTTTGCACTACGGTGATGCAAAACTTGGCCACCCTGATGCTGCTGGAAAAACTCAGCTTGCCTGCCCTCAGGGCTTCTCAGCACTTGGAAAGCTCTGAAATAGCTATTCCAGATTATTCTTTGGGCGTACATCCTCCCCGGATGCTCCTATTTCAGAATAGGAGTGCTTTTTTGGACGGACTGGAATCCATATTCAGAGCTAATTCAGAAACAGTATGGCTGCACAGAGATGTAAACCAAAATAGCTTTTGAAAAAGAACTGTTCTGGAATAATAATTACAGTTCTCATTTCTGCGTCAGATTCAGTTCACAGAATCACAGAAGGGTCGGTGTTGGAAGGGACCTCTGGAGATCATCTAGTCCAACCTCCCTGCCAGAGCAGAATCACCTAGAGCAGGCTGCACAGGACAGCGTTCAGGAGGGTTTTCAATGTCTCCAGGGAAGGAGACTCCACAACCTCTCTGGGCAGCCTGTCCCAGTACTCTGTCACTCTCAGAGTGAAGTTTTTCTTCATATTCAGCTGGAACTTCCTGTGTTCCTGCCTGTGTTTGTCGCCCCTTGTCCTGTCACTGCGCATCACTGAGAAGGGTCTGGCCCCTTCCTCTTGACACCCACTCTTTAGATATTTCTCAGCATTTATAATTTTCAGGAATACTTTTTCCAGTGTATTGCCAGGTGGAAGTGAGCCCTGAGCCTTCTACCACCTGTGCTTTCTTCAGTCAGGTGAAGAAAAACCCTTGTGCTGACGTCCTGGGAAATAAAATGGAAAGTCTTTTAAAAAAATGCTGCTCTAAACTGCAGTTATTTTGACAATAGATCAATCAAAGGTATCACACTTTATTTCTGGTGCCTGAAGAGATGAATTTTGAGCTGTAGCTTCTGTTGCGTCATCGAGTTACTCATTGCCTTAAACTTAACTAAAGATGATTCATGTGCAATTAATGGCAAGGAAGAGAAATCCCATTTAGGATGCTGGAATGATACAGTAGTTTATTTTTTTTGCCATTGTTATTCAGACTGGTTTTTACAGGTGCTGACAACAGCTTCCAGGCTCTGGTACACACAGGGTAATCTCAGGGTTCTACTTGGGTCTCATGACCTCATTTAAACCAAAATTACTTGATTGTTCAAACAACCTGGTGTGAGCCAGCAGGCTTCTCAGGCAGGGAAATTCAGGTAGCAGGTAAGTGTTGGCTCAAATCCAGACTCACCTGCAAGGTGGCATGGATACAACCAGTTTAAACTGCACTGCACAGCTCTTGTCCTCGTGTTCAATTTGCTGAATTCCTACAATTTCCAGGTGGTACAAAGAGGACAGAGTTGACTCTGTGCCTTTCTGCCTGAAGGACACTGCCCAGGGGAGGCTTTGTAGCTTTTGTTTTCTGTGTTTGACCCACACAGCTCAGCAGTGAGATGCCAACTGCAACAGAAATTATGCCAGACCAAAGGAGTCAACCAGTTGTTTATTGTATGTATTCCAGTAAGGACCACTAACAATTTAATGCATTTCACAGAACCACATAATGATAGGGGTTGGAAGGGACTTCTAGAGATCATCTAGTCCAACCCCCCTGCCAGAGCAGGATCACCTAGAGCAGGCTGCATAGGACAGCATCCAGGTAGGTTTTGAATGTCTCCAGAGAAGGAGACTCCACAACCTCTCTGGGCAGTCTGTCTCAGTGCCCTGCCATCCTCACAGTAAAGAAGTTCCTCCTCATGTTTAGGTAGAATTTCCTATATTTAATTTTGTGTCCGTTGCCTCTTGTCTTGTCACTGGGCATCATGGAAAAAAGACTGACCCCATCCTCTTGACACCGACCCCTCAAGTATTTATCAACACTGAAGGGATCCCCTCTAAGTCTTCTCTAGGCTAAAACATCCCAAAGTCCCTCAGCCTCTCCTCATAAGAGAGATGTTATATTTCCCTAATCATCTTTGTAGCCCATTTTTGTACCTGCTTGAACCAAGGAGCCCAGAACTGTACACAATATTCCCGATGAGTCCTCACCAGGGCAGAGTAGAGGGCCACACTTTTCTTGATACACCCCAGGATGGCTTTCTTGGCCATGAGGACACAGAGTTTACATTTCATAGTAATGAATTGTAAAGATGGGTGTCAGGAAGCATAGGAGGAAAGACATCGGTGCTGTGAGCCTATGGTATTTCGGCAGCTACTCTTCCTCCACAGCCAGTAGTCCCTCAAAGGACAAGTCAGAGCAGCTGCTTAGCTGAGGTGGTCTATAGAAGACATTCTCTCCTCATTGCCTGTAGAGGAAGATTGGCTTACTCCCAAACAGGTGCTATTACAGTGTGTGATGTTAAAGCTTCCAAACATTTAGGTCTGTAACAAAATTACAGCATACAACAACAACAGAAAGGCTGAACTTCCCTTAAATCTACTCTCAAAACCAAAAAAGTAAGATGCTACCCCTGTCAAAAGACAGATGTCAGGCCACTGGGACTATCATAGTTATTGCTACAAGGCCAATGGGTAATAAATATTCCTAAAGGCAGTCTATTAATTTCTTTATTAGTCCTGGCCAAAAATAGGCTACCACTCTTTGTAGCAGAGAGATAAATATTGGATGACTACAGAGGAATAGCTGTTGTGAATTACGAGGTTGTGGGTGTTGAAAATGTATAAATTATAGATATGAAATAACTATGCAAATTATATTCCTCCATAAAATCATTTGTTTAGTGGAAACACTTATACAGTATCTTTACAGAGTGACTGTGGTCGCAGAAACAGTCCTATTGATGTATATAACCTGTTAGTGTAAGAAGTAAACAAACTTGTTATAAATGTTATGTCTTCCTTTCAGGCACCTCAAAGCTTTTCCTGATGTTAAATAACATCTTAAGGTGGTCCTCAGATCTATAAGGATGGCAATCTGGGGCACAGAACAAGCAAGGGACATGCGACCCGGGGACTTCCTCCTCTTAAGTTTCACTGCTAGTGGCCATGCTTGGCTTGACACATTGCTGGGCCCATCACCCCAGGCTAAGCTATCCATTGCTCCCAGCCACTCTGCTCCTCAGCTATGTCTGGACAATTGCTCATTGGATCACTCCCACACATGAGATTAACTCTATGTAAAAAAAAATACCCCGAAAAAACAAATTAAGTAATGCTTAAAAAACCAGCTTACTTCTGCAGAGCTTTTCCTGTTTTGTTTTGGGTTTGATTTTGGCACAGGTCAGTGCTCTCCGCATGAGAGGCTCAGTGAGTCTTAACACAAGATGATGGCAGCCCTGCTCTGAACACACTGCAGAAGAAGAGTTTTGCAGGAGGCTGGGCAGAATCCAGCAAATAGATCTTTGTTTTTCAAGCAGGTCACTTATAATCCTCTCTGGGTTTTATGGTTATGCTGGCTGCTCTCTCTTCAGAATAAATGAGCAAACAATTAAATATCACACCACTCAGTCAGACCTAAAACAATGGTGGTGGCTGCCAAGGGCTAGACTGAACATAAACACTAACGCTGGGAATTAATTAGTTGAGTGTTATATGTGTGCATCCTGTGTGAACAGGCAGAATTTCAGCAGCAAGCCACGTGCAGACAGGAAGAGTCACACTTGTAAGTCAGAAAGAAAATCAGAAGACCACTTTTTGAACAGAACACTAGCTGAAGGCCAGGTTTAAAAATATGAAAGGGAAAATTGGCTCTGTATGATAATATGAGAATGTTATTTGCCAATAAATGTGAGTGTAGCCAAGAAATAGCCGACTGTCCTTGTTCTCTCCTCTTGAAAATGGCGCGCAAGTCACTGCACACAAGACTGATGCTTGTGACAGAAAGAAGGAAAGGATGACACCTGATTTGCTGCACCTGAGGACTCTACTTGGGTATTTTAAAACTGCCTGTTAACTTGAATCTGGAAAGCTTTGATATCCCAGCGATGAGCTCTGCTGAAACCATCCCTAGCATTGCTGAAGCCTGGCAGCACAGACACAGGCCTCGCTACAGCCCAGGCCATGGCACAGGTTTACTCATTGCTCTGCTGTGCCCAGCTGCAACCCCAAAACTCTTCTTTCACTGAGAGCTGCAGCAGGGAGGGATCTTTTGTTGCTACGTGGGATTTTTAGGCGTATTTCTTGTTTATTGAAATGCAAAATGCAAACATAGTTCATACAAAAAGCTTTCAGACAAAACTGGGATGAGGTAACTTGAAAATAAGATGATTTCATTGTCTTACCAGATATCCTGCCAACATGTGTAACACATTAGGCATGTGCATATAGAGGCTGCTGGAAATCAGTGTGAGTAGCACAGGACTCTACTACCAGAGACAGAAGCCCCCCACCTCTCCCAAAGGACAACTGAAGAACCATCCATCAACATCCTGTCTCAGTGACATCAACCTCTCCTCAGTGAAAGGGACAACACTTAACCTGTGGCTTGCTTGATCCAGGACTAGATGTGTTAATCATCAATGTGAGATACCCAATGGCTGTATGTTGCTATGCTTTTATCCAAAGGATGCTCATTAGCAAAGACTTCAAGTGTCCTTGCCTCCACCATCCGCAGATGTCTTGATACCATGAAATGACAACTCTCCCTGCAGTGATTGCTTTCCTGCAGGACTAGCCTGGGATTAATGATCGATTTAAAGTGTATTGAGTAATAAACAGGTTTCAGCAGGTTAAATAGCTGCTGGTAGCTACTATTCCCCACAGAACAGTGCAGGTGCCTCAGTGTTTTCCAGAGCAAGTGACCACTGATTATTATTAATGTATAACATTAACATTAAGTAGTAACGATGACTGAATTGGCTTTGCTGAAATGTAATGAACACAGAGGATGCATTTTAATGAAGAATGAATAGACAGTAAATCCTCAAGTAATCCCTGCAATGAGTATTACCATGCAGAGGCTTTCCTTTTCTCTTTCATATTCCCAAATCTAATTGTATTTTCCTTCATTTCTTTTCCTCTGTTTTCTCGCTATCATTCTCATTCCAGCTTAAAACATTCCACTTCTTTGCACATTTCTTTTCAACAAAGGGGAAGGAAATCCTGTGGTCTTTCACTTTACTACTCCTTTGTAGTGATATCAGGAGAAAATACAGCAGAGGAAATAGAAGCACACTTAAATTCCTGCTAACTACTATTGTCACCGACATTTATATTTGTTTCATTTATACACATTTTAATTAATACAAATAGTAAAGGGGAGAACTCAGTAGTGAAGCTACAAAAGTTTACAAGTTGCTTTCACATGTTTATTGCTTTGCTAAAACCCAGAGCCCCTAATCAGCTTCCCCGATTATCCTTTGCATTCAGAATGCCCCACTGACAATAAAATGTAAACAAACTGCTACAATGGAAGAGGTAAAATCTATAGAGCAGATCCCAGTGTTAACATATGTCTGTGTTTCTGGTGTCAGGAAAGAAAAATAAAAATAAAAAAGCAGTATTGTAAGCCTCAAATGAGCAGTTTTTCTTCAAGTGATAACTATCTTACAAATCAAAAACTGTACAAGGCTGTATCTGAGGAACACGTTGTCCCACAGTAACTAATTGTTGATTGTCAATCATTCAAGTGATCGGAAACAATTTCTCAAAAAAAAAAAGTGCAAAGATAGTGACAAAAATACCAAAATTGTTTTTTGAGGAAAAAAATATTAAAGCATCAAACAGTATTAAAAAAAATGGAGTGAGAAACAGGAGCTGAAACTATCTCTCCTACTACCCCCCAGTATGGCCTTGAAGCTGTACCACAATATAAGGGAGAAGACACTTCACTACCTGGTATTTCCCTTCTGTTATTTAAAGTAGAGATTCTTTATCCTTTACCCCAAGGAAGAACCTACATGTGCTGTGTTGTCAATTAAACATGTGAAAAGAATATGTGCATTGTCTCAGTTTCATGCAAGTCATTAGACTTTTCCCTTACCACTTCATGCCACAATGAGAAGGTTTGGAATAAGGAAACACTCCTCAATCACATCCAGCTGTAAGAAATGGGTCTCAGAAGGTTACAATCATCGATTCCCAGTTCTTGAGCCCTGAGCAACGAGTTTAATTTGTCCCGTGTCACATTAGACTGTGAGGCAGCCTGAGCTGCTATACAGAATTCCACAATGGGAGAAATTTATATGTATTCAAATAAAAACATCTTCAGTCTACCGTGCAGTTGGGGAAGGCAATGCCTATATATCATAGTCCCCTGGTATTGGTTCAAAAGGCCATTGCATTATGGACAGAAATATAGATATAGTCTGCTTTCCCATCACCACAAGTCAACAGCAATGACAGGCCCACTGACAGACAATTTGAGTGTTCTCCTCAAGCCAATATTTCACTGGTTCAGCATACCTATTGCACTGATAGAAGGAAATATCCAGAGTTTATTCAAGGGCATTTTACAATGTCAAGCCTTTTGTTCAAGAAGTGGTCTCAGCACAGGCTGCCTTAAAGCAGCTTTCCCATCACATCAGAAGGGTAGCTGAAGCCTATACCTTTTCAGTGGCTTTTCTCCCCGAGGCACATGTGCAACCAGGGGGATGTAGCCAATCTGATCTTGTCAGAGGAGGTGATACTGGTTTACCAACAGCTCTTCTTGGTGTCTGATCTAACCTCTGCATGGCTCCTGCACTCTGAAAGAACTGTGCTGCCAATGGAGGGACAAGGTCTTCATCCACATCTGATGATCTTCCAGTAGAGACCCCAGTGTTGGCTCAGGGGAGAGCATTTACAGAAATCTTCCCTAGGAAGAGACTTATTGCAAGGTGGGAACAGTGACTTGCTTCTCTAACTGAAAGAATGTTTTGACCTTGTCTATTCAACACAAATCTGAAGAAGTTTGAGACCTGTTATGTTCTGACCTTAGAATATTCTTGGGGTTTATGCAGGTCTGTAGTTGCAGGTGTTTTAGCCAATCACCCACCAGTGTGATACTTCTTTACAGAATGCAACAACTGAAAGCGAAGTGCAGGCCAGACCACATCGGAAGGCTTAAACAGGAATTAATTTAGGTAGAATAGTATTTGGATCTAATCCCAAACACAGGCGTTTGGGTATTTAATTATAGAGCAGCTGTTCCCATTGATGTGCCAGCAGCAAAAAGCATCAAGGAGGCTAGGAGAGCACAGACAGTATGGCCTCAGGGGTTGCACAAGGAAGAGAGGAGATGTAACTTATTTAGAAATGACTTACTGAGTGCTACTGTACTCAGAAAAATAAGAATGTGCAATGGTCACGACATCTAATTTAGCTGCTGAATTACAGTTCTGCACTAACCTGCTTTCTCCTTCCTAAGAAGGAGAAGGAAAGGGATCCCTCATGTAGAGAGTGTACATCCCTCCTTTTGTGCCTGCTCACTGGAAGCAGAAAGGACAGCACCGGGAACATTCCTGATTCACATCACAGCAACAGCAAGGCACGGTTGGATACTTCAACCCAAGGCAATTGCAACAATACTCTTTAAGGCAGTGAGGTACAAATGCTTCCCTTCGGATCAGACCTTGCCACTGGCAGGCAGATTTCACCTGTCGTCCTCAAGGGAACCAGTCTTGATTCACACCGGTGTAACCAAGGACATGGACGTGCTGGGGATTAATAAACTACCTTCATTCAACTCTTAAAGGTAATGGGCCGAATACATTTCTCTTACCCAATGGGAAGCAGAGAGCAGCTCCAGGTGGGTTGCTTCCCTTCCACTGAGAGTTCGATCGCTTCATATTTGCCATGAAGTAAAACTGTTCGGATCAGCAGCTGCTGTGCCATAGCTAACACAGAGCTAACACACAGGAAACTCAGAGGGTACCACACCTGCAGGTGTGAAATCCTGAGAGCAGCATCAGGCTCAAAGGCCTGGGGAAACAATGGCAATAAGTTATTCGATAATTAAATTTAATTAGGATTCCAATCAGAGTGGAACAAAGGAAATAAGCAAGTAATAATCTTATGCTAAGTAATCAAGATAATTAAGTTTGTACTTGTTTGTATACTTAGAAAACCTTTGCAGCTGTGTCAGGTGAGGACACTATTACCTCTTCCCAGATTTATTTCATTTAAGAAAATCCTGTCTTGAAAGGCTTTTTTACTTAATACAGGGAGAAACTGCTGATGGACAAGTGGGGGATCCCAGCTTTCTTCCCTGTTGGGGTGTGCTTCGAAAATTGCTTTTATTTCCTCACCTTGGGCCACAGGCTAGCTCCTGTTTTGGCTTTGGTTTCTCTAGGCTCTGTGTTTTTCCCTGTTTCCCCTTGGAAAGCAGGAGCTCGCAAACTCCCTCCACCTGCCCTGCCTGTACCTTAGTCTTGTGGGCTCAGTCTAAGGGTTCTTTGGTTTCTGCCATGCCTGGCCCTAAAATGCCTCTGCTGTGTCTCACAACTGCTTTTAATGAAAGCTGGAGAGGGACTGTGTACAAGGGCATGGAATGATAGGACAAAGGGTGATGGGTTTCAATTGAAAAAGGGTTTATTTAGATTAGACATTAGGAAGAAATTCTTCCCTGTGAGGGTGGTGAGGCCCTGACACAGGCTCCCAGAGAAGCTGGTGCTGCACCCCTCCCTGGCAGTGTTCAAGGCCAGGTTAGATGGGGCTTTGGGCAACCTGGGCTAGTGGAGGGTGTCCCTGCCCATGGCAGGGGGTTGGAACTGAATGGTCTTTGAGGTCCCTTCCAACCCAAACCAATCTGTGAAACACACACAAGGGCTGCAGCTTTAGCATGACACAATGTTGGGGGGGCTCACCATGTTTTCAGGGTCTGTCTGGTTTTCTGTATTTTAAAGCAACCTTACTCCTTGGTAGCTCCAAATCCCCATGCCATGGAAGTTTTCTTGCATTTTTTATGATAGTGTTAGTAAGAAAACAGGCTTCTACTTTGTGTTTTAACAGGTATATATAAAATCATATCATAGAATCACAGAATATCCCAAGTTGGAAGGGACCCATAGGGATCATGGAGTCCAACTCCTGGCTCCACACAGGGCCAGCCAAGTCAGACCATGGGACTGAGTGCATCGTCCAGACACTTCTTGAACTCAGTCAAGCTCAGTGCTGGGACCACTTCCCTGGGAAGCCTGCTCCAGTGCCTGACCATCTTCTCAGTAAAGAACCTCTTCCTAACATCCAACCTAAACCTCCCCTGTCACAGCTTCATACCATTCCCTCGGGTTCTATCGCTGGTTGCCAAAGAGAGGAGATCAGCACCTGTCCTTTCACCCCCCCTCATCAGGAAATGGTCATACAGGGATGTGTCTGCATGTGTATGTCTTTCAGGAGCTGTACATCAGAGCTGTTATAGATGTCCTGAGGTTGCATGTTAGCAGCATTAAATTGCAATACGTAACTCGTCCCTTCTGGCTTCCTAACAGCAGAATCACATTCTCAAGGCAAAATAAAGAGGGTGGGGGTGCGATCTGAGCACAGCTTTCAGTACCTGTATCAGATCCAGCTGGTTTGACAACAGAGGCATGGACCTTGTGCAGGGAGGGAATCCAAAAACTTCTGTGACCTTGGAGTGTTTTGGCTTGCTGTCATTTAACCATTCTGGCTCTGCTCAGCAGCTCCTTCTTTGGAGTGCCCTGAGAAAGGATGTGATGCTTGTGTAGTCCTGGGTAAAATTAAGTTGCTATCTGCTCTTCAGCTGCTCTTTATAGCAGTGCTATCAGTATCAGGTGCTACTGGTTACTTCTGTAAGGTGAAGTAACCAGTGCTATAACAAGCTATAAGATCTGTAATTATATATTAAATTAATAAGATGCTACACAGAGCTGCTATAAGGTGAAGTAACCAGTTAGGAAGTTACACATGAAATAATTTTTATTTAATGTTGGTCATGACTGGTTTCATTGCGGTGAGTTACACCGACTGCATTGCTGGTTTTTGTGGGAGGTGTTAAATGTCCAAGAGCAGAAGTTAGTTAACCTGAGATGAACAATATGAAACATAATGAGTATCACAGGTGAAAAACTATTTCCAAAGCCTTACACATAGGTGATTCTGATTCCTCCAGCATGATGATGGGAGCTTGAAGACCATGCTGTTTAAAGCAGAACATGTTTGGGGGTTGGACCCGATGATCTCTCGAGGTCCCTTCCAACCCCTACGATTCTGTGATAAAATCTGTTACAAGTCATTGAAAGGGCACATTTTTGTGTTACACAGTAATACATAAAACCAAGAAATTGTTATTTTTGCCTCAGAATTTGGCCTGGTATCCAGGCTGCCTTCAGTTCTCCAGGCAGGGAAAACAGCAGGGGCTTGCTCTGCTAAATGGATAATTAGGAGGAGGGTTCACTGAAGGTGCCAGTGAGGTGGTAGCAGGTCTCCATGCATCCCCAGGGTGAGATGGGGCAAGAGGACCATGGGGTCTTGAGCCCACTCCAGACTTTATGGGCTATAGGTTGAACTCATGCAGGCTGCAGTTGTTCCTGTTTCTGATTAGCCTTGTGGAGTTGACTTGCTCTCCGCTGCAGCCATTGATTGAGTGATGAACGGATAGCGGTGGTACCGGGGTGACAATACAGCCCCAGATGGCTGGTGGGCAGAGGACAGTGGGGCTCAATCTGGCTGGGGAAGAAAGGGCCAGGCACAGGAGCAGATGAAACCCTGGGGAACAGCGATAGGAAGATGGTGCATGCCTTCCTCCTGTCACCCCCATGCCTGGAAGAAAAGCAGTGGGGCGTGCCTCAGCAGGAATATATAAGTACACAATGAAAATAATAACAATATATAATACAGTTAAATAATTATACATTTATAAGTTCTGCAAATGCACCGATTAATATTATAAAACATATACAAACATATATAAATGTGCACACATAAATTTATATTAATCATAGAATGCATTAGGTTGTAAGGGACCTTTAAAGGCCATCTAGTCCAACCCCCTTGCAGTAAGCAGGGACATCTTTACTAGATCAGGTTGCATATCTATTGCATATCTATTAATATTTATATTAAACATGTAAAGCATATAAGCTTAGATAAATATATGTATATATTCTATAATGCAAATAATACATATATATAATAATATATATGTAATGATATATACATATATACTATCTAGGGTTTATAATATATATTTATATTTTAATATACGTAACACAATTTTATATTATATATACAAAGACTAATATATATTCATATTACATATTGTATATTTATACATAATATATGTAGCATCCATATGATATACAGTCCATATATTATATGTATTATCTGTATTTAATATGATAATATAATCTGTATTTAATATGATATGTATTGTCATTATACATAAAGATATATATGAATACATAAAAACCTCAGTTGAAAGGGGATCTCTTAGGTTGGATTTGTGCCTTTGCACTGAGGGGAGTATTGTCATGGACTGAAGAGTGCAGAGCAGCTCCTGAAGAGGAGGTGTGAGGAAAGGAGAGATGCCTCAACATGCCATCTGACAAAATCTCTAAATGAGATGTCGCACCGTGGGGTGTCCAGGTCTTGATTCTCTTCATTTCAATACTGTTTTTTCCACTGATAGCATTTTCAAGCTCAATATACTGGTGGTAATACAAGACCTGTGAAGCACCTCTTTCTATGTTACGCCAGCACTGCAGAGCATGCCTGCTCTGACACACTTGCCCAGATGCTTATTATTTATGTTTTTTTATGGATTGTGTTTAGTTTGCAGGAAATATCTCACACAAGAAGTTAACATTGAGTAAAGTTTTCCAAAGCTGGCTCCTTCCCTGAGAGTGGCTAGTAGGAGATTTCTCCAGGAGTGGTGAGATTTATGTCCTGGGATAAAGGCAACACGAGGTACTCTTCAGACCTGTGAAGCTGCCTCAGCACAAACATCTGAAGAGCTGATGATCTGACATACTCAGAAAGTATTTCTTGGACAGAATGTGCTGTTCTGTGCTTTCAAGATAACACCTACCATTGCATTTGCTTCTTACAGGAAGAAAATACTCAGAATTCTTTAGAAAAATGAGAGTTGTTACATGAAGGATGGTGTTATGGTTACACAGATTCCAGGCAGAAATTTCAAGAAATAGCTTTGGGCACTTGGACACAGTCAGAAATGTGTAGAGACAGCCCAGAACCGTGACTGATGTCCCAGTCTCCAGTGACACTGAAGCTCATCTGATCAGACCAATCTATTTCTTTTTTTAAATTATTTTTTATTTTTTGGGTGTCTGTTTTCCTCTGTGGTTTTCCACAGAACTGCTTTCAGCTGAAATTTATGACAGAACTTTCAGTTCATTCATTTAAATTGGCAGGTGTCTTTTTTTTGTTAGTTTTTATTTTTGAGAAAATATTTTTGAAGTTTATGCTCCTACAAGGGTAAGGCAATAATAGCATGTTAAACATGGATTGCTAAATAACACCTCAAATTTTTTCTTTCTTGATTTTCAGAAACAACATAATAAAAACATAATAAAAAAACCCCTCAGACTGGAGAATCCTGGAGGTAAACACAAAATTATGGGGTTTGTGGTGTTGATTTGGTGTCAAGTGCGTATATTTACATCTAATCCAAATTCAGTGAAGTCAACACAAGGGCTATCATGGTCTGCAGATCTTCTCTACTGTCTGTGGAGTGTTGTTGCGGTGGGTCAATGCGTTATGACCAGTGAGCACTTGCTGTCTCTCCTTAGCACGTTTAAATACATCCACAAGGCTCAGTAGTCAGAAGTCATCTTACCATAAATGATGTCAGAGAGCAACAGAGACTCGTGAAGGCGAGACTGTGTGGGCAGCGTGGGCTATAAATGAAGTGCAAGTGAGGAAAAAAAGGGTTAAACCAGTTTTGGTGCTGAAGGACTGCCCTGTCAAATCATTGCTCCTGGTAACACTGCAGAGTGCTGTCAAATTCAGTGGGGTTGGATCAATGGGATTAAAAATTTAATATTTCCAAAGCTATAGAACAATGCTGGGGATTCTTAGGATCTGGCTGTTTTGAGATACCTTGTGCCTTTCATCCCATGAGCTGAACCATCTCCTATTTTAGGTTCTCCAATGTCAATCAGCTATTTCTTCAAAAGGGTTTTATTTTTTACCACCCCTTCAAAAAATAATGCATCTCATTGAGTCACATTTTACTTTAGCATTTCTCCCTGAAGAAAATGCTACTAAAGGGCAAGTTTTTATCTGCTTATTGATTAATTACAGAGCATTCCTTTGTCCTGCCCCTGGGGTATATCACTAAGAGTAAAAAATCCCAAAGAAACCAAACAACTTGCTGAAGGGTTACCTATGTAGTTATATACCTGGTATACTTTTAAGTATATAGACAAACTTGCTAATGGCTTCAAGTTTTGTTGCCTTGAATCCATTCTATAATAACCACCCGTTTGTTATTTTACCAGGAAGTTTGACTTCATGATGATATGTTTATTATCTAGGGGGAACTTGGCTCACGGAGCTGCTCTGGGACCACCTCAGTGAAGGGGTGTTGCTGTTACAGCTGCACGGTGGTGGGTGTGATGCTGGCTGGCTCTTCTCCCTCAACATACACTGAAACCTCCCAGCGGTTTTGAAGGACGTCTATGAAATGAGAGTGCTTTTCTGGCCAGCACAGGCAGGCAGGTGGCTGACCCTGAGGTGGGGTTGTGGTGTGGTGGGGCTGGCAGTACCCAGGGAGCGTGAAGAGGGTACGTGTGGCATTTGCAAGCAGTCCCAGCCATGACATGGCAAATAACATCTCTCACCTTGTCATTTTAATAGCGTGAGTTTGGCAAACAGAGGTGCCGGCGAGTCTTGCTGGGGACCATTATTGCTATGGATGGTGTATAAGATGTTTCTGACAAAAGGATCAATTGTTTTTAATACTTCCTCATGGGGAAAACTGGAACGGAGAGATGGTGCTCCATTGCAGGACCTGAGTGTTTATGTTGTCCCAACCCATCTCTTCCTAGTTCATGGGTTGTTTCAGCACAGAGGAGTTTCATGAGACTTGTGCTTCCATGGGGGATGTTACAGAGGGAGCTATTTGAATCGTCGTCAATATTTAGAGCAGTTAAAAAGACATATTGGTGGTACAGGTGTTCGCACTTAAATCAGAACTGAGCTGGATACTCTAAATCTGAATGTCCAAAATTGGAATGAGGGCCCAGAGTGAATGAAAAAAACCCACCCAAACCCACCCTTCTTTGGACACAGAAGTACTTCAATGACAAATGCACCCCAGAAAGCAATACTCTTTCATCTGCATTACATGGAATAGGCTTTGCTCTATGGCACTTGCACATGGGTGAGATTTACAAAGCTGCTCACCACACGTCCAGCCTTGATGCAATTTCTGTTTCCACAAGTTGCAAAAAGGAGCAAAGCAGACCGTTACAGAAAGCCTGGGCCTTGCATTCAGTCCCCAGCACTTCCTACAGCAGTAATAACTCTGTGTGTGTTTCACCCCATTCTCTCTGCAAGGGTGTGAGCAGGCAGAAAGATGTGCAACCAGAGTGGGAGACCAGAGCATGTGAGAAGGAACCACTCCCGGAGTTTTTGCACCAAGTTTATAATCTCTGCCTTCTTTAAAGGTATTTAGAGCTGTTTCAAAGTGAGAGACATGACTTTATTCCCCATAAGGTACTCCACAGGTGAGGCTGTTTCTTAGCAGGAATGAGGAAGATACATTTGCCTCAACCTCTTTACACACTCGACTGGTGAATGGCAGTCACACCCAGACAGGGTCCCAAAGAAGGAAGTACCTCATTGCTTGTAGAAACTAGAAAGAGTTAAATTTTCTAACTTTGCAGTTTTCTGGGCACTTAAAATAATAAGCAGCTGGGGCTTGAAGTTAATGTATTCTTATTTTCTTAGTTCTCTCCACTTCTTCCTTGATCTTTTAAGTGTAAATGCAAGGTGTTGGCCAAATCCTTACTTGTTCCTATCTTGTGAAAGTTTCCTGATTTGGCAAAAATGCATTAAAAAAATATAAATTTTGTAACTTTGGGAATTTGCACGGTGCCATTACAGGGATGGTTTAAGGATCTTTCCTGGAAATCTGCCCTCAACTACCTTGTAGTAATGGATATTCAGATTTGGTTATTTCAAAAAGTGAATCTACAAGGCACCAGAGACTATTTGAAATGAAACATGTACATCATTTTTATAGAAGAGCCTCAGTGGACAACATGGATAAATGATGTACAATGAATCAAAACAGATCTTGAGGGTATGCTGAGCCCCGGACCAGCTTTCATTCCCAGCACGCTGCTGGCTGCAGGATGGCTGTGCTCACTTGGAGAGCTCATCTATACTGACTTGACATCTTTGTGAGGGTTTGCACAGAGGTATTCACCTTCACCAGGGCAAGGGCATTGGCTAGCTTTTGCACCTGTGATAAAATTATGCAATTTTTGACAGTAAATGTTTAAATTTGAACACCACTACATGTCTGTCTGCAAAAAGCAGACAATATTTTCAGAACACTCTCAAAAATAGTTTTCATCTGATGTTTGCCTAAGTCATAGAATCACAGACTGGTTTGGGTTGTAAGGGATCTTAAAGACCATCCAGTTCCAACCCCCTGCCATGAGCAGGGACACCCTCCACTTGCCCAAAGGCCCAGCAGCCTGGCCTTGAACACTGCCAGGGAGGGAGCAGCCACAGCCTCTCTGGGAAGCCTGTGCCAGGTCCTCACCATCCTCCCAGGGAAGAATTTCTTCCTAAAGTCTATTCTAAATCTACCCTCTTTCAGTTGAAACCCATCACCCCTTGTCCTATGCCATCATAAACAGTCCCTCTCCAGCTTTTCTATAAGCCCCTTGAGGTACTGGGAGGCTGCAGTAAGGTCTCTATGAAGCAGGCTGAACAAGCCCAACTCTCTCAGCCTGCCTTCACAGAAGAGGTGCTCCAGCCCTCTGATCATTTTTGTGGCCCTCCTCTGGACTCACTCTAACAGCTCCATGCCTGGCTTGTACTGGGAATCCCAAAGGTGAACACAGTACTCCAGCTGGGGTCCCACAAAATTGGAGTCCTTTGAGTTGCCCCAGAGGTGGTCAGAAGAGCTAAACTTCAACAGGAGACTAACAGATGGAACTTTTCACATAGTAATTTTATCGGTTTGGTTTGGTTTTTAACCAATTCTAGTTGCATCTAAATTTCTGAAAGAAATATTATTTCTCTGTTCTTTTGAGCTTCATACCTCCCCCATGTTGGTGCTACATGGTGCTACCATAGGAATGGTTCCGAGTTAAGAAGGAAATCACAAAATCATAGAATCATAGGGGTGGGAAGGGACCTCAAGAGATCATTGGGTCCAACCCCCCTGCCAAAGCAGGCTCCCTATCTCATATTACACAGATAGGCATCCAGAAGGGTCTTGAATATCTCCAGAGATGGAGACTCCACACCCCCCTGGGCAGCCCATTCCACTGCTCTGTTACCCTCACTATGTAAAAGTTCTATACTGTGTAAAAACCTATACATTTTGTGTTTTGACAGACAATAGCACATGAAGTCCTAGAATCACAGACCGGTTTGGGTTGAAAGGGACCTCAAAGATCATCTAGGGACACCTTCAGTAGCCTAGGTTGCCCAAACCTGGACTTCTCATTTTGATTTAGCCTAAATAATTTTTTTTATTGCCAGAACTGTCCATGAAGTCAGTTTCATGAAAACTGAAATAACATTTGGAAAAAAATTACAGTTCATTTGGAAAATAGCTCAGCTCAGTTTCCTTAAGTACCCCACACAAGCCACATCCTCTCTGTGCCAGGCACTGCATGAATGCCAAACAAACGGTAAGTTCCACCAAAAATAATTCCTTTTAAAAGCCTGATACAAAAGACAGGCGGATGCACACAAAGGGGGAAGAGAGTGGAAATGCGTCAGAGACAGTTGAATAGAAGTTCCAATCCTGAAAAATAAACTAGGGATTTCTGCAATCACACTGAATTGACTTTATCTAAGACCATTATTTGTGTTAGATAATATTGAGTAATGGATTTGGAAAAAAACATCAAAACCAAACAAATGTGAATTGAACCATGCACAACAAGGAGAGTAACAAAAGAAACCACATGTAGCTGAAGTCAAACATTAGAAGTGAGCATAAGAGACCTATGTGGAAAGAGTGAGTACTCCAGAATGGGAAGAGAGGTGGTATTGAAAAAAGCAAATATTTGCAACAAATTATTATGCTGTTACCTAAAAAAAGGACAGCTAGGTGCACCGTTTATGATGTTTCACAGCACAGTGGTTACATCACAAACCATAGATAACTTTCCTGTTCCCAGACAGGGCATTAAATGTGTTAGAGATATGAATATTTTTCCTATATTCTATGTACCTGAAGTTGGGCTCCTGTGCCAAAGCTGGACACCAACCTCACCTTTTGGTCAATGGGGCAAAAGAGGAGCTCATCCAGAGGAGATCTACCTGAAGTGCCTTGGGAGAGGGCTTTCCCTGTTCATGGCCAATGCTGAAGGTTTCCAATGGGTCTGGTAACCCCACATTGTTGGGGAGGGGGAAGGTGAGTGTAGACATGAGACAGTTGCCTCTATCCACCTTTGTGTGTGATGACAGACTTGCCAAACTGAGCAGTCTTGCCATGTGTGATTCATTTGGGTATTGCACTGGAGATAATTGCGGTTGTTTACCATTGGCAAACAATCTTCTACAGAGCGCAGACAAGATCACGGCTCTGTCTCAGAGTTTATAATGGAAAAGAGAATTAATGACATTTAATGGATTACTTATGCTGAAGTTCAGTCAGTCTGTTCTCAGTGTTTAATTACATTTGTTTGGGGAGCCACAGGAAGAGCAAGGAAGGCACCAGGTGCCTGTGGTTTAAAGTTTTTGGCCTGCAGCCATGCTCCTGCTCCTGCTCCCTCAGTGTCCTTGTGCTCAGCTCTCCTGCAGCAGGGACCTGCCCACCCCCCAGGCCCTCTGAGGCCAGGGCTGCACTACTCTTGGGGATGAGCCTGGTGCCATCTCCAGCCTTTCTCATCCTGAGCTGAGTGCTTCAGGCTCTGGGCTCTGGGACAAGTGGCACATCCAGAGGCACCGGCTGTCTATGGATGCCTGTGTTGAGGTTCCCACCAGCTGGAGTGCCCAGGAACTGATGATGGAGGCTCAGATATTTTGGAGGAGCTACCCCAGCAGGGTCTGACATCCTGTAGACTCACTGGGCTGCTCTGCAGTCTCCTTTCCTCTGCCCCTGTGGGGAGCCCTGGCAACCTCCTGGTATGGTACAGCTCTTTTTGGCATGGTTGAGCTTTGTGATACCTAAAGAAGGACACCTGAAGGAGTAAGTGTGATTTTGGCTTCAGTGCCTCTACAAATCAAAGCCAAGCTTTTTTTTCCTCTTCCAATATTATGAACCATTATCCAGGAAGAGTGAGCAGAACAGCAAGAGATCAACTTTGTTGGAACTTCCTTTACTACATAAAACTGAAAACAAACCACCCATTTCCAGCACTGCCCTTGCACCAGACCCTTGGTAGCACTTGGCAATGCAGCCGTGCACATCGTTGTTCCTGGGTGCCAACCTGGGATGGCTCATCCCTGCTTGCATGTTAGAGGCATCTCCCCTCTGCTGTATCAAGTGCTGGTTGGTGTGTTGGCCAGTTTCAGGATAACCAACCCCTTCCCAGCCTCCTGTCTGCACCAGCTTTATCCAGCATTAACGTGGCAGGCACAGCAGTGTGTATGATGTATTTGCCCAAGGATCACCAGGCAGGGCAGTCTTAGCTTTGCAGGAGTGCTGTAACACAGGGCATGTGGGAGGTCAGAGGAATAAAGCACTTGCTTTCTGTGAGTCAGCAGAGGGGTATATTGCGGTCACAGGACTCACAGTAAGGCCTGGTGGGGAGATGGTTGGGTCGATGACATTATCAGCCTTGGGGAGATGGTTGGGTCCATGACATTATCAGCCTTCCCCTCTCCAGGCTACCAGTCTGTTCAGTCTTTCTGTGCAGGGCACATGTTCTGCACTTCTTGTTCTTGTTGCTTTCCTCTGAATTCTCTTTAACTGATCTACATCTTGCTTGAAGGCTGGTGCTCAAAACAAGACACAGCAGTCACCAGCACTGGGCAAAACAAGAGCACCTCTCCACATGCCTTCCAGCCTGCACACCCTTTCCTTGACATCCTCACATGGTTGCTTCCCATCCTGGCGAGCATTTGGTGCTGCTGGCTGGTGCTGTGATTCACTCCATTGATCTTGCGCTGCTCCTCACCCCATGTTCCTGCAGCTGATGCTTTGGCCAAGGCACCAAGCTTTTTGTGCTTGTCCTTGAATCCCACTGCCAGCCTGAGAGCACTTTGCAGGTTTTAGATGATTGTGAATTCCGCTCCTGCCTTTTGGCGCCTGCAGAGCTCCTGAGGTTGATGTTTTATGCATACCCACTCTCGTAACATGAGTCATTAGTAAAAATATCAGGCAGCCCCCATTCACAGCAGCATGCAGCAGCCCATTCTGTACTTTTTTTCCAGACACTCAAAGAATAATGCTCATTCTTTGTAGGTTTTTGGACAAGACCTGGAGTCTCATTACCGTCGTTCATTTAAGAGTGCTCTTCCCCAGCTCCTGTACGAGAACGTTGTTTGCAGCCCTCTTACTGCAGTCGTATATTACAGTGCTTGCTCACTTGGTTGTTATGTTGTCTCAGAAGGAAACTGGGTTGGTTGCACATGATTTATTCCTAGTAAACACGTTAGCTGCTTTTTATCCTCTTATTTTTCTGTGGGCTTGCAGATAGCTCTGATTATTTGTCGAGTACTGTTGAGTGTTTGCTGAGAGCCTTTGAGTGGCAGGCTGACTCTAGTCTTTTCCATCTGAAACGTATTTACCCTTTTTCCAATCTTCTGGGGCCTCCCCCATCCTTCACAAATCTCAGCTATAACCACTAATGGCTCTGAGACTTCTTCAGACAGATCCCAAAGTACTCCAAAGTGAATTTCCTCAGGTCCACCCGATAATAGCATAGTTATTAGGTGAATGCTTGTGCTCAGACTGTAGGACCTCTCAGGTAATGAAAGCAAGGGGATTCTAATACTAAAGTGTTACTTAAAATAACCATATACTCATTATATTAATTAGCTGTCACAACTATTAGATACCACTGTTTCACACTTTGTATGTACAAAGCATCTGAGGCGCTGGCACAATTCCCTTTCAGTTACCTAATACAGCTGTATTGGCTTTGTGGGGAAAGGGTTGGAGGGGAGGGAGGGGTGGGGGGCTACAGGGGTGGCTTCTGTAAGAAGCTGCAAGAAGCTTCCCCCATGTCTGATAAACCAATACCAGCTGACTCCCAGACAGACTCACCACTGACCAAGACTGAGCCCGTTGGTGAAGGTGGTAGTGGGGGGTTAGTTAAGAAGAGGGGAGTGGGGGGGAAACAACCAAGAGAAGTTGCAGCCAGAGAGAGAGGTGAGAAGATGTGAGAGGAACTGCAGACACCAAGGACAGTGAAGGAGGGGAGGAGGTGCTCTAGGTGCCAAAGCAGAGATTCTTCTGCAGCCCATGGTGAAGACCATGATGAGGCAGGCTGACCCCCTGCAGCCCATGGCAGATGATGGGGACCTGATATCTACCTGCAGAGGACCCCATGCTGTGATCAGGTGGGAAGCTTGCACTGGAGCAGGCTCCTGGCAGGACCTGTGGACCCATGGAGAGAGGAGATCATACTGGATCAGGTTTGCTGGGAGGACCCACACTGGAGCAGTCTGGTCCTGAAGGCCTGCACCCTCTGGAAGGTACCCATGCTGGAGCAGTTCATGAAGGACTGCAACCCATGGGAAGTACACTGAAGAAGTTCACAGAAGATTGCATGCCATGAGAGGGACCCCACACTGAAGCAAGTGCAGAGTGTGAAGAGTCCTCCCCCTGAGGAGGAAGGAGCAGCAGAGAAAACACGTGATGAACTGACCAAGCTCCGTTCCCTATCCCCCTGTGCTGCTCAGGAGGTAGAGAATTTGGCAATAAAGTTGAGCTGGGGAAGGAGGAAGGGTGGGATGAGGTGTATTTGGAATGTGATTTTGTTTCTCATTATCCTAGTCTGATTTGATTGGTAATGAATTCATTTCCCCAGGTTGAGTCTGTTTTGCCCGTGACAGCAACTGGTGAGTGATCTCTCCCTGTCCTTATCTCGACCCATGAGCCTTTCCTTCTATTTTCTCTCCCCTGCCTAGCTGAGGATGGACAGTGATAGAGCAGCTTTGGTGTGCACCTGGCCTCCAGCCTGGGTCAGCCCACCACAACAGCACAGAAATTTTCAGCGAGCTTGATGGTCTGAGTGATTAAGTTGTTTCCTTCTTCTTGCTGTTCAAGCTTATCGGTATTTCGCCCACTCCTTTTATTAAGAGCCACTGGCAAAAAAGGCAGGAAAAAACAAAAATGTCTCTTGCTCATCTTTGACTTCTCAGAACCAGCCACAGGTTGCCAGAGTGACCTGCCAATCTTTATGTCTTCCTCATTTGCATGAAAAGCAAATTGGGGCAGGAAATTCTGTTTAGCGCTGGTATGTGCCTAGCACAGCAGGGACATCCTGGGGACCTCCCAGGGCATCTGCAATAGGAGTAGTAGATGTCCATTCATCAAGGACTGATATCATCCCTGGCTTTAGGACATTTAGCACGCTGCTTACGCAGCTGGAGGAAGGAAAGACTGCTGAGTCAGTTGCAGATAGATATGGAGCCAGATGACTTAAGATCTTGGCAGGTTTTGATATTTTCTCAGGAGGAGAGGATCTTAAGCACCCAGGAGGCCATAATTTCCGTTCAAGAGATTGTTTTTCTTAAGCCACAGACCATTTATTTTACTATTTTATCTTCACCTACGGCAGCAGCTCATAGTCTGCCCTGCAAAAGCCAAGGCTCTTCAGTGCAGGCATCTGATGGTATCACGAAGCTGTGGGTGCTGTGGTCAACCAGGGTAACCCATGCAGCCCAATGCGCTGCACAAGGGCAGAGCAGGTCCTGCCTGGGGGAGCCAGCACCACTGCCCACCCCCCACTGCCCCCAACAGAACAGAAGCATGAGAAAAAGGAAGTGCCATTAGTTGCCCGTGGCTGGAGAGGAACTAGGGGGGACCTAATTAGTGTTTATAAGTATCTTAGACATGGGATGCAGGGGGAATTGGCCAGCCCCTTTTCAGTGGTCTGTGGGGACAGGACAAGGGGCAATGGCTGCAAGCTGGAGCACAGGAAGTTCCGCGCCAACATGCGGAAGAACTTTTTCACAGTGAGGGTGACAGAGCCCTGGGACAGGCTGCCCAGGGAGGTGGTGGAGTCTCCTTCTCTGGAGATATTCAAGACTCGTCTGGACGCCTATCTATGTAATATGAGCTAGGGAGCCTGCTTGGGCAGGGGGGTTGGACCCGATGATCTCTTGAGGTCCCTTCCAACCCCTAAGATTCTGTGATTCTGTGATTCTGTGAACTGAACCAACCACCAGAGCCCATAATCGGGCTGAAATGTTAAACTTGAGCTGTGTTCTCTGTACACCCTCTCTCTCTTTCTCTCTCTCTCTCTCTCTCTCTCTCTCTCTCAGTAACACAGATGATTTCAGGCTCTTGGCACCACCTCAGCTCACATAGCACAGAGCACACACAGCACTTTATTTACGGAGCCGCACGGACCGGCAGGTAATTCACCCGCCCCAGTATTACACCATTACCTACAGATGCCTGTGCTGAAAATAAATTATTATTTATCAAGAACTCCACAGGAGTCCAAGGATGAAAGAATACAATAACTAGAAACAATTTATGCCAAACGTTGTGTTAACAGGAAAAATACTATAGTATAGGTATTGGAAAAAGAATATTTCATTTAAAGGGCTGGTTAGTCTACGGTGAGCAAGTGAAGCCCAGCTGTAAAGGAAACATGAAAATCAAGGTAGAGCACAGCTCACTTTTTAATCAGATGTCAGGGATGACAGTGAAGCTCATGAACAACACGAGATGGCCCAGAGCTGGAGGGAGTTCTGTACTGACACATGCAAGGTCATTTGCTGTGCTGCTTCACACCCTGGTCAGCATGCATTGCATGGTGCCAGTGTGCAGGGTATCTCTAGCTAACATATCTGTCTGAAAAGGACTGTGAGCTACACCAAGCTGTGTGTTGCAGTTGATACTCTAGAGTGAAGGAGTGCTATCCAGAGGGACCTTGACAAGCTTGAGAGGTATGAACCTCTTGAAGGTTGATATGGCCAAGTGCAAGGTCCTGCACATGGGTTGGGGGAAACTCCAATACCAGCACAGAGACAGGGATGAATGGATTAGAGCAGCCCTGTAGAGAAGGACTTGAGGATACTTTCATGGGTGTCTGACCTCCAGCCAGGCCTGAACCACCACAATTTGTGAAAAAAAATTTATATAAGCCAGTCACATGCAAAAAACAATCGTTATCCTGGGCTGCATCAAAAGAAGGGTGACCAGCAGGTCAGGGGTCAAGGGAGGTGATTCTGCCCCTCTACTCTGCTTTGGTGAGACTCCACCTGGAGTACTTCATCCAGCTACAGAGTCCTCAGCACAGGAAAGACGTGAATCTGTATGAGTGGGTCCAGAGCAGGCCATGAAGATGATCAGAGGGCTGGAGCACCTCTTCTGCAAAGAAAGGCTGAGAGACTTGAGCTTGTTCAGCCTGGAGAAGGGAGGCTGTGGCCTTTCAATATATAAAGTTATATAAAGAAGATGAAGAGAAACTTTTTACCAAATCAAGTAGTGACAGGTCAAGGGGCCAGTTTTAAACAGGATGGTGAGGCCCTGGCACAGGCTGCCCAGAAAAGCTGTGGCTGCCCCATCCCTGAAGTGTTCAAGGCCAGGTTGGATGGGGCTTCGGCCAACCTGGGCTAATGGAAGGTCTCCCTATCTGACTGCCCAGGCATTGGATAGGATGAACTGCGAAGGTCCCTTCCCACCTGACCCATTCTGTGATGCTATTCATGACTGTGGTTTTGTTTCAAGACACGTGGTTTTTGTTTACTCTAGCAGAAAGTTCAGCTTGGCCTTTGGTGGCAGGAGATTTGACATTTAAGTGGATTGATTTTGGATTGGATTCATCCTAGTTAGCTATAGGAACCTAACTGAGTTGCCTGTTAGAAGCAGAGCCACAGGGATGGTCTCTCCATAATCAGTGGAAATAGGTGCCTCTGGAGGGTGGACTTGCTCACCCAGGAACTGAGAAGCATTTCTTTGTCTCCCATGACAGTGGAAAGAACCTAAAGTAATTGGAGACCTAATTTAAATAACTCAGGTATTTTGTGCTATGTCAGTTGAATTTGTGCCTTTATATACAAGTTGCTCAGACAACAAAATAATGAGCTCAATAAGATTCATGAGAGTATTTGAAGCACATTTTAACATAGACCTGAGGAGTTTTGAGCTGCATTTTCCTCTTTTCGGTTTTTGTTGTTATTGTTGTTGTTGCTGTTGGGTTATGTTTCTCACCCAGAAATTATGAGTTTTCTGCTGTTCCCTCACAGCTTACATAAAAGATCGTACAACTTGCTATATTGTATTTGTATGGCAATTGAAATTAATCAAGTGGCCTCTGTGTGGGTGCTACAGCACATGGGCACCTCCTGCTTTGGCTGTGTCCCATGCGCTGGAGCCAGCAGAAGGCTCTGGTGGCTGCTGGGCTTTCCTCTGCTCCTCAGTCCACCTCTGGCCTCCAGCCTGTGGGCAGTGGCTGTGCCTCTGCTTCAGGGCAGGCAGGAGGCGAAGCTGCTCTCACAACCTCATTGTTGATGAGCGTCATTTCCCTGTGGAAGGCCCACCAAGAAATGTGATACTGGAAGGGATGAGTGACTGGACTGGGGTCACTGTTCCAGCAGCGAGGAGATGGAAGGCCAGAGCTGTTGGGGTTGTGAATGTGCTTTGTGGAGGATCCTTCAGAGCTGTTGCCATTTTCCAAGTGCCTGGAAGCCGTTACTTCTGTATAGGGCATCCATTGCTTCTGGGGAGAAAGGTCAGTAGATGTGTGACAACTACCCATCTAGTGGCTGTCATCATAGCATACTGACAAGCGCACACATGGTGGTGAGAACTTCAGCTCCCATAGAAACACAGGATGTTCTTTGTGGACATTCAGTTCCCATGCAGATGCCCAGACCTGTGCAGATTCGTTGCAGCCTTTCTGAATGCTGTTCAGACCTGTTACTGTCACCACACACCACTGCATTCGTTGCTCTGGTGCAAGCGTGCTCTTACTCAGTGCTGCTGCAGGCTCTGAGGCTTCCAGGTGCCTCCATGTGGGATGTGAGCAGCACCTGGGGTGCTAGAGCTGGCTGGTGTGAGGGAAAGATACTCAACTGCAAGGTTTTAAAAAGAAAAAATAATTTATTTTAAACCTACGTGCAGTTTCAATGAGCCAGTACTGCAGGTTTCATGGATACAATGGAGAAAGGCACTACTGCTGTTTAGAAGACAACTACACGTATCACAGCCACAACTGATTCACAAACTACACTACTGCCAGCACAAGTCACAGAATGCAGTGTTACCGTCCACAACAGTCACCTCACTCACTGTTACAGCCCGCAGGCAATTCACAAGGTGCAATATTACAACCACAGCAGGTTCACAGAACACGCTATCACAAGCGCACTAAATACTACACGTGTGTTAGTCGATCATCTGAGACTAGAAACTTAAAGCATATCAAATATTCCCTTACCCATCTCTCTGGTAAGGGCTCTCAGTACGTTACCTCAGCCATCATCCTGGCCAAAGGGGAAGAGTCTCCTCACAGAGTTGAAGAGGCTCGCCCTTCTCACAGAATCACAGAATCATAGGGTTGGAAGGAGCCTTGAGAGATCATCGGGTCCAACCCCCCTGCCAAAGCAGCTCCCTAGCTCATATTACACAGATAGGCATCCAGAGAGTCTTGAATATCTCCAGAGAAGAAGACTCCACCACCTCCCTGGGCAGCCCATTCCACTGCTCTGTCACACTCACTGTGAAAAAGTTCTTCCACATGTTGGTGAGGAACTTCCTGTCCTCAACTCAGACTGAATCCAAGGAGTTTTTATTTGATTTTATGTCTGATGTATGTGACAGTGGGCAGGACCGTGCCTTACTGGACAATGCTACCTTCCATGTGTGTCATTAGCAGGGATCCCCCTTATCTTATGCCCTATCTGTTGCATATCTTTGTATTGTCTGGGCCCATTGAAGCCAAATGGAGACCCTCCGGCTTACCTTTATCTCACTGCTAGGCAGCTGAATAGTGGCTTGATTGGGACTCAGGG
>VZTU01033430.1:1279-60219 GCA_013400835.1 Zapornia atra
TCCGGGGGTTGATTTTTTTTTTTTCTTCTGTGTTCTTAATTTGGGATCAACCAAAATTCTTTTATATAAAGGAATTCAGGGCTGTCTTCAAATAGTGCAAAACTGAAGTGATTTCTGACCTAAGAATAAATACCAACTAGCACTTACACAACTGAGGCTAGAGAACACCACGGGTAAGTCAAGATTACATTCCAACATGGATTTTTCAAATCTATGGGTAAAAGGCATACCATATTTTCCCATAAAATAATGATTTAATTGGAGAGAAAGAGATTTTTTTTTCTGAGGACAATGTGAAAGATTTAAAGAATTGGCCTTCAGCATGACAAAGAAGTAAGATACATCATATACCCAGGGTAAAAGCAACTGAATTGTTCCCAGAAATTTATTTCCAGAAGATAGTATTAATGCTGCAAGTTTTCCTTTGGTTTTACTTAAAGTAGTTGTCAGGCTAGATGTCAGGCTGCCCAAATGGCACACTCAACTACCAATTTATTTCACAGGGTTTCATACACCAAGAACACATACAGTCAATTAATTGCAGGTCTGAATGTTCTGTGAAGTCAATGGAAAGCTATCCGCTGATTTCACCAAGTTCTACAGCTGACCCTTCAATTCCACTGCTATTGCATAATAAAAACTGTTTACAGGGCAGGACATTTTTAGTTTATAAATGCTGTTGTTCTCAAAAGTATATAATCTTCAACATTTACATAGACAGAACCTACAGTGAGCTAGATAAATCACTACAGCATTCACATAGAAGAACAAACTATTCCCCTTACCTGGATGTTATAATAATTAATGTTTTACTTCCAACATGACATTCATTCTTAGAAAACATTTTGCACTGTGGTTAAACACGTTAGACTCCAACTTTTTGCACTGTAAATTTACCACATGAGCATGCTCTGGTTTATTTCACATACATAAATTGGTCCTAACCCAGGATCTCCAACCTTTACAGGATGGCTAAACTTTTTTCTAATAAGCTGCTGGATTCAGAAGAACTCTATGACAACCTTCTTAGTGTGAGTTCCCTGCTATCCTCAGGAGAACTATTCTTTACAACCTTGGAAGACAAAGTCTACAGCCAGTTTGAAATGCAAACTGGGAGGTGTGCCTGAGCCTATTCCTTCAGAATGAAGGAAATTCACTGTAAAGCCAGCATATAGGAGCAGAAGATCAGAGCTACTAACTAGGTGAGAAAAACCTTAAGAAAACTTTTTTCTATTCAAGTAAAATCAAGCACTTTTTTTTTTTTGAGTTACAAGATGAGATGGCACTGTTGTACTAGTGAAAAATCCAAGGCAGCTCTACTGACATCAACAAAGAGTTAAACCACATTGATGCTAACATAACCATAAGAAGAAAAACAGCTCAAAAGCTTTGCTGATTAACTGCCTTACTACTCACTCACTCATCTTTTTTGTTTCTCTTTAATCACAGGGTGATGTGGGTTGGAAAAACGTAGGTTGCACCATTCTTTACCACACACAAAGAGCTTGGAGAGTCTGAAACACTTTCAAGACACACAAAAGATTTCTTGGCGAAGTTTAAAGCAGATGGCATTTGAAGCCAGGATGACAAAGTACATCACTTGGAAATAATGCATTAATTAGGAATTACATTGGGCCTTAGATATTGGTAAAACGTTACTGTTACGTTATAAAGCATAACCACAATCTTCCCTTCTTTCCATACAAGAGGTTTGGTATATTACTTGCAAACCTCGAAGACACATTTTGCACTAAATTGGGGGGGGGGGGGTGGAAGGAAAGCTGTCAAGAACTACAGATGGCAAGAAAAACTAACAGTGCAAAGGATCCCACAGCGCTTATCTGTTAAATATTTTGTGTGTTATGAGGGAGTCTAATGCACAGAGGCAGAGGTGATTACCAGTATGTTCTCCTCCAAGCTGGGCATTTGGCACCCCGCTGTGACAGCTGTCATTGTCCTGCATGTGTACAATTCAGGAAATCATGCACTACATTACAGTTTTAGGCTGGACACAAAGCCCTTGCCCAGTGGAGTTAAAAAGGTCTTGCTCTGCTTATCATCTGATCCAGAATGTTCAGGTTTAGGGACCTGATATTTTCATCAGTATTTTAAAGAACTTATGTCGACTCCTCACATGTGATTTTGCTCCTTCTCAGCACAGGTAGGCATGTGTGTTACAGGTGATCAATAACTGCCTTGCTACCCTGTTTTCTGCTGGAACCTTCTAGCTGTATTTACTAAATATAAGAATTTTGCTTGCCAGTTGGTATTTCTGTAGGTATGAGCAAAACTGAGGCTGCTGTTCCAGCTTCAACATCTGGACCATCCTTTGACTGGTGTTTTCAAGCCAATAACTTCTGCCATTCCACAAGAACTTGTTTTATACACGGCGGCAAAGAATCTGTACCACTCCTCCAGTTCAAAGCGAGTCTACTTTCAGCCTTTATTAAGGCAACTACTAGGTAACAAAACCAGAGAAGGCCTTGAAATCATCTCAGCACCAGTGACAGCAAGGCCAATTCAGGATTCAAAGGGAATGGGGAGCAGTTAATTCACAGTTGCATGTGAGTGGTAAGATGATTGCAGGAAATAGAATCTACCGGTAAGTGCAATGAACAAGTGGGATGTCATGACTGAGGTTTCTTTGACCATATCACTATGCAAAGTCAAAAAATTGCATTTGCAAAGAAAAGGAAACATTAATGGTAGAATATTTTAGTTGGAAGGGACCTATAGTTAATATTTAGTCCAAGTCCCTGATCACTTCAGGGCTGCCCAAAAGTTAAAGCCTCTTCAGGGCATTGTCTCTAAAACAACGATAGGCTTTGAGCATCAACAACCTCTCCCTCAGTAAAGATGTTTCCTGATGTCTAGTCTAATCCTGCCTTGCTGCAGCTTTGAACCATTCCTACATGTCCTATCATGTGTAGGAGAGATCAGCACTTCTCCTATAACCTCTCCTTAGGAAGTTGTAGAGAGCAATAAAGTAACTTCTCAGCCTCTTTTTCTACAAAAGTAGACAACCCCAAAATCCCTACCCACTCCTCATAGGACATTTCTTCCAGCCCTTTCCCCAGCTTTATTACCTTCCTCCGGATGCATTCAAGGACTTTCACATGCTTCTTAAATTGTGGGACCCAAAATTACACAGTATTTGAGGTGAGGTTGCACCAACACTGAATATAAGATGATAATCATGATACTTTTTTTAAAAAGAGAAAGTGTTCTTTCAATTGCAACTGAGGGTTATTAAAGCATGCATTGCCATGGCCAGTTTCATTATTTGTCTCATGCCTGTGTGTGTGAAAGAATTGCATATTCTATTATAAATAGTGGGAAAGATTGATAAGAGTTTGAAAAATCCAAAAAGCTTCACTTTGTTATACCTGCACAAGAATTTTAGTGAGATTTATCTGAATTTTTTACAAGATCATCAAAATTTTAGCCCACTTTCATCCCCATATAGCCATCTCTATTCATAGAAATTCTGAGAAATTCCTTGACTGGACTCTTTCACAATACTCAGGTAGGAGTTGTTATAACAAGGGAAATGACAAGAAGCAGCAGTCACACTTAGTAAACAACCCTACTGAAGCCCTGCAGTGCCCCTTAAGATCAGTGCCACATATGATAACAACAGCCTTGCTCCTGCTTCAGTTCACATGTGTGCTCCCCCTCATAAACCACTGTCATTGAGGAGCTGAAGTTAAACCATCCTTGTTATCAAAAAGTCATGCTGCCTTAGAAAGGCTTTTGTGCTGCTCATTGTTTCTGCCCACACATACCCTGCATTTCTAACGTTTGTGTAATCAAAGCGTCTATCGAGCAGGCCCCTGCCTACTTTGCACAAGCGCGGCCCGTTGCTGGGTGTGCTGCCTTTCCAATTATGCAGACTGAACAATAAGCCATTTTTTTCCCCTTCGCCAACCCAGACTTCTAACAGAATTCATTTAAATTACTATGTAAAATGTAATCGGATTGGTAATAGGTCACTTACAGAAATATGATTTTGCTTTCAGGATCTCTTTCCATTATGCTAATTCCAAACCTAAGGTCCATGAACATTATTAGACCACACTTTTTATTTCTGCAACGCTGTGCAGTAGGGCGTTAAAGAAAGTGTCAGTTAATACTATGAGTGTGGTGAAGTTACAAAACTAAAAAAGCACTTTCAATAATGTTATAATGATCAAAATGCTGGTCATGACTGTAGACTACAAGCAGTTACTAGAGCAGCATCAAGCCACTCACCAAAGCTTTACTGTTTTTCATCTGTCCACCCTGTGTTGTTTTAGGCTGTGGCGTACAGATTTTTGGTTGGGTTTTTTCGTATGTCGTTTTGTTGGGGTTTTTTAAATGAACCTGAAATTTCCAACTAAGTTTGCATTATATAAAGAAATTGAGTTATACTCTGGGCCTTTAAACAAGTATCATACCGATTGCTGAAAACGAGACTTCAAGATAACATTCCCACAAAAAAATAATTCTGTTTTTTAAATTCTCTCTGACGGAATCTTAGCCCATTTCTTCTTCAAAGAAAACATTTGCTTAAGCTTCCATTCTATATCAGAATATCAGAGAGTGACATATGAGAATTTTGCAAGAACACTGTTTCTCATCCAGGGTAACTATCAGGATTAGAGGCCTAAATTAGCAACCAGAATATCAGAGTTGCAGTTGTTCAGTCTATTATATTCACATGACAGTTACTAATCCAAAGCAAAAGCATGTACTGGGGAAACAGCTTCAATGGAGCTTCAACGTTCAATCCACTAATGCTTCTAGTTTCATTGAATCATCAGAAACTAGGGCAGACCAGCTGATGTAAGAGATGTGCCTCTGTATAAGAGGTGCCTGTTTTCCTCAATAGACAGAGATTCATGTAATCTTGAAAAATGTGAAAATAACCTAATGAATTATGATGCATTCTTCTGGGATTTAACTATTCAGAAGTGGTAAAATATCAATTAATATTTTCAGAGCTGATTGTCTGTGCTGGCCCTTTTTTCCCCTTTGCTGGCCTAAGGCAATCTGAAGGCAAGAAGAATTTCCCAAGTTAGGAAGAGGGATGAAGCATATTAATAATAAGGTCAAGATTAGAACAGGAAGAAAATATTCCACAGAAGGCTTGCAAAAGAAAAACATACCAAAAAAACCAAAGCACACCAAATACCACAGAGTTATCAGACTAGTCCCAAAGAAGCATTTGTAAGGAATATTACAGCTCAACTCCAGCAACACTCTCCTGAAACCTGTGGTCTTATCTTGCCCCTGCCCTTCCCTTGAGATAATTCCATTTTACTCATTTGCCTTTGCTAAAGTAATGCTTCAATCTTTCAGAAAAAAAACCACCAAAACAAAACCAAAAACAAACAAATACAAACAAAAATTTTTTCAAAACAAGAATGTTTTGACCTGGCTTCTACATCTTTGCAGGGAGGCTTTCCTTACTACATCTGAAGAGACCAGCAGTTCTAGGCAGAGCATTAAAACTACCTTAATGTAGTTTCATAATTACCATAATGTCTAATAAGGACTCATCCAGGAACGAATCTGCTAAACATAATCAAGGTAAACCTCATACAACAAAATCCCAGAGGAAATACATACTATCCAGATTATTAAGAACTGATTTTGCTTGGGCTCCCTTCCTAACTGGTAAGGCGTTCACATGATAAGCTCTTCCTTCCAATGACACTGAAAACCAATTACAAACTCAACCACTGAAGATGTTTCTCCCTGATATTTTGCAATTTTTAATTTTTTTAACCACCTCACAAATTTACAGAGTTGTTCTTGTAAAGATAAAGCAGTGAAATAAATAGCCAGAACCACTGGTTTTGTTTAAGAAAATAAAAATCACTAAATACCAAACATGTAATTAAAGAATAAGTGAAATGACAAAGCTTCAAATAAATATGTAGGGAGACATGAGAGAAAGGGAAGCTTCAGTTCAGAAAAACTGATTCAAGTGGAAAGAGAAGTATTTGCATGCATGTATTTGACACCTTTCATGAGGAACATATGGGGGTTTACATCGTTTCATTTATTTATAATAAATTTACTGTTTATAGACACGGTCTGACGGGTTTCTGACAGCAGTCTTTTAGTTTTATATATAGTCAATAGCAATCTATCTTGCCAATACATATTTTAATATTCTCTATTCATTTTTCTAGAAATAACATTCTTCAGATTTTGCTTACGCAGAAACTTTTTGTCCTAAAAACTCCGGATGTTCTCAAGTAATTAGCATTTATGTAAGCCTGTCTTGTTTCTGTAAATGATTTACAAGATGTGTTCCAATTGTTCTTTAGTACCTGACATATTACTTTCTACCCAACCATATTTAATGCATTTAAATAAAGACATGAAATTATCTCACAGGGAACATGACTCAGCTATCAACTTTGTCACGCACTATAACGCTGAAATTTTTGCTCCATTCTGCATTGTTTAATTATATTTTTTTCTAATGGATGCATTTTTGAGACTAATGAAGAGAAAAGAATAATTTTTCATATAAGGTGACAGCAATCATCATTAGTTGTTAAGCAGGCATCTAAAAACAGTTAACCATAGGCCTATTAAAAGTTTATAGGATACGCTTGCATCAAATGAGTATCTGTTGTAGCTGCACATTTAAAAGATTCCCCACTTCAAATATAATACAGACAGTTTTCTGAATCATCACAAATACACAGACTGTTGTGATCCTGTCTTGAGATAGCACGCAACTTCCTGCCTCACATATGTAGCAAAAGATATTTTAGCAGATGTGACCCTCTGAAACAACGAAGGCCTTAAAAGAAACCACCCTCAAAGCAGATCTGGTGGCTGTGGACAGATGTTAAAAGGCTGAAGGATCACTTTTGTCAGAATTGGGCGGAAGCTCAAAATCTAAAATGATACAGATATGTTAAAGGAAAAAAACACCCCGGTACACAAGCTCTCTTCTCCCACCATAAAGAAACTGTTCCTATTTTAATGTACCTATGACCAACAGGAAACCAGTAACACCAATCGCAAATAAAATGGCACGTTTCCTACGCTGCAACTGGAAAGAATGTATTCTGAAGCTATACCTACAGTCTCAAATACATATTTATGAAGGAAAGTTAAGAAAATAATACATCACCATTTTTAAGTGGTTTTATACCAACTATTTATCCCATTAAACTCTGGTAATTTATAACAAGCTGTCATATCATTAACACAATAAGTCAATAATTGCTGTCACTACATTTCGAACCCTATGCTCACAATATTCTCCAACTTCAGCAAGAGACATGATCAATGAAGCTTTTGCACAGACAGTAACACTTATATGCACTTTATCTTTCAGCAAATAATAAGTTTGCTTGATCACAGTACATGTCAATTTTTTTTTCTTTTGCATCCACTGCAAAGAGAACCAGGATGGCCGTACTTGGAAAGTTATTTAATTTCATAGTATAATGCAAAAGGGATAATAAGAATCAAATGCTTGCCAAGATCCTTTTTAAATTAGCATTTTCTTCATATATCTGTTTTCTGTCAAAACAAACCTACATTCAAAAAACAAAGCTAGCTCTCTACACTGTAGAAATAACCTTCACGATGCAAATCAATTCACTTTTCCAACCTTGCAAACAAATGCTTCCAGAAGCAACAAAAATAGTGAGAATCTTATTACCAGCTTTCCTGCTTCTTGCAGGGAGCTGGAGGCTTTGTCACCTAAAACTCTAAATAGCTGCAACAAAACCATCAGTAAGAGCAGTTAGCAATGTTGAGCACTACAGAAAGCCAAGGTGGCATCAGTTTCCTAGATCAAATCATTCAATGCTCACTTTTAAATGAATAGGAGAGTTAAGTGAGTCAATGCTTCACATTATTTCACATTGTCCCAGCAAGAAAGGGAAGGAATTAAAAAAGAATTTTAATTCAAAAAAGAATTTTAAAATAGCAAGCTAAATACTGAGATTTCCTTACTACAGTACTCTTTCTCTACTGTTCTTTCTGGAGCTGAATTTGTAATAGTCAACTGACATAATGACATAAAGATGTCATTACTTTTTTTATTAAGTGAGTATTTTATATTGTTATGAAATTTGCCAGATTCACTGCTCCAATGGAATAATGCATTATTTTTGAATGACAATTCCTATCATTAAATTAGGAACCCTGCCATGAACCAACTTTTGTCAGTGCTTTCAGCAGAGCAATACTGCAGAACAACTACTTAATAGATGAATTTACATATTAGAGTATATTCAGAATACATCATTATGCTTTGTTGCAAAGGAATTAGATGCAGAATAAAGAACCAAATTAAAACCCATCGATTGTATAAAATCAACATGGAGAACAAAGGCATGCAAATATGTGCTTGTAAGCTACTATATTAGAGGACCAGGTTTTTAGCAACAGGAAAGGTCAGAGCAAAAAAATTTAGTTACAATACTTTCTGATTGGTAGGTTCCTTCTTTACTGGGATACACAGCATTTAAAAATACTTTGTTTATGTAACAGTTATGTTAAATGCCTTTATATCCTAACACTGCAAAGACCAAGAGCAAACAAACTGAGTTTTAAAACCTAAAGTCTACTTGTACTATGCAGGTGCTGGTTAAATGTAGATCTTGGAAGGAAAATAACATCTGCATGCATAAATATTTGTATCTGCTTCCACTGTACTTTTGTCAGAGACCTTCTACAAAGTTTTCATTCCAACTTGTATGAAACACTAATGTTAATTGGTGTGATAAATTGGTGATGACAAAAAAAAAACCAAACCACACACCACTCTGAAAAACCCAACCAACCACTCAAACACCCAGCCCTAAGTGCCTCAAAATTCCTGTCTAAAAGTCCAAAATTTCTTCATTTGTTTAGGGAGAGCATGCAGTTATGCAGACACATTACAGATTCTTTCCTAAAGGCTGAAATACAGTATCCTGTGTTTGAGGAATTTTTTTTACAGAATTAAAAAATATGTCGCATTTGCACTCTAAAAATATTATTAGACCATTCAAAATACATATGACGTTTCTGCAGACACACATTAATGACATACTCCAATTTAACAAAGCATAGTCTCTGATCTCCTCAAAGAAAAGCCTATGCTAATATATAACACTCACGCAGAAGAAAAAAAAAGCCATTTTTATTGAATGCAGAACGTTTTATTCATTTGCTTTCAAAACCATCTTCTGAACACTTGCATTTATAATTACTTATGTTTTATAACCCAGTACGAATAAAACCTGCATGGTATTGTTTCATCAATGTAATTTTCAAAAACTTTTGACCATCCTTGTAGGGGCCTTCAAGTACTCCTAAACAAAACTCTGCCTCAGGGTGCTAAAGATAACACAACACACTGGAAGGTCAGAAGAATGGCACTGACTCACTGCAAGGTTTCCATTCAAAACCAAGAGCTGGGCCCCTGGACAACAAGCAAAGCATTCAGAGGTCAAAAACTGTTCAGCCTTATACATTTGGCTAAGCACTGTAATAACATCTTCTTCCTTCATACTGAGCTAAGATCCAAGATGCAGAGCAACAAACTGAAAGGAAACAAAGAAGTACCGATTGTTCCACCTACACCAGGGTATGGGTTGGCCATTTCAAATGACTCCCGTTTCCAAACAAAAATATCAGCTGACTCTGATGTATGAGACACATGCAGTTGACAGGGAGCAAGTAATTCTTTTAGACTACACAGAAGTGAGATATGAAAAACCCCAAGCAATCCACAAACCAAGAAAACAAATTGCTGGAAGTCCTGCATGGCTCATTTACATGGTGCTCCTACCAAGAAACAAAGCCTGTGTGCACGCAGTGTTCTCTCCTTGCAATCCACTAAGCCAAGTACACTGGGCCGTCCCTAACCCCTGTGTCAGGCAGCACACCACTTATAAAGTCAGCTTTATAAACTACAAGTAGACCTGGGTCATCTGCTGGTACCAAGAAATGCTGTCCAGGCAAGTTTGGACCAGCAGGTTAACAGCGAATTGCACACAGAAATCTGTACATGGACATCTTTCTGATTATTCCTTGTCCAGAGGTGATCAATGACGTGTTCCTTGATGCATGGAAATCTGTTCAATACAAGGCCTAGCCTAAGCTTGGCACAGAATTTTTAAAAAAGTCATTGAGAACTACTTATGTAACTGGGGTGTGCACACTCCTACCTGTAGCTATCGGTTTTCTTTCACTTATATTTAGGCAAATAAAGGATAATAATACGATCTGTCAGGTATTGATTGTGGGTTTGTTAGAAGAAAATTAGTATGTTTTCCCAAAGACAGGAAAACACTTTAAACAAATCATATTATGTCTCAATTAGCTAGATGATTCTGATTCCCATAGCAGGTCTGACACGTAGATGACAAAGGCCTGTCTATTTTCACATTGGAGTGGGACTGCTTTCCCTAGCATTTCCTGCACAGGGCAGAACTCATGTTGACTTACATTTCAAAAGTACATGCAAAGAAGTTTGAAAACACTGTTAGAAAGAAACCAAGCATTCCTGATTAATTTTGCTTGTAAAAGAAGCATCTCTAAACATCTTTTCAGTGCCTATGAGTAGAAGGGTGCATGAAAAAATTTCAGTAGGTATGAAAAAACAGCATTTTGCATCATCACTTGTACCCTGACCCTGTTGGTTCTACTGTACTCCAATCAGTCTGTTTCCTAGAGGTAGCCCAAGTGAAAGATCCAGTGAGAAGCTAAATCAATGCCTCCCATGAGGCCAGGGGTGGAGACATTATTTTTTTTTTAATGAAAGAAATAAAGATGCTTAGACATTATAAAATTCCATTTCCCTAAACTTTGAAGTATTGAGAAAAAAATAGAAAATCTCAGATATAATTTAATGCAATCATCCCATAAATCAAAGCAATACAAGTACCCCTTTTACCCCAATAGAGCACCCATATCAACCTTTCTCCACCCCTCACCTTCCAGTCCTCTTATAAGCCCTACAAGATATATACCTTCTCTGCAGCAAGACTGAAAGTCATTGAGCCCACAGTACTTTGGAAGGAAAGACATTACTATCCATATTTCCAAGGCTCCCAGTGAATGTGCTACCACTGCCTTCTCTTTTGTGGTTGGGAACATCGGATCCCAACCACCCTGTGCCAAGAGCCACTGCGAGGTGTTGGCAAATGTTGTAGAAGGGTTTCTCAAGACAAAAAGGAATCATCACATGAAAAACTGTTTTGCTGAAGATCTGCAACACCATAAGGAAGTTGCTCTCCTCCCTCCCCCATTTTCTGTTACCATTTTACATGTCTTCTTTGAGGACTAAGGACACAAAGGGACTGCCTTAACCATCTGCCAGACACTCAGGACTAGCATGTCCACCTACATATTGTACTTTAAACCACAAATGCAGAACTTTGGTCAGCTTGTTAGGTTTAAAAAGTAAGACAGCATTAAGCATTGTACTTTCCAAATACTACACCCTGATATGGACTATCCCTTAGATTCAAGCTATTTTTCTTCCCCAAAACATCCACCACAGTCAAATGTTTCAACTCACTTCAGAAGGCACCATATGTTTGCGTGGATGATGCTTCTATATAATAACCACAAAAACTGCACTTATGCAAAAGAAATGTGCTGTGTAGAGGTAAAATAATCACATCAGAAGTCTGATACAGAGGCATGACTATTTCTGCCTTTTACACAGGGCATAGCAATAATGAAAGCCCACATTTCCTGCGCAGAATGATAGCTTCCTTTAATACAACTCAGCTCTAGTTTTTAATAGGAAACTGTAATAGCTGTTAACCTCTAGGTCACCTTATATACATAGAATCCATAAACTGCTTTCTAAAATAATAAAGTCATGCTCGAACAGGATGTGTACTCAACATATCAATGCCACGATATAAAATAACTGCTAGTTAAAAGAGACTCTATTTCACCCCACTATTAATTACTTAATTGTAAATATTTAGCATTTCACTTTAGGGCGACAAAACCCAAAACACAGATCATTTGAGAGGGGCATTGCCTTCCAGTTGTTTTGGATAATATCTACTTACTGAATGAAAAAGATTTGCTTTTTCTTTTAATAACTGTTTCCCTTTCAGATATCATATGCGGGAAGCTTGCAAAAAGGCACAGTATGTGAATTATCTTGAAAAGAGGCTGTCGTCTTAGGTTTATGGAAATGGAATAAATCTCAAGCTTAAATAAAACTGGAATAATGACTTCTTTTATATTCTTTCAGCATAGACTTAACAGCAAACACAAGTCATCTGGGTGATATTTAAAAATCACACTGAAATAAAAGGGGTATATGTTGCAGGCATTGTAGAGTTGAGAGGCTTGTACTGTTCTTTGAAAACATGATTAACCAAGTTCAACAAGTGAGCAAAAAGCCAGTTAAATAAATACAACTTTCTCTCCAACTAATACTTGCTCAACTAGACTATTTACACTCAACTAGGCTATTTACACCAGGTATTAAAAATTGCTACTTTTATGCCTGCAAGGATTGATGTGACCACATTTTAGCAAAGGCACCAGACATGCAGCATAGGCACAGTGAAGCGGATCCCAGCGTGATTCAGGACTTGACAGCTATTAACGATGCCCCCTTCTCTATAGGGACCTCCACATTAGGCACTTCACTAAGCATACTCCAACATGAATCCAAACAGTAGGAGCCACATTTTATTGATGTCAATGACAGAACTACTCTTCACTTACCAGAGTCAGGATTGCACTCAGGAGCCACCTGCTCTTGTGACGGAGCTTGTCTGTCCTACAACAAAGGACTGTTCTTTAGGAGGTCCCAGTCCTTAACAAAAGCAAAATCTTCAAAACAGAATGAGTCCTGAGCAAGTGGCACCAGTAAGGATTAGTGTGTCGTATTGCTTTTCCAGGAAGAAAAAAAATTGTTGTTGCAGTTTAGTAAGCACAAAGAATTACAAAATAAAATCTTTGTTTTGACTACTGCTAGTAGGAACAAATCTTTATAGACTTCTGGTCCCTGCAAAGTTTGAGTAGTTGTTTCTAAATAACAACATAAATAATACAGCTGTGCAAATATAATAGAATTGACAAAGAGTTGATAAATTAACTTAATGCAATAATTCATAATCCTATATTAAGAGGTTAATAAAAGAACACTCGTCTCAAAGTACTGCTTCTTAACATCAATCTCCTTCTGATATAGATACAACAAAACATCCTCTGGTAAACTCAAAAGCTATGCCACCCTCAAGGTAACCCACAGTAACTGGATTGTACATACAGCACCAATTCTTAAAAATGCCATTTAAAAAAATATTTCCAAGCGAACACTTACTGCTACTTTAAAGATTACACATGGAAGTGTTCTCAGTGATTTCCCATGCACTGGGAGAATTTGCATCGCTTGAGGTGATTTCTACTTTGAAGAACTTTTAAATCACAGAGGAGCTGTCCCTGACAAAGATTTTTACATCTTTGGGTAACCACTTTCCCTTTGAGAGTTTTCTTGTTATTGTGTAATTCCCCTTTTGAAGATTTGCATATTGATGAAGAAGCACCTTTGAAGATTTTCACATTGTTGGGATGGGAACAACCCTTTGAAAAATGCTCACATCATGGAAGATCTACCTTCAGAATAGTGTGTGTCAACAGAGTATTGCCCTTCTCAATAGCTTCATTGCTGTCTTAATTTCGTGAGATAGCCTGTGCTTTCTTCATGTACATAAATGGCTCATTTTGAAAAGCTCTTGGAAAACACATTACAAAAAACCTAGTTCTTTGTCTCCAGAAGTCCTAACAAGAATTACCAAATAGGAAACAGAGCTGATAAAAGTTACAATTTTTTACACATGAAGCAACTAAACCACTTCATCCATATAAGTGCACTGCACGATGAGAGGAAATGTCTCATGCTAGAAAGGCACAAGGACAACTACCTGTTGGCATTACATGGGCTAAGTGGAACATGTGCATTCTGATCCATTAGAGAACAGGGGGACTGGAGCACCTCTCCTGTGAAAACAGGCTGAGAGATTTGGAGTCTTATTTTGAGGGTGGGGAGGCCCCAGCACAGGCTGTCCAGAGAAGCTGCAGCTGATCCTCCCTGGCAGTGGTCCAAGGCCAAGTTGGATGGGCCTTTAGGCAACCCGGGCTGGTGGAGGGTGTCCCTGCCCGTGGTAGGGGTTTGGAAGTAGATGGGCTTTGAGGTCCTTTCAAACCCAAGCCAGTCTGTGATTTATGACATGAGTGCCAAACTGCTACTCGGTTGGTGCAACTTTGTCTTTGAACCACCAAGTGTTTTATTTAAACACTTGCATATACTTAGTCATACCAACCCATTCTAAAACACCTGGTTTTAGCTTAAACCCACAAAATAATTCAGCAACCTTGACCTACTAATCAAATTACACCCAAACCAATATTCATAGGATGCTTTCCATTTCTAATTAAGCCCGAGTGTGTGCTAGCACTTCCAAGTGGAAAAGCAGGAGAACCCTGTTAGTTCATAATGTAGCTAATATTCAGCACACAGTAGTTAAGTTTCCTGGCTTGTTTTACATGCAGAGAAATAGAAGAGTTATTCATGTAAGAGGCTTTTCTTTTTTTATATACCATTGTGAAATTCTAAAATTTTCATTTAAAGGAAGCATGGCAGAACTCCCAAGAAAGATTCTTTCTGCCTACAACGTGCATGTCAGCGCATTACACCAGTCTGTAGCTAGTAATGCCTGAAATAAGTCAACGATAGCAACAAGAGAATCCTCTGAAGAATCCATATGTATCTTGATGTCAGAGAGTCATATTTTCAAAGCCTTTCGGAAAAATCTGGATGTTTTCATTTTCAGAAATTAGGTGCTTGCAGTCATTAAATGTGTTCAATAATGAGAACCTACAAGGAGTTTATCTTTGCTTCCACACCTCCTGAAGTAGCAAAGAGCACTTGAGCATAATAGAAGAAAACTGCTCCCCTGAGATCTCCTCATGGGCTAATTCCAGAAATTCTTGCTAGGCATTGTTATATTTCTATAATGTCTGACAGGCCAAAAAGCTTATCAAGATACAAAATTATGAAAACTAGTATGACAATGAGCAAGTCTATCTTCAAGTTTTATCTAAATGCTACTCAAAATTCTGCCAATGTTTTTTTGAGTAGGTAAAAAAGACCAAAGCGCACTAATGCAGAAGCGCAGATGGGAGGAAATGCTGGAGGGGGAATAACTTGATTAAAGAGAGACTGGAAAAGTTTTATTTGTTGATTCAGTAGAAAATGAGGATTGTGATGTAACTGCAGCAAATATCCTGGGCAGATTTTTTCATAGTGTTTTTCTATAAATCACCATCAGGTGTAAATTAATTGCTATGAAAAAATAACATTATTTTCACATGCATGGCTCTGAGATTACTGTAAGCACGAACTTTGCCACCAAGAATCATTTCCTGAAGAGCTCTGAAGGCTTTCTATTGCCATATAAAGGAAGTCATTCTTACAGAGCAAGGGAGGGCAAGAGAAGTTAGAGAAATGAGCATTAATGATCTCCATTCATTAGCAGAAACCTGTTAAAAGTTTGTGGTGATTAATCATATTAAGTAACTATTGACCAGCCACAATTAAAAAATACTTAGTGGCCTGTTCTAGAAAGCTGTTCTATTCTTATATAAACGATTTAGCTTAGCTTTATGCAGTACATTTGACTTTTACTACTAAAAGGTTCAGAGTTTAGGCTACCTCCCCCAAGTGCATGTCAGTTTATTTAACTACCATTACTGGAAGACCCCACATCCCCATTACAACCTTGAAATTCTCCCTTTAAAGAAAGATGCGCCTATGAAGTTTTAATCTCTCTCTTTTTTGTTCCCCAGCACCTTGAATTACCAACTCCCACCATTTCCCATTCAGATATTTCTGAATACTTCAAGCTGAAACACCATATAATACCAGTTTCAACTGGTTTCTCACCAAAGCTATGATCTCTACGTAAGTGATTAAGAAAAAAGAAGCAGCTTGTAATAAAGCCTCAAAACAAGCACAAGAACTACTGGAAACATTTCCCAGAACTCCAGTTTCTCATTTCTCTTACTTAGATCCCATTAGTCATTTAGAAACCTGATTTCTGTTTTCTAATGAAAGGTCATCCTGTGTGTCACCATGTCCATCACACCCCCACTCCCCCCAAAAAAAAACACCAACCCAAACAATCCCAAACCAAAACACCCATCAGTACACAACCTTGTAAAAAAACTCAAAGTGTTTTTTTTAAAATGTTACAGGTAGGGTTGGCCCTGGTAATCAGTTTGGATGGCAAAAAAACAGAGCTCTTTGATGATGCTTTAAGTCAAACTGTAGTTCTGGTGCATTTCTCCAGTGGGAGCACACACCTTTTCTGGACAACCTGGGGTTCTGTTTCAGTCCCATAGCCCACATAGCAAAGATTCTCAAAAAGAAAGGAAGCTGCCATCAGCAAGTCCGGACAATTGCTGGGTAGGATGAACTAACAAACACACCAAGCAAAACCAAGTTGGAGCTATCAAGAAAGACTAAGAAGTCTTTGACCCCGGGCAGTGTTACCTGATCATAATTCCCCAATCTTATTCAATCATTTTATACAGCCTACCTATTTCAGAGGAAAGAGAAAACTGCTCTCATACATGCTCCCCTAAGGAAACCTAACCACCCCTTCCCCTCGCTCCTCAAATCCAAATGATTACCCCAGTGCAGCAACATCTTACACAAGATGCTGTTCATGGCAGTTCTGTTCTCGCACTTCAGGCCAAACCAACCCCTCCAGAAACAGCTTGCTCTTCAATAAACTTTTGTTGCATTGTGTATAACACGCTGACCTCCGAGAACAGCAACTAAATCTCATCTCCCTAGAGATACAGCACTACAGCCATTCCAAACATTGAATACTAGAGCCTTAAAAATTGAAACATGAGTTAGTGTATAAATTGGAATATCTTCAGAAGTGACTGCCCTCTCATAGATGATCATAATGAGAACTTTTTCAGATTGCTATTAGTCACCTTCAAGGCAGAATGAATCACTCACGTCAGGTGACAGAGCCAGCAACAAATGAAACAAAGCTTCATTCTCTCCAGCTAGGTTTGTAATGGTATACTTGTTGGTTTAAGATTTATCAGTCCCTAGCTATGTATCTTTAAAGTAGAAGTTACATTTAAAGCACCCAATAGCTGAGACTGCCCTGAGCCAATACCACAACGTACAAGTTGCTTCCTTATTAACCACAAGTGTGTTAATAAAAGAAATGTCCTGACTACATCTGTATCTCCAAGAGTCCTTGCTACATAGTCAGACTATCCCTACTGAGTATTACCCTCTGTGCAAACACAAAGCAAGAAACTGACGCTATATCACAAGTCAGCAGTACAAACCCCTTATTACTTCTTATTCTGATCCCATCAGGTCACGTATCATGAAGATTTCAATCTTCTTTTTAAAATCCAACTTCATGACTCCTTTGATACTTTAAAACATCTCTGTATACACTTGCATGACAAGAGATGTGGATGTATTAGCTCTGTGGTTTGGTTTAGGTGTTGTCAAAGAGAATGTTTCAAATGAATGAAATTCTGGAAACGGTTTTATGATTTATCCTAAATATGTCTGGAACTTTTGTCATAACTTTCATAGCTTTCCTCTGACATTCAGCATTGTTTTGACAGAACGAAAACTTCATGTGCATTTTTCTTAGTTTTGAGTGAAACATTTTCCAGGAACACTTCTTAGGGTCACAGTAAAGCTTGTGCAGAGATAAGCAACAGAGAATCACTACAGGCAAACTGCTTCACTGCTGGGAGTAAGAAAACCTGAGGTTTCTCAGGTTTTTGCCCATTCTGGAACTAAACAGGGACCATGCAACACCCTATGTTATAATGTACATATTTGACTACAAAATGTTGACAAGTTTGTAAGTATGTTCCATGCAAACACATTTTTCAAGAAATTGGTATTTTTTTTAGTTCTTTTGCTTGACTAAAGAAACCCCAAAAGGCTTCAGTTCCAACAGATGTTCAAGCCACTGAGCTGAAATCAACGTTGCAAGACATGACCCTTAGTTTGCATTAAAAAAAAAATAATTCCTTTGGTATAAATACACATTTAATTGTTTACACCTTGCTTCCTTGTCCTTACCCATTAGAAAATAAGGCCATACAAGTAATCAAGTACTTACATAACCACCTCCTCACACAATTACCTAAACAGGAAAACAGAGAATTTCAGGCTTCCTTGCATATTCACCTTTTACAGAGCTTACGTGTCATTAAGAAATGAAAATATTTGAAGTAAAATTAGTTTTGGGCTGACAACTCAGAAATTTCCATTTGAGTTTGTTTAGGTGATGGAGAACAGCATCTAACCTTTCAGCTCTCTTATTCTGAGACAAAATCATCCTGAAAATACAGCCAAAGCAACAAATTGCCCCTTTCACTGGAAAGAAAGCTATTTGCGTTATTTGGGACTGAGGCACAGCTTAACAAACTATTACTGAATGGTATCTTCGATTTTAAATTAAATGTCAAGCATAGTTATACAGTGGTGAAGTACCCTCAGCTATCTGGCAAAAGTGTAACATATTGCATGCAAAATGTAAGGAGATAAGATAGAAAAAACCAACAAACCAGAAAACCTGAACTGCAGGAGGAGTGATCCCAGAATAGAGACAGACAAGCATTGCCACTCCGATTTACTTCAATACCCTGCTGTAATGTGGCCGGTCTGCTTCCAAGGAGCTCACACCAGCATGAAACGGATAGAGGGCACAAGTTCAGGTGAGTTTGTTCAAGAACAGAAAGATTTACAAATGGAAACAAGAGCCTTCAAATTTGCGTTACTAAAAAATTCACTAAAAAAGAACAGAAATGTTAAATTGCATTTAACTCACCTAATTTATCCAATCAGTTCCAATACCTAAACTTTTCCGTAGCCTATGTCCTTTTGGCATACGTCAAGAAAAGTCACAAGTACACTGGTCTAAAGGTATGAACACCACCTTTAGGAGCAAAAAGTAAACTATGCCACTTCATGAAGTCACTGCCAGACTACACACACTGCCACTGAGGTATCTCAACTCCCATACCCCACATACCTCTGGGCTGCACCAGGTGTCTGTACACAGCGACCCTGGGGATGAAGGGATCTCCCTGATGGGAGAGGCACATTTTACACAAAGAAAGTCTTAGCAGAAGCTACTGTAATTCACTAGACTTCTTTCAGTAGGTGAAATGGAGGATTTAATCAGCCTACCAAATAAAAATGAAAGCTTGATGTGGTCGTGACTATCTACACTATCTACAGTCTCAAGAGTCGACAGAGCAGTTTAAATTTTGAAGCATATGGCTTTTACAGCTTCAGTTAATTTGGGCCTTTTTTACTATGAAAACATTTAAAACACCTGTCATTTTTAACTTATGAAGTTATTATCAAGTTCAGCTAACAAAGGAATATTGCATATTACTGAAATAATTAGTAGCCAATTTTCTCAAAAGGGTGAATTTTTTAAAAGAACGTGACAATACGTCCTTTCATCTTCATAAACTACTTCAGGATCCAATATTGACAATTTCATTTCCAAAAGTCACAGATGACAACCTTCTGCAATCTCACCTTTGCCTGAAAAATTAATGCTAATGCTATGAGAATGCTCATCCAGATGCTGATCTGTTGCTTATTCAACCGCTTTAGTTTCTAATTGGAGTCAAGTACTTACTAAAATTTTTTTTATACTCAAGCCTTAGTTATCCATTTTCTGAAGAAAAGCTAATGAAAAAGCTAATAACTCTTAGGACACTCATCCCACTTAACAGCAAAATGAGAAACTCAAGATTGCTCTGCTAAGCATCCCTTTATTTGGTGGCATCTCCTGTTCACATCCTACAGAGCTATCCCGATTTCTATTCAATTCAAAATTCAGTTCTGCCATTGAATTTTTTATAATCACTCCTGATCATTTTAACTATGTAATACAGAATCTTGACTATATTAGAGACATTTGAGCAGTACATTTGTCTTACTCCCCTTTATGTAGCATGGATTACATTTGTAGCCATAAATTATATCCCAGATAATTTTACTGTATAATATACTCTTATCTAAGAGTATTCAGTATGAACTGCATACGTTAGATTTATAAAGATTTATATTTCTGGACCTTATACAACACTTCAAAACTATTATCATTGTATTCTTGAGCTTTTAGAAAAGGCTCAAAATCAAAAGTTTTTCTACAAACCCTCACTAAAATTGCAAACCAGAAGGCACACTGTTGACTTCCAGCAAGGTATGGAACCATCTGCACCACATGGAGATAGCCCAGTTATTATCTGGGGACACATGCAAAAGTAATATGATATTCAATGTAAATAAAGTGGAAGAAAGTTATGCTACCCAAGACTGAGAAGAGAGCTAAAGTCAACAGCAGGTTGACTTCCTACTCACCAGAAGGTTTATCTTCCCACTGTACACAAGGAAGGACAAGTCTTGGAACAGATCCCAAGTGCTTTCTGAGAATAATTTAATTGAATAACTACTTCCAACACAATAGGACCATGTAATTGATAATTTAGAGATATGAACAAGACTAAATTAGATATTTGTACCTGCCAGCCATATCTAAAAGTATTATTTTAAAACTTATAGTCAGAGTGTTAAAATCAAGCAAATTCATATGAATGTTAAACTCTCCATTCTGAAATATTGCCAGGCAACCTTTCTGAGGATCCTTCAATAACACATCATATTCTTCCTCTTGGTGAGGGGAGAATCATGTCTGTAGGAAAATTTTGGTGCATCAGATAACATCAGGAGCACAGTATGAAGGGGAACTGTTCAGCATCAGAATACTTTAAAATTGTTATTGAAGCAACACTTCAATGAAAAAAAATCAGCCAGCCTCCATTAGCATCCTTCATGCAGATCATTTGCTTCAAGAAATAGCACTATCCATCACAAAGAAATATTAAATTAATGCTCCACTGTTTAACAGGGAATCTACACTATTGGATTGGGACTTTTTTTTTCAGATTAACAATAAAATTGTTATTTGAAGATGCTAAAAATAATTTTTCCAGAAGATGTTTGTATTGGTTCCTAACCAAGTTCAGTTTAGGTTATTATACACCAGTTGGCTTCACTTCACTTATTTTATTATTCTGCAGTTTCTAAATTATTCTGTAGTGTTACTCTTCAGCTGATCAGTGCCTGAACACATCAAGAGGTCGCAGAAAGTATCTCTGTTTGTTCATTCTCTCCCCTGCAAGTGCATGAGATATAACAAACAACTCTGAAAAAAATCTAAAATGTTGAAAGACTGCTACATAAATCCAAATTTTATATCTACTTCCTTAAAAAAAAACAACTCATCAATATAATGATTTTCCATGAAGCAAATGGAGCCCAGCCAGTTAGGGGATAAAGATTTTACCCTTTTTAAGTTAACACCATTCAACTACTATCTCCCTAATAACTTCTAGCTACAGCAGTGACTTCTAGGTATTTATATACTTAATCCTACTTTATCCAACAGGCTTGGCAGCTAGTATAATTTTGCAGGGAAATGCAGGCCTCTCCTTAAAGACACACTATGGTAAACAAGATCAATAAGCTTTCATTTCTTACAGCACCCAGTGACAGGGCACACTGCAGCCAGATATTATTTACATGTGAAGCACTGACTGAAACCCTGATGACTCCAGATATGTTAACAGTCCTGTCATTAAAGTACATATCCACTGCACAGCCCCAATGGAATCTAAACACACGTTGTGTTAGTCCTGCATCTGATTATTTGATCTACCAAGAAAAAAAAGTAGTAGAGAGACTTGAAAATGAGAAATGTCAGAGAAAAGCAAAAAACCAGCAGTTGCTCGAGTCTAAAAAAACCAAGCATAATAGCTTGAATGTATAGTAAAGCAAGGACAATATTTTTCTGTATATCCAGAGTGAATTAAAGCTTTTTCTGAACTCAAAAGACTAAATTTGACATTTTATAGCTTTATTATGTAACTGTAAATTTGAATTAATCTGTGCAGGGCACAGATTAATCGGAGGGTGGAAGAAAGTTGTTTTGTTAAGTGAAGCTGTTCAAAAAGTGAGGTTTTCTCCCCCTTCATACTAAGTAAACAGAAAACCACTTGCCACACGTAACCAAAGAAATTCACCATATTTATTCTGCCCCAAGGATGCCATCTCTAGACAGTAAAAAGAGAAAATCTCTCCTTGCCTCAAGAATAGGAAAACTTGGAAGCATACGCTTTGATTTGTTAAGCACATGCTAGCATGTTGCCCACAGCAGATTGCACAACGTGGAGGCACCGAGGAGAGGTTCCTAGAAAAAGGAAGGAAAGATTTGACAGTAAAATTAAGTGGGGATCTAATTATTCCAGTAACTTTTGTTTAAATGTACTTTAAGATTAAGGCCATAGTGGGAAGGAACTTGTCCTTAAAAGCCTGTTTTCCTCTACAGGAACTTGAAAACAGCTTAAAACTGGGAAGGGGGAAAATACATTTTTTAGAAGCCAGATTGATTTCATGCAGTGACATTAAACATTCAGAAGTTGCTACTACTGTTAAAATATTTTTTAGATTATTTTATTATTGACCCATTGGCCAATTAAAACATCCTTACTATGCATTTTCTCCCCGAAAATAAAAGCCACTTGGGAATCACAGCATGTTTGGAAGCTAACAATTAGCAACAACGATCTCTTAAAGCATCTGTAAATAAGTTTTGTTTTAAATTTAAAAGTTCCTAATGAGGCAGGTTTATATCATGCTTGGTTGTTTTTTTAAAAATTTGATTGTAAGGACCCTGTTTCTCCTATCACAGCTCTCCTGCCCATGACCATAATGCTAAGCCCCGACAGCATTTCTGCTGAGAAAGTTACGCTACTGTAAGAACTAATTATGTGTTTGAGGCTGAAAATAGGTGTATACTACTTTCAGTAGGCAGTTGGCATTTCATTATTTAGGGATGACACATCATTACAGTGTTACATCTAAAGGTTAAAATTCTAGCGTGCTGCTGAAAATTTTAAGTGGTATTCTGAAAAGCCACTATCATTATTTATAATGGCTTTCCCAGCTGCAAAGTCTGGTGGATGGCATGAATTAAATGTTTGCTGGGAGAAAACCTTCTCTAGTAATAACAAAGTAAACAACAAACTATAGATGGTTGGCCAAAAATTAATTGAAGTGTAACTAGAAATGAGTCTGGGAGGCACGTACCCCTTTACTGCCATTCAGAAGCCATTCTATAGACTATCCGTTGGAAGTCTCATTTGGAAACTTCTGTTTTCTGAGCAACATCCATGGAAAAAAAACCCCACTTTGTACCATGTAAGCAAGCTGTATTCTTCCAGCGCCGTACCTTATTTTTCATAGGGGGTAGAAACTTAATTGACTCATTTGCAATCATTGGTAATTTTGTCCTTTGCAGGCTGGCACCGTGAAAGCTGCTGTGCAAAGAACACAAAAAAAGTGTTTCTTACAACCACCACACATAGTACAAGGAACATGCTAAGATAAAAAGAGCACAAGAACATTCGACTTCTGGGAGACAACAGCAAAGTACTGACCTTGTCAAGGGAAGGCAGGCCAGAGTTTCACTTCAGGCTGAGTGACAGCACAGAACATAAGCGACTCTACAGAAAATAATACCTACACAGTGCCTAAGGACCACACTGCAGCTGTGCGCAATATGCACAGTGATGAAACTTAGGGAGATTTCTCACCCTGGAAATCATGGTCAATGAATGAACTCATGTTTATCCCCAAAACATAGACCCATCTGCAAAAATATTAGTTTCACAGGAGAAAAAAAGTGCCAAAAACCCCCACCCACATAAACAAAAAACCCACAGCAAACAAAACAATCCAAATTCTTCTCTGTCATCCTCTCTAGCTCTTTGACTCTCTTCCTGGAGATTAAAGAGAGTAGTGATATGGAGTATCTTAAGACACTGCACAGCCAATACAATCTCAACTGGGCCAAACATCAGTGGCTACTACTTCCACAGAGACAACACCTCTATCTCCAACAACCATGTTAAAGAAATAATTTGATAAATGTTTCCCTCTGAAGGATGTAGTCTTAGAACAGGCATTTAAAAACAAACCAACCAACAAAAACCAAAACCAAAAAAACAAACAACAGGCTTACTGAGGGTATGCAAAAAAAAAAAGATTTCTAATTTCCCTGCTTAAGATTTGGATCTAATCCCTCTTTTTTTTTTTTTTTTTGTTATTACCTGCTTTAAGTATCCCTAAAAGACTAAAAAATAAGACTGTTCTGTTTTAGCAATAGGATCTTTAGACACTGGAAAATCGCACACGTTCCAGGGAAACCTCAAGTGTGTTTTGACACACACTGAGCCAGATAAAATGATTCTGCCACTTGTTTACAGAGCAAGTGACAATATTATTTCGAAGTTCTAGAAGAAGTGATAGACAACTGGTAGCCTCCAGGAAGCACGCAGACTTACAAGTAGTACAGCATTTTGGCACAATACTCCAAGCTGTGGACAAGACTGCCACCTCACTGATAGCACTCATCAACTCCAGGAACAATTCAGACCTTCCATCATAGCAGCAACTCACTACTTCAAGCAAGTACACACACTCATTGATACTTGCTCCTTGTACATTCTTTACTTTAAAATCAGGATTGTTGTGGCTTTACTATGCTCTGCTTCATTACACCAGCATAGTAGGAAGTACATTTTTGTCCATTTAACACACAGGTAGTCTGACACTGTGGTTTATACCCCAAAGATAATGGAGCTACTGAAGATGACATCTTGCAGATTACTAGCATCTTTGAGAAACCTGTCAGATTCCAAGCCTACTTCGGGGTTTGTGCATATATAAGGGTTTGGAAAGGGAAAAGAAAACAAATAATTTTTGAGCTTTTAAAATTCCATTTACACAAACCTAGTATCCCAGAATTTGAATAATACAATAAATTATTTAAAATATTTCTATTTCAGAGTATGAAGAGAAAAAGAAAAGAAAAATAAAATCCCAACAGAAACCCTCTAAGATTTAAAAACCCGCCATTCAGAAAAAAATACTACCACTATGCTATTGTAAAACAGAATAACTTGTTTCTTCTTGAAATACCAGTGGTCCATGCAGTGGAGCTGGAGCAATGCAGTCAACTCAAGACATTTTTGGAGATCAGCTACATCTGAGGCTTTTGATGCTGCAAATGTGACCCAAACCTCCATACAGCAGGACTGTCTCACCTACAGCGTATACGAAGTACTGTGCAGAGCGAGTACTTCCGAGCCCAGTTTGAAAAACACTTATTCATACTATTTCTTTATTTGAAAAAAGGACAAAGTTTTTTTTAATTACTTGAAACATTTTTGTCTCCCACTGTTCATTGTGAAAGCTGGTAATTTACATGTAAACATTTGAGCACACTTACATTACTCCACTGAGATGCGAGAAAGAAGATACTATTTGCTTCTCAGAAAGCTCACAGACACATTTAATAATCTATTTTTCAAAATTTTCTTTTTTTTTTTTTCAACCAAAGGCAGAATCAAATTCTGCCTAAGCATTCTCACATGGAAACCCACTGACACACAAATATCAAGAAATATGACAGAACTTACCCTCTGAAAGGGACATTTTCCCATTTGTAAGCCGTGAGTAGCTTTTTAAGTCTCAGAGACAGGATTGGATTTTCAAAGGACTTTATTGGAGCACCTGAACTAAACTGGACAGATTTTGAAAGTGCTCAGCAGTCACCAGCTCCTGTTTACAATACTTGACAGTTAACAAGCACAGAGACACTATGAAAATATTTTGAAAGTTTACTAGATCCTTCTGTTAGGACCTTTGCATCTTGTCCCTTTGCATCTATTTGCCCTTTTAGTTCTTTAGCCTCTGAGCTGTTTCTTTCAGCACTGGTTTCTTCCTTAGAAACTTTTGTCAGCTTGGAGTCATCTGTGAGCCAAAGAGGAGGAATTCAGGTTCACATATCGCTGTTTTGTCACGTCTTAATATTCTTTCACTCTTCAGTGCATTCTTGACACTTTGTAGACGTTCACTGGCTTCCCCCCAGAATGATCTCTTGGACCTACCATGTAGCTAAAAAACTGATGTATTTCATAGATCATACTTGGTGCCACTAACCTAGGGCAGGCAACACTGACAAAGAAATGAATTCTTGTAGCTGTTGTGTTTTTGCTTAATTGGGAAGTAAGTTTCAGCTGATAGAGATGCTAGTTGGAGCAACACAAGACTATAAGAAACAGGACAAGATCTGGATAAAAGGCTTTGAGATATTAGCAATCTCTCCCTCAACCTTGCTGCAGCTCTTCTTCATGAGATGCTTCAGCCTCAATGAGCTACAGCTTTATTTACATTTTCCTTTTCATGTCCACATATGCTTGTTGTGGTTCAGCCCCAGGCAGTGATTGAGAACTACACACAACCCACCCATGCTCAGTTGCATACTTAGCTCTACATCAACTTCTACCAAAGACTCAAAGGGACATCGCAATGGAAGGAAACACAGAAAACTAATTTCAGAAACTGTAAATTAGTGTAAATGAAACCAATTAAGAAATATGAGTTAAAAAAAAAATAGAGCTGAAAGAGCATAGCTTTATTAACAAAAGAATTCCTAACCCATGGTAGGAAGTGGTATGTCAAATGTTAAGGTGGGAAACATGATGGTTTATGTTCAGTAAGCTGAAACAACAGATTTCTAACCATTACTACAAATGAGCTACACATACTTTTGAGACACGTGCATCAGGTTGCATTTAGATATGACCTCGTATTTAAATGATACCAAAATGACTATTATCTATAAAGCAACTAGGGAAAAAAGATCTTTTAAAAAAATAATCACAATTGGGTGCCATATGCAACTTAATTAAAGCCAAAAAAATAGTTAAAATTATCTGGTTTAACCACACTTCTTAAATTAAGAAGAAATTTGCAGTCAGAAGTAGAGAATTTATTCTGAAAATACTTTAGATGTTTTTCTCTTCTACCTACTCCAAAGTGACTGCATTCCAAGGTATTCTTTGCTTCAAAATTTTTAACTGTGAAAAGCACAGTTTGGTAAATAAAGGTTTGTAAAAGCAATTTGAAAGTTTACAGCAAGGGTAATTTTCAAGCAGCATCAGAAATGTTAAAGAACAGTGATTGTTAGAAATAATCTTTTCCCTCTACTTGCCTGTCATATTATAAGGAACAGGGAGAAAAGGTTAAAGGCAAAAATCAAAAGCATTAGTCACCATATGCAGCGTTCAGCTGATTAAGAACAGAAGCAGTCCTAACCATTTTCTGAAACCTTTCCATTTTTTGGTTTCTTTCATCCTTGCAAGCTAAATCCAGAACTTCTGAGGTTGAAATAATCCTGCCAAAACATCTTGAGCCAAATAACGCCTCTGACTTTAGCAACATACACGTGTATGTTTACGAGCAGAAAGTGCACTGCAGCACTTCCAGCAGCATACTGGATGACCAGAAAATTAGTTCAGGCCTAAAATCATATCACAACGTGTGATCTGGACGTACGTGTGCAACAGGTCAGGCTCCAAGGCTCTCCAGATCCTCCCGCAACACTTCTCATTTACTAGACCCTAACGTATGACGCACGCTTCCCCCACACTGCAAGGCATAACAATAGAAGCACAATAAGCTGCTTAAATTACATTTCTACAATTACTAACGCAAAGAAGATAACTCACCATGCCACCTGACTTCAGCTATAAGGATTTTTTTCCCCATTTTATGAAGGAAATAAGATCATTTAATATCTCTTCTGTTCTTTTGTCATTAAGAATGCAAACAAAGCTGGCTTCTAATTATTTTTTTTAATCATGGCACTCAAGGGAAGAGTTACACAAGATCCCGCATCTTCAGAGGCAGCATTCATACTGCCACACTGAGACACCTCAGAAGAGGATTTACACATTTCAAGATTCTTCCTCTCATCACACCCCAGTCTATTCCTCAGAACTGTGTAACGTGAACACAGGTCACTCTACACTTGTCTGACCACCCATCTGCTACATTGATCCCTAAGCGCTTCCAAGCTCAAGCTATGGCATCTATACTGCCATTTCACTCCCTCCTGCCTGGTCCTGCACCTGCCGCTTCCAAAAACATTACATGCAACAAACAGTTAGCCATACGTTTCACAGTTCTTTTATTTGTTAGAGAGACATTGTTTCAGAGAAGAAACAGGAATTTAAGATGGGAAGTCTTAACATAGACATTTTTCCCTGTGGCTACATAGTTATTTAGATCAAAAATGTAGCCTGTATTCTTCAAAGGAACTATTTTAATTCTTTTTCTCTACTATAATTAAAGGAGTCACAATGAAATTCATTAAATATGTGTATGTTTTGGTCAAATTTTTCTTCTTCAGAATAAAATTCAATGTAACTTCCAAATAAGATCAGGTTGCAGCGTTAGTACAGCCAGCCACTAATACCCACTTACCCTGCATCCCTAGTACAATGATTATGGAAAGCTGACATTAAAAAAAAAAGCAACCAGAATGAAGGAGAATCTGGTTTTACATTGCTAAATAAAGACGACAGTGAAAATTTATGATAAGCTATTACATAAAACCTTATGCAGAACACTATAAAAAGTGTAATAAGGGTAGCTGCTTTTCATTCTTGTAGACAGCAATCTATTTTCTGTACATTAATATATTTAGGACACTTCTTCCCATCATCTCATTTGATCTGCTTAAACTACTACCTCAACTTTTTCTTTCCCAACAGAGATTTATAAACTGAAGTCCTATATCAAGGTTGTTGTGAAATAACTAGAAATAATAATTTAGTGGTGGTTCTTAAAAAAAAAAATACTAGATGCATGCTTACAAACAGTGCCACTGAAAATATAGTGCTATTATAACTAAGCCTTTGCAGAGCAACTATTTATTCTACTTCACAGGGATACAGCCCTACACAAGTAACACACCCAGTGCAGGACACATTGAGTCCTTACTCTTAGCTATCAACAATCACATGTCGCCTGTAAGGCTGTCTCAGGGTCGATGGGTTTTTTTCTCTCCTCTAGCTTATAAACTGCTCACCTCCTTGAGCACAACCCTGGAAAAAAGTTTTACAGCTCCTGACACATTTTCAAGCACACTACTGGTTTCTATTACTTCGTTTTTTAATTTTTTTTTTAAGAGATGCTAAAATGGAAACATGTTCTTTCATTAGCAATATCCTCCTCTCAGAAATTGCCTGTTTTCTTTTAAACTCCTAGTCCCACTTGTTCATCAACAGCTCCAAGTATAAGTCTCAAATATATGCAGAAAAAAACATAGCTAACAGTGTCTAGAAATAAATAAATCATAGTATGCTAAAGCTGAGAAATTTTCCCTAAAATGCAACAGAAATCCCTAGTGGAGGGAATCAAAGAGTCTTCAGAGCATGCCTGCTCATTTCCATACTGGAAGTATAATTCCAGTATAATTCCAAGGCAGACTTTTCTCCAGCTATTCAGTTTAACTTCTTTTAATAAACAAGATGTCCTAGAGCACGGGAATCTGCAATTCCCAAGGGAGGAATAAAAAGAGGGATAGGAAGGGAAAGAAAAGATCAGTTACATACAACACATTTGGTAAGGCTCATAACCTGGTTTTTATTTGCTAAAAATGGAAAGCTGAAGCTGCCTTTGAGACAGAAAAATACAATGTATCAGTTTCCCTTGTCTCACTTGTTCATTAAAGGTTGGGGTTTTTTCCTCCTCCCTTTCCTTTAAGAAAACTGCCCTACTGCAAAGGGCATTAGAAATAAGGACCGTATTTCAGCTGAAGACAGAGACCAAAAAAGCTTTCCTAATTACATTGCTGATTACTTGAACAGTCCTCCATTTGACAATACAATTGCACTCAAAGAGAAGAGAATGTCTTCATGACACTGAAAAAAGGAGAAAGTGTGGTTTTTCTACTTTAAAATTTATGGACTATAAGCTGGACATAGAAACTTCACTTGAACTCCAAAAGGTCAAATAAACTTTCCAAAAATACTATGTTTTTCCCTTGCACATCAATCTGTACTACATAAGTCATAATCTATCCAGGAAGCCCTTCACCTACCAGGGACAACCTAACCTCAAACCACAGCACTAACAGTGTGCTATGGCCTCCCTAACTGGTTCTGTTTCAGCATCTGGTCTATTGTATTTCTAGTTATATTACACAGAAGTCAGTAAAAAGTCCTAATGACCCTGACACATCTGGCAGTGCCAGAGGTGCAATACAGCTCAACACTGCAGGAACGCTTTAGCAGCCTAAAAGCAAAGGAAAAGAAATTACCCCAGCAAGTCCCAACTGTAAAAGGTAACTCCATAAAAAGCTGCTGTGCTAGCAATTGCCACCCTGATAATAAATCATCATCTTCCCAGGTTTAAACCTTCAAAATTTCAATATTCATTCTTCAACCACTCTTTTAACCCTGTTTCCAGATGGGTGACTCAGAGAGGTTGAGTCAGCTCCTCCCTTTCCTGAAGGCAGTGGAAAGCCCCAGCTGGCTTCACTTCCATAGCTAACTGGGTTCATCTGGTTATCAAGCCTGCTGAGCTGGCTACAGTCAGGACCCCGCTCTTTAACTGACAATCCCAGACATTTCCCAGTGTCTGGCTAGATTTGGGTATGTTCCCAGGAACTGAGGATGAGACAAGAATAATCATGTTTGAACACTGGGAAATAAAGGAAATAGGGAATTCGTCAAAAGGTAAGCCAGAAACAGCAGCTTCCTCACAGTCCTGAGTACTGCCCTTCTCCTGCAGAAGAGCAGGTCTAAACTGACAGCATGGGGTATTAAACCACAGTCATTGACTCAGTCACATTCACGAGTTTGAGATTTATCTGATTTCATGGAGCATTAAGTTTCCCTATTTATACAGAGTATAAAAAGTCCATTTGCTCTGTGTCACGTAGGCCTGCTCCACCAACGCTTTCTCCTTGACAGCTCCCACTGCAACAGCAGGCATGTTGGGAGCCCACCCATGGGGCACCACAACCTGCAGTCCTACAACCTAGCAGCCACCCCACATTCCTAACAAAATTTGTTGCTTTTGGACACTTTGCTCCAGCTAACAGCTCTGTGTGATGAAAGGAAACAGAAGAAGAGCTCAGCTCAGGTACCACAAGTTGCCCTATTAAATGAATTCTAACTTAAAACCTTTAATGTGGACTGGAACAGACGCACCCTCAATGAATTAACTACCTAACCATACCGTTCCCTTTTTAAACTACAATGTCCTTTCCACACCAACTAATTTCATTATTTTAAGACAAAAAGCTCAACAATTACCTGCCATTTAGTAATTTCAATTAATAGTATTTTATGAACAATGGCATATATGAGTAGTGGGACTCAAGCACAATTAAACTTGCTCATTATGGAGCACTGCAAGCTTATTTACTGAAACTGCATTAAGTAGCTTTTTTCCTTCCACTTTAAAAAGAAAAGCTCTCATTTACATCATCCCCTATGGTCCAATTTCAACCACAGTTTTTAAGGTTAAGGTTTTGAGGAAGAAAGCATGCATTATACTAGTAGTTACATGACTCTTATTATACAAATAGCCTGAACATTTTTCTGTAACAGGTCAGGCATACTTTCACCATAATTGCTATCAACAGCACAAATAATCTCACTTCAAGAAAATAACATCCTGCTTTCTTTTTCTGTATTGGGTCTATATTTATTAGAGGAAAAAAAAACCCTTAAATTCTACTGTCTAGCTTTCTTAAGTAGCTGAAAGCAGTAAGTACAAGTATCTTAAGCTCTTCAGTCAAGAACATGCACCTTGAGCGGATCTCTAATACACAAGCATCCGTTAACTATCCCTCTGATACCCTCTTAATTACACATATATAAATGCACATATACATAAGTAAAAGATACTTATATAGTCACACCACTCTATTAGAGAGCAAAGACAGACGATTTTATTTCTTAAAAGATAACAACTCAACCAACTTACATGGACAAGCACCTTTCTTCCCAAGCAAACTCCCAGAAAAACACATGCCACTTCCTCCTTCAGCTTTTTAAAGGAAACACAGAGCACGTTCCCACCCAGGTGAGCCTTCTAACACTGGCAGCTGATCTTACCCTGCCTTCATTATTAAGGGGACAGGGGAAGAGAAGTATCAATCTCTGCTGATTTCACCTGGATTCAACTGAAAATCTCAGTTAAACTTTTCATGCTAAAACATTTCTACCTAGAAGCTTTCAAATATTCAGAAAATTCAAACTGAAAGTTCTTTGTAATGCTGTTACCAGGCCAGATTGCGCAAGTAATTTCTTAGTACTTGTGTAATACTCAAAAGATTTCATAAACTATCAGAGAACCACATGTGCTCTCTCTATGTGGCAAGTTAACCATATCTTCACTATTATCATCACCATCAGTACTCCATCTTTGAATATATTAGGAGAAAGGGGCAGCCACTCCATCTCCTAGCAAAACTAATCCATCTGTTTTTAACAAAAAAACCCCAACCCCAAAGCCTACACACATTTATGAGACTAAAAGAAGCATGGCTTAGTAGCTTTGCAGTTACTGTATTTATTCCATGAAATGTGAAGCCAGCATTTCCAGTTATATCATAAATATCCTTCTTTGTACCCAGTGACATCTGCCATAAAGCACGTTGAGGGCTTTGTAGCAATCAGGTGTGGTGCTACCTTACAAACCGCCTCCCAGCAAAACGCCCTTCAGCTGCAGTCAGCACTATCCTCCTCCTTACACTATTTGCATTGCCTTCTGTACAATACAAAGCTTCAGGAGGCCTTCCTACGGAGATACCCTTCCTTGCTACAGTAGGAAAGGGAATTTAATGCAAATGTCATATTCCTCAGAATGAAGATTAGAACCAGTAGGAAACTACATCAAACATGGCAGCAGCACCATTTCCTACGATGGCATCACTTGTTGGTTTGTTGTCTTTTTTTTTTCCCAGACATAGCACTTCTAAAGAACAACTATAGATATCTGTTTTTACTATACCCTCAGGTACTTCTGTCTCCTTTAGCTTCATTTCAGATGTTGCCCAGTTTAGATCTCTGTGTTCTCAGTGTGGCAAGAATTCAGTGATTCCTCCTGGCTAGTTTTAAATTATTGGTTTTGATTAAATATGTGGAGTACCAACCCACCCATATCCATGTATTTGGGAAGCAAAAAAGTCTCCTAACTTTGAGAGATTTCTACCAGCAAGGATAAGCGTTCAGCCAAAATGGTAGGTGTCAACATCCATTATTCAACTTAGTACTTCTTTGTAAGAAATTGATGTTAGAGGTCCAATTGCCAAAATCAAAGCAAATTAAATCAATGGGATGAAATCTGCTCACTTTCAGAAGACTGAACTGTGGTTTGTCTGTAACTTCAGAACAGTCAGATTCAGAACAAACAGTTAAAACAAGTGCTTAAATTTCAGCATATTTCAAAGGACAGATTCTCTAGCTAAGCGTAATTGAGGAACTACAGAGTAATAACAGTGGGCTAGAACGTGTGCAATACTGAGGTAAATCCAGAGTGGTAAACTGGGTCTTTAAATCAAATCACCTTGCTGCATATCCATGCAGCATTAAAATAGCTCTATCACTTCATGTTCATAAAGAAAACTTTTTAAAAACGCAAAAAGTACTTAATTTTTTTTTTTACTTTGCAAGTGTTTGGGTGATATATTACAATGAATACACAAGCTGAGAGCAAGAACAAAGACATGTTTCTCTTTCGGCTCCCATCTATGCTGCATAGCCTGATCTTGCAGATTCAAAAGAAAGATGGGTAACATTAGGGAACGTCTGCAATGCTGTGCAATCCTTTCCATACCTGCAGAAATAATACACCCTTGGTGTGCATATATTAAATCTCATTACTTATGACAGAGATAGACACAAAGAACATATTGTATATACCATACTCTATTTAGTGAAGTGCTTCCAGAAATTCTCATAAATGAAAAAGCTCTAGCTGTATTCGCTATTGCAGAGCAGATCGTTTCAGACTCTTTAGCTGTTAATCTAGGCACATTTTCTGTTCGTCAGCTACTTTCCACACTTAAGAGCAGCTCAGACGCTGTCCCACAGTTTTATACTGATGTTTTATTACTCAGTACCTTACAACTTTGTTCTAACAATTTTGATCATGCTAAATGGGATCCCGCATTCTGTGGTACTCCGCTGCCCCCAGCCTGGCTTAGCATGACTACTCCCTTGTTGCCCATCCTCTTGAGCCAACAAAGCAAGGAAGTGAATTGTGATAGACTACCTGATCAGATTATTCATTGAACTCTCTTCAGCAGTGAGCCTGCAGGGAAGCTGGAGCACACATGACAGTTTAGGTATTTCAAAGGTGTTCTACAATTTATCATGCTTCAGATGTTCTTGATGTATTTTTCTATATTACTTTGCAGTTTCTTAACTCTAATACCTATATATTTTAGAATGCCCCGATTGCAATAAAATTCAACAAGTGCAATTTTTGTATTTCCACAAACAAAAGTGATCTGAAGTTGTTTGAGAAGAAATCTAACATTTATTAGTAAAGACTAAATTTTCTGCTTCTCTACTTGGTTCTTTAGGGCTCAAGTTTGCTAATGGATTGCACAAATCTTCTCAGTTTTCAGCACTTACCACAATGATTTAAAATCAATGGCATTTCTTATGAGACAGAACACGAGCAAATGTTTGCAAGATGAGGGTTTATGTCTGCCTGTTTTCAAATTAAAAGTTTTTTTTCTTTTTAAACTTTCTACTATTTAGATAGTTTTCTGGTAAAGATATATAGCATACTAAATACATGGTAATGCAGTGTGTAATTGAGATATTATTGAATCTCTTTTGTATGAGCTATATAATTCAGGTACTTGTATATTATATTAAGAGCCTAATTAGATATATTTTCATCAAAACAACAAAAAATAAACTGTTTAAATTCGTAGCCACTTGTGAGCGGCTTACAGTTTAAATGTATTGTTCATTTTCAGTTACCCATATATTCCAAGCATATTTATTCCTATAAGCATTTTATTTTTCCCTGGTAAGTTTTTTTTTATTTATAGCATAAGAAATACGATCTGAAGAAACATAGCTCACAGAGTCAAATTCTGATATGATAGTCATCATCATGAATTCCAAATTTACTTTCTATGAGAGTTCACTGCTGGATAATAGAGTCGGAAACTCCACAAAAATCTCCTGCCAATCCATCATGTAGGAAACATATTCAGAAACTACAGATAGGCAGTAATAAAAATCTGTAAGATAGATGAAAAATTCTGTCTCCTGCAAACATACTGATGTTAACGTAACGCAAAATACGTTTGCAGAAAGTTAACATAAACAAGCAGTAAAAGCCTATGGGTTTTTTAGGCCAGTGACCCCCAGCAGGTTTTCCTGCTGCCAGCCCCTGCCAGGGAGCCTTGTGTGGTGGCAGCAGCCCGATGGCAATAGTGCAGACAGAAATCCCATACAGAATCAGGGCCTCTTCTCTGTTCTGCCACCAGTTTTTTCTTTTAGCATCAGGAAATCAGGTGCTGGGAATGTTTGGTGGCTTCCCAGACACAAGTAGGAGGTGGGAAAAGTGGGATGATGAAGAATTGATGCTTTTCTTTGTTGTTGTATATGTTCTTGCTCACCTCTGAACTGCAAGGGGCTCGGCTGAGTGACTCCCTCAGGAAATCCTCACAGGATTTCTCAACTTACTACAGCGCTGCTGGACACTAAAGTGTTGGTGACTGGTAATATTGCAGTTCTTGTAAAGCCCCATCCCCCAGATTGTGAGAAATCTGGTTTACATTAAAGTATGCCTTCTAATCCTGGCGCATTCCTCGCCTGCAGAGCTGCCTCCTCCCTGGCGCTGCTGTCTGAAGCCCAGACCAGGAAACTCCTTACATGGGTATAATAAGTTCAAGCCTCAGATTTCAGCCTGACCACTGGTGTGTGAATCAGATTCAAACTTTTGAACTGTGTGTTTCTCATTGGAACTCACACCTGTTATTTGTTTAGCAATGTACGATACTGACTGACTTCAAATGGTAGGAAAACACTTCTCCTTTGAAGAATCTGGTGTAATTTATTTAGCTATTTCTGGCCAGTTCCTGAGAAACATGATACATGTCTCTGAAGGATTTAAATAAGGTTGTTCCAATTTATATTATTTTCCATCATTAAGTATGGCAGAAAGAGCAGGATTTCCAATGTGTTCTGCTGCCTGTGTGTCAGCCAGGAAAAGCCATGTCTCCTGTGCAGATATAACCAGTCGGTAGAGGCCGTCAGCAGCCCTACCATGGTGAGGCATCCAAACTGGAGCTGAAAGGATGGGGTTATAAGCATTCCCAAAATATTTCATGGAAGATATTAACACCAGTAAGTTATGCCTATTTTTTCAATGACAGCTTCAGATTTTGTTGAGGATGTCTATATGCCACTGCTAGATGGAGAGCTTTGCAACGGTACTGCAGCTAATACCTAATCCCTTCACAAAAACACACTGATCAATAAAATTTGAGGGGTCTGAGTTCCAAGGTCAGAGCTTTTACAATATTTTACATGAAATAGCCTTCTGAAACTGTCGATTTTGGGCCCAAAATTTGGGCTAGATGAGAATGAAGATGCATCCAGTTTGGAAAATATATGCAACTATGTATAGTTTCTTAAAAACTGCCTCAAAAGGTGAATATCCTGATGATAAAATTAGCCAAGATATAATGAACAGTAGGGAAAAAAAAGCTCCTGATTGTTTTTGAATACACAGCTAATTTGAGACTCTTATCTTTAAACAAAGCACACTCAACTCTGTGGAGGGACTACTTTTTATAAAAGCCAAAACCAATAGCTCAAACATATACACCAACAGGCACAGCTTCAGAACACATTTTTTTTATAAAGATAAAACCACAGAACATTTTAAAAAAATAGAGCAACAGGCATTATCAAAGGCGTAACAGGCATTTTGGATCCAGGCTTGAAGTGTTTCCCCAGGGAGCTGGCACAAAGAGAATTCCTGCCATCTGGGAAGATGTCCCATCGTCAAAGGCAGCACTTCAGCATCAGTATCTCTCATGTTTATATTGCAAGTAGGTCACAGAGGCACCAATTTTTAACAACATTGTGCATTTTAAAAGGTCCCACATTAGCACTTAGGGAGTATTTATCTACTTCAAAAATAATTTTATTAAAATTTGACATCCACGATCAGAGGAATCTCTTCCATAAATATAAGATACTGATACATGGAGACATTTCTGTAGAAGATAAACTGATAAAAACTATGGAAATTACTTTTTAAGTCTGCTTACACAAATCTCACTGCCTGCTGAAACAATTAGTAGTGTCTTTTCTCACATATGGATGAGAAAGGAAACAAGGATACAAAGTCTAAAGCATTCATTCCAGAGTCATATGCAGACTGCATATTTTAATTCCTTTTATTAATTGCTTTGTTGTGAAATTCACCCTAAGAAAATACTTTATCAGTTGCCTCTGCTATAATTTGGTATCAAAGCCACTCAGTATTCTTTTTTTTTTTTTAATTTGTCTTTTGTCTGGACCAAGTTGTTTCTAATTTATTGCTGTATCTCATTTGCAATAGGATCCTTCAGGTTTCCTCTCTTAACTCATGACACCTGGTTTTTGTTATTTTAAAGGCAGACACAGACACTAGGGCATTCACTTCACACGTTGTAAAAACAACACTTTAAAAGGGTGGCAGACATATGCATATAAACAGAAACAAAAAGCCTGCTCTGTTCCCAAAAACTTGTGAGTTTAACAGAGTTGGGAGTATGATTCTGCTTCGCTGTGGAAAGGGTTTGGTATTTCTGGTTGGTTTTTTAGTTCTCACTCTGTGATGAGGTACAGTTTAACATGGCTGACTCACACATATGGAATAAAATAATTTCAGCTGAGTTCCCATGGGCAGCGAGGGTGACCAAGCCTACCAGGAGGCAGTCAGGAGCCCTTATGGCCCCTGGTCTGGCAATACCAGACAGCAACTGAGAGGTACATGTGTGCAGTATGGAAACCCTTCCTATTTAGTGGGTCTAAATCCATCTGCGATTTTAAGGTGAAGGTTTAATACTATTTCAAACAACTATCGAGGTTGTTAACATTAATTTTATGCTTTTCACTTATTCACAGTAATGTCACAGAACCAGTCCAAAGGATTTACCTGAGCCTCTGCAAGGGAAGCCCTGTTCCAGCCCAGAAAGAGCTGTCAGGTCAGGTACACAAAAGATGCTTCTTGTCCAATTCTACACCGCATCTCTTGTCTACAAGGTAGGGCACACAGTAGTGCATATGAGCTCCTTTTAATTTGCCGGTACATTACAGTTCTTGGGATGAGAGTTACCTAGAAAGTAACGCCACCGTTCTGCACCGCTGTCAGCCATCTTGCACTGTAATGCAACTCCTGTTGAATTTTAAGTACAAACAATGCCAGAGGGCATGCAATAACATTATGGATGTGTGTGGTTTTTGTCTGACAACAATAAACTGAGAAGTCTGTCATGGACAGATAGAACATTCTGAAAAATTGAAGACATCTAATTACAGTGTTATAGACTTTGAAGAATTATTATAACAAAATATTCTGTGGCAATAAATCATACTTTGCTCACATACAGCAAACTCTACTGAACCTCAAAATAAGTAATTTGAAACACACGTTGTACAAAATTCTGAAGTTACTGGTATTTTCAGCTGTATACTTGCAGTTGGTCATATTCTGGTTTTCTGTGGCACTATGAACGCTTCCCCAGGTGTTTACACCCCTTCGATGACTCCAGCCCAGTGCCACACTGCCTGTTTGGCTAGGTAAAAACAGCAGTGAAACCACACGATTTAAAGGTCTTTTGTTTGCTTTTTTTAATTCCTCCTGAATAACTTGGACTAAATTGAACCACTAATGCTAGACTGTGGTTTTCCGTATGAAAGTTCTGAGGAAAACCCTGAAGAAGGGGAAGTAATAGAAGTGATTCAAATGCAAGAATATATACAATTTGACATAATTTGGCCCATTGCTTTAATTCTTTCTCTAACTGACTGTGGGTTTACCCATCCTTTGCAACATGTTGAGCTCCCATTATTGCAATGTACTGACATGTTCTGAGAATCTTAATCTCATTTATGAGTACTGCAGCATCAATATAATATCACTTGTTTTAATTTTCCTTTGGTAGTCAGTCACCACCTAAAACATATGGCCATTATTCTCACACTGGCAATAATCAAAGGGGATAGAATTTTAAATTCTCATTTAGGTATTTAAGGAGCTGAAAGTGTATTTAACTTCAAACTTGATTAGTAGGCCCATTGACTTCAGTGAGTGACTGAAAATCAAACTGGCTGGTTTAAGAATCAAGTTTTAGAAGCCAATTTTCAAAATACTGTTCTTCAGAGAGCAATACATTTGTATTAAAATGACAATTTGGACAATAGCCAAAGCCTCAGCTATTCTAAGTTCCATGGAAATGTTCGTTTATGCAAATTTCCAATAACTTCAGTACAGGGATGCAAATTTATATTAGCAGCTAAGAAATGGTAGAGATGACAAGAATTGTACTGTTGCTGTGTTATTCAGGATGCTTCCTTTAAAATTTTTAAGGAAGGAGTGAGACTACCTCCATCCGTAATATGGGCCTGGGCTGGTGAAGAGAAGGCTTTGAAAAGCAAAGATATAAAAATGATGTTAAAGACATTTTACACGACCGAGGTACTTCCTACATATGTCCTAATTTCAGGAACAATTGTGTTGTGTAAAGCTATACTTAAACCCTGTTAACACATGCACTAAGAAATGATCCGTGAGTCTGGCATTTGAAAACTGCTGCAAGATTTACTATAAAAAGCATAAGTACAAAGAGAAAATTTAAAATATAATAATTATTTCTTCCTTTCAAGTTCTCAAAGCAAATATTTCTGACGATATTCTGCAAAATATATGCTGGGATAACAAAAGTAAAATTTATCACCAATAAAATGGCCAAAATCTCTTAAAAATTTATTGTGATTTGGGTAATTGGATTTCTGACTTACTAAACAGTCTGGTTTTCCCAAAATATTCATCATCCGTGCACTGAAAATCAAGCTACTATAAGAATTTTAAAGGCTTATCTGAAAATCAAGAGAACCCAAACTATCAGGTGACTTTTGAGAATCTGCAAAACATAAAAGCCATATGGAAGCTGTTATTTTTTATTACTATTTTGCCACTAGTAAAGCTTGAAAGAGTATGAAGTACAATCTGCAAATAAGAAATTGAAAACCAAAATTCGTCATAGAACTAGATGTTGATTAGCAATTCATTCAGTAAATTCTGCCCTTTTCCCTTAAACTAACTATTCACAAATATCAAAAGAGGTTTTGTTATTCATATTGTTCTCTAAAAGTTTTATAAAACTTATTTCAGCAGAGGGTTTTTTAATGGAATACTTACTATTTAAATGTGCATTTTGTTGCAAAGGCCAAATGGGTATTTTGGATTCCCCAATTGGATGTTTGAAACTTTCAGAAGTGGGAAAAGGAAAGCAATGAAAAATGCTTTGTACAAAGGCCTTGTACAAACCATAAATTTCTTCAAGAATTGCGAGAATAACTTTACTCATCAGCTGTCTAACTTTTGCTAAGGGCCATGGTGTGCACATGAAGGTTTTATAAAAACAAATCTCCACGGATTTGCAACTGTCTCTGAGGCCAGAGACCTGATGGCGTAAGCCCTTGCATTCAGTAGTCACTGAATTCATATCTAAAATCTAGCATTTTTGACTCAAACCTGTAGCATATAAAGAGGTAGGGGGTACAGTGGATAGAAGCATAAACATGTAGCCAAAATATTTTTTTTTAAATCAAACACCAAAGCCCAAAAAGTACACAATAAAAAACAACAATTAAAAAAAGCCCCTAGCTGTATGTTTAGAAAAGCTTGGTATTCAACAGATTGGCCATTTCAAATGACAAAGAAATAAATATTTTCCCTGGAATGATGCTGAACGTGTGTAAGATGATGACCCATATGGCATATGACATATATGCCTCATGATCTTGATTTAGCCAAGAATGCTATGAAGAATATTTGTGCTTTTTTCCTAGAGCAGAAAGGTAAAACATACTCAGTTATTTTTCAGTATATAAAGTGATAGTTGCTGATGGGTGAGAGAACATAAAATGCAGCCCCAGCAGCAGAGGTGCATGCTGCAGACATTCTCTTCTACAGACACACACATAAAAAATTTGTTTGTTTTGCAGTTTTCATTTCCCAGAACCAAATATCTCAGAGATGTTTGTGTTGGTTTCTAAATAGCTTACAAAGTCTTACAAATGGAACAGAAAAGTTTGTCAGTGATATTAATGTTTCGTTTACTTTTCTTCCAAAAACCTTTTTGGGTTTTTTTTTCTTTTTTTGTCCTAGAACAACATTTGGCTAGAAAGAGTACAATGTGTGTGTGTGTGTCTTTTTTGTGTGTGTTTGATACCATATAGCTTCAGCACAGGAATAAGGCACCACCCAAGAAAATACCAAGCCTTCTCTAGAATCAGCCAGAACCAGTAAAAATAATTGCGGTTCCTGGGTGATATATCTGCATCTAGTGTGATATATAAAAGAAGAAACATCAAGTGTTTCATATTCAGAAGTATTATTTAAACAAAAATCTGTCAATGAATGAACTCAAGACATACTGTACAAACCTCTATCTCCTAAGGATTTCTGAAGTGGATTACAGATCACATTGGACTCAGAGAACAGACCTGTAAAGTGTTACATTTAATAGCCATTAGTTAATTATGGCAGTTTTAGACAACCTCTTGCCACTGTCATTTCTCATTTTCGTGGCTATGATTCAGTGGAGAAAGCTGAAAGGATTTTAAATAGATAATGAGAAACCAAAACGACCTGGTAAGCGACGCAGCCTTGTACACACTTTCTCCAACAGAAAGCAGGAAAATCAATTAGGAACTATTAAGTCCTTCCTACATAGGGCTGTTCACAGAAATAGTATGAAAGCATAAATTTGACAAAACAAAAACTTTATATAGAAACATACTGTTCACATAAAACCCCCAAACTTCTTAAGAATTTCCTGGGTTGTAACTTAATGCCAAACCAAGACAGTTACTCCAACTTTCAGTGATTAAAAAAAGTTTGGTGAGCAATTCAAGGAGAGCAATGATAGATGGCTCAAGTCCCAGCTCTGAGAGGGATCTGCATCCCAAGGAAGCACTTTCATCAGCCTACTTCTGGCTCGAGCAACGTCTGCACTACCACGTGCTCTTGTCACTCAGAGATGCCAGAAAGCAAAACTCCCCCAGCCCTATAAACACTAGCTAGTCCTTCCTCTGAAAGTGGATACAGACATACGTTTCATTTAGAAATACTTTTCATGGTGTTGCATAACCCCCAAAACATTCCATTATGTTTTGCAAGTACATTTCATTAAAAATTTGATAGTATTTCCTTCCAGGTCTTAGGTATGTAAGCAAGACATGACTAATGTCTTGAGATACACACTACGGGAGTCAAAGTAAACAACACATCCTACAGTAAAAAAAAGAAAGTCAAGTTATACTTGTATGGACTATTTTTGTATGATGCCATAAAGAGTTGTCTCAACTTGTTTTTAAAGCACCTTCTGGATGGTCAGAAGCACAGTTCTGATGACAACATGCGCCTTCAGTGGTACTGAGAGGAGGGAGAATACAGTCTCTTCACTTGTGTACCACAAAGAAAAGCAGCATCAATATGCTGCCTAGATCTACAGAACCAAAAGTAATAGATATAGACAGAAAAAACCCCAACAACCCAGTGTGTAAATGCTTTTGGCATATAAATTCTTAGTAGAAAGGGTTTTAATGCCTCAAATTCCTAAGTTACTTACTAGTGTAAGAGCTGAATTTTGAAGTGTACAGGACATAAGAATACATATACAGGCTCAAAATAACACTGCTCTAGCCCACTACTCCATCTGTAGCATCAGCACGAATACCTAGATATATATGTAAGTACAAGACAAGCACCCTGTGTTACCTTCCAAGTGTCCAAAAACTTGTATTTCAGGAAGTTCCTGCAAAAAGGTATTTTTTCTGTATTTAGTAAGTCATGATGGATTTATCTACTATGAGCTTGTCTTGAAAGAAGAAAAGTTTTCAGCATCCAGAACATCCTGTGGCGAGAAGTTCTGCGCAGCTTAATTACACATGGTGTGAACAAGTTGATTGTTTGCTCTGATGTTTTTCTAACTTTGTTCCAATTTCCTGCTCATAAAAAGCACTGAACAGTCAATCTCTGTCCTCTGCAATCCATGGGACACATTCTTTTTTGCCTCTTCAGCTCCCATTCATCTCTTCACTAGCCTGGAGAGCCCTAGCCAACTTAAGTGTCTGCAGCCCATAAGACATCTCATACTTTTGATCATCCTTGTTGCCTTTTCCTGACCCTTTACTCATCCTGAGATATCGTTTTTCATGTGGCAGAATCACACATGGAACTAAAGATGCAGATGCACCACAGATTTATCCAGCTGTATCATGAGGTTCCTCCGGTTTTCCCTCTTTTCCTTTCTTAGTATCTATTATCTCATATTGGTTTTATTGATTACGATAAATTGAGCTAATGCTTTTCCAGAATTTTAATTTTTGTGGCCTGAGTTTTCATAGAATTACCTTGTAACTTGCTGATATTGGTCAACATTATGCACTCACCCCTACATATATGAAGGTTTTACTCTTGGTAATGACATCGTATTTATCTGCATTTAATTTTGTGTGCTATTTCAAAGCACAGTCACTGAAGAACTCATAGTGTCTTTCTGCAACTCTTTGAAAACAGTCCTTGCTAGACGGGAACAACCTACCAGGATTTTAGCAGATTTAAGGAGGTTCTCACAAAAGGAGTCAAAATGCTAGTTGTTACAGCTAACTTAAAAACTGGAATGGTAGAGTCACTAATAAAGATAGTTTAAGGATGTTCACCACCAGGAACAGATCCAGTTTAAAAGCGAGTTTAAAGCACATGGAAAAGTTTAAAATATATGAAGAAATATTTATATTATACTTAGATTCGTTTAAAAAAAAACCCAAACAAACAACACCAAACCAAAAAATAAACCCTAATTTTTCACTGCTACCTTTTTTTGATTTGGGTTGAGTTTCAGCTTCCCTGCCCTTATTTTTCCAGTAACCACCCATTTTCAGTTCCTATCTTTGTCAGGACTACTCTTACAGGTTCTAGAGATCTTTTAAGTAAATTATGATAAAAAAAAAACCCCAAACTACCACATCACCATAGAGTAACTTCAAAAGTTTAAAAAATAACACACTTTAAAAAGCATGAGAGCGGCCATGAGGAGAAGGACTTGGGAATGTTGTTTGATGTAAAGCTCAACATGAGCAAGCAATGTGCACTTGCAGCACAGAAAGCTGCTTCCTGGGCTGAATCAAAGACAGTGTGACCAGATGGTCAAGGGAGGCAATTCTGCCCCTCTGCTCTGGTAAGACCCTACCTTGAGTAGTGCATCCAGAGCTGGGATCTCAGTACAAGAAAGATACTGAGCTACTGGAGCAAGTCTAGAGGAAGCCACAAAAATGACAGTTGGGCTTGTCCAGCTTGGAGAACAGAAGGCTCTGGGGGAATCTTATTGCAGTTTTCCACTATCTAAAGGGGCCTCAGGAAAGATGGAGAGGGACTGTTTATCAAGGAGCATAGTGATAGGACAAGGGGTAATGAGTTGAAAATAAAAGAATGTAGATTTAGATTAGACATTAGGAAGAAATTCTTCCCTGTGAGGGTGGGAGACCCTGGCACAGGCTGTCCAGAGAGCTGTGGTTGCCCGCTCCCTAGCAGGGTTCAAGGCCAGGTTGGATGGGACTTTGGGCAACCTGGGCTGGTGGAGGCTGTCCCTGTCCATGGCAGGGAGTGGGACTGGATGGTCTTTGAGGTCCTCTCCAACTTAAACCAGTGTGCGATTCTATGAAAGAAGCTGCCACCACTTCCCTTATCAAAGCTGATATTCCATATCAGCTTTAAGAACAAGCTACTAAGAGATTTGCAGAAAATCCAGTGCCGTTTTTGAAAGAATCAAACGTTATTCATAGGAGAGATTACTATGAATTTCTTCTCCAAGACAGGTAAATTTAAAATACATAATCAATAAGTACTGGTTATAATAATTGTGACACTAGCAATCTTTCAGAAACACAAGTCTATGGAACATTGTAAAGATTTTTCCATTCGTTTTCACCACAAAACTGGGTTTTTAACCTTAGCATTTCACCAGCATCTAGCAAGGATCTCACATAGGACAGCTTTCAACTAGTAAGAATCTACTTCAAGAACAGCCATGAACTGTATAATGAACATTTAATTTTGGCTTTCACAGGAGGTAGGTTATCAACTACCATGTTGTACTAAAATTAAAATCTACCTTTGTACCTAGTGACTGATGTTTCACAGGTTACATTCCTTGAGCCAACACAATGCAATCAAAAAATATTAATGTTGTAAGATGGCTAATTTAATAAGTCCTGTCTGCCAGCAGCATTGCTAGGGAATATGGACATCACACGGCTTAAGCCAAGGGAAGGCTTGGAGATAAAGGCTGCTGAGGTGCATTCGGATGTATTCCAGATGATTGTATCTGACATTTTCCCTGATATAGTTTATTTAATGAAGTATCTCCTGTATGGTCAGGCAGGTAAAAACATGTTAGAGGAACAGAAAATCTTTTTATAGCAGAATTTATCTGGAAGTAAATGTCATATTGAAATGAAACATGGAATTTTCTTCTGCCAGTGGGCACAATTCTGCTTTCATTAAACAGATTCAAATTAAACATCTCTAGCTAAAATTGAGCTAATTGTCTCTACCAGCATACCTTTTCACTGATGTTTTCAGATGGGTGAAAATATGACCAGCAACCAGGCACTAGAGTGTATTTGTACTACAGAGACTAGTATATATCACAGCCTTAAATAACGTTACTAAATTGATGAAGGTGGAAAAGGTAGAGAGTTAGACCACTTGTGAACAATCTGACATTGTAACTGTTTAAGAGGATCTTAATGACAGATGTTTTCATTAGTTAAATTAGATGAACGTACCAAGGACATCTTATGCATGATTTTATTGCTTATAACCAAATTGCATTTAAACTGACAACCTGTCACTAAATTAAGCAGGTTAAAAAAAAAAAAAAGCAACATCTGATGACAAAAAAATTATTGTCAGAAAAAGCAGAGAGTGAAAAGAAATAAAAAATTTGTGGTAAAAACAAATAAAAAAGTCCGGAGTCCAGAGGCAACATGCACATCCTTAGTATTTCCCTTTAAAGGCAAACCACGTTTTAGTTAGAAAAGCACAACCTATACTCTCCTCCTGTTCTCGATTTGTATCTAAAGCAGTAGAGTTTTCTCCATGTTTGGTATTTTGTAACTACTCTTAAAGATGCACCATAAAGCAATGAGGTACTATGCATCCTGGCCCAGCGCCACATACGAGGCCAGCGAAAGTTCAGCGGGCCTTTTCCTTGCTGAGGAAGTGGAACAGAGGGGCAGCAGCTGGAACTTTCACCCCAAACTCCCAGACTGGCTCAGCCCACAGCACCACCAGTAACTTCCTGTTTGTCTTCTACACCATCCAGAGAGATGAGCCCCACTGTTATTCCTGACTCTTCTGGGAGTGAGATCATGCTGTTCCTCCAATAACGAAGGAGAGGAACTCAACATGAATGAACTCATCAAGAATTGGAGCCCAGATTTCAGTAACAATTTGATAGATACTAAAGCATAGGACAAAGGAATGTTTATATTGATATTTAATGGTATATTTGAAGTGTGTGTATATATACACAACTTTAAGTAGGAAATACAAATCATCACTACATAGATCTTTAAACATATGTAAAATAATAAAAAATACTTACATATTGTTTATCCAGTATGGTTTTGGTGAATTTCTTGTACACAATTTTTACTTTTTCCTGTGAGTTACCAGAAATGAGGCTACCCCAGAGCTCTACCTGTACTGCCAAAGTGTGCCGGACCATGCCAGCACAGGCTTGGCATTATTAAGAGGACCAGTTTAAAAGTTCCTGTAAAGATTACAATATTAAGAGTATAGTGAGAAAGGATTAATTTTGTACAATTTTCTATCCCCATTAAATTGTTTATTAATCGGTCACACTCTCTGTTCTTTTTATGATCTTTCACAAGAAAAAAAGGCATCACAATTCCAATTAGTAATATAAATTGTGACAGTGTGGTGGGTATGTTTTGTAATTCATGTTCTGCATTATCATGACCAGAATGTGTAAGTGCTCTTGTCTCCAACAATCCACTATCCATGCATTCATTCTAGTTACAGAACATCACTTCAGTCCGCTGAAAAAAGTCTGCATCAACTTTGTGAGCAGTCAGCCTGGATAAGATATGAGAGACACCCCAACAGAACAGCAAACCAGCAGCTTTTACAAAAGCTGGATCAAGAGCTGACAGCAATTCTAGCATACTTCATGTATGTTTGAGACATGAGTTAAGAAATCAGAGATTATTCTTCTGCAGTACAAAGATGAATTTAGAGATATGCAAGTATACATGGTATAATTATTTGTTCCATGTGTAAAACACAAAAAAAATTGATCCACTGTTAGAAAAAAACCTTGAACACAGATGCACAGGGAACCGTCTCTTCAAAGAAAATCAAGTCATCAAAGGTGCGTAACTCCTGAGTAACGGCAGGAGCGTGCACACTGCCATGTAACAAATTTACTTACTTGCAGAGTTGTAAGGAAAGATGACACCAACTATGTTCCCTTGTTTTGGTATCAAATTCAAGTTAAGTTGCACTAAGCTTATTTGGCTGATTTTTATTTTTTTATGACATTCATGCTCCAAACAACACAGTTTCACAAAAATCAGTCTTGCCACTGGCAAAGATATCATCAAAAGTATTCAAAGCAACTCAACATCTTTGTGAGTTATCTTCCAATGAGTAAACTGATTAAAGTTTCTTTATATCCAAACTGCTTTTAATAGGTTTCTACCTAGTTTCAAAAGCTGGCCTGAATAATAGTCATGCACAAAGTTTTGGGGGGTTAATTAGGCTGATCATTAGCTATTCTACATGATCTGTAGACACAGATTTGCTTCCCAGACACAGTTGCTTCAGCAGTTACTGTGTGTTCCGAATGTTAAGGTGTCTAGATAAGAGCTGCAATTAATGTGGCAGATTTGTGTTGCAACACTTCACTGGTACCTACTCTATGATCTATCATCTAGATCAGCTAATAGCAACACAGATAAATTATAGCTATGAATTCTGTGTGTGCAGCATTTGGTGGGCAATCTTATCTCTTACTTTATTGTTTCATCATAGGCACTACTGATAAATTGGTCTAATAATCAGACAATTTCATATCTCTCTCTTTCATTAGTTACACCCAGTGATGTAGCTACTGCATAATAAAGTGCTGTCTACTGGTAGCTTCAACAGTAGGCTAAGGCACATCTAAGGCAGATCATCTTACCTAGCTGGAATTTTTGTCCTGCCAGAATGCCAGGACTTTAACCATTTGCCTGGGATTTCTCAATGAAAAATCACCCCCACAGAAACTTTTCAGAGAAGAAAGAACAACATAACCAGAAAGTGTTAGATTATGCACATGAGGTGTAACTCTGACATATGTCAGTTTTACATGATACACACAGGTTTTATGGTAATCCTATGCAGAAATATGGGAGCCTCACCTACTGCATAATGAGCAATGCAAAAGATGTATTCCAAACACACCATTTTAACCTGAATGGAGAGCAGATGAAAAAGAGGGTTGTAGATAACACCTCTACTTAGTAATATTAGGGACACTGGGCATGCATCTTCCCTGGACAGCCTGGTGTGCTTCAGTCCCTTTACAGGGAGAAAAGGTTTCAGTCATCCATATCCATTCATTCAATGCCACTCTGCTACCAACTCAACTTAGTTTCCAAAAAACATGCAGCAGGAAAGAGACTGAAAGAACATACCTATCCCATATGTTACCAAATTACCAAGAGATGGCAACTTTTTTGGAAGTGAATTTTCCTTAACCTTCTAACAGCTGAGTAGGTTGTACCTGTACCTCACTGACATGTCCTTTCTGGGACCGCCATGCAAAGGCAGATCTGTTTTTAATAGATGGTATTTTTGGTCACAAGCAGAGAAAGGAACATATTCTTTAGCAGATTCCCATTTCCCTCACAAAGTCTCCACACCCCTTTGGCATCTATACCACCTCAGTCCCAGCTCTAAGACCACATGAACTTTTGGAGTGGACAACAAACACTCCTCTCAGTAAGAGCCCAACCAGCAGTCTCCCTTGTACTCAATTTTCTCCAGACCCTCTCCCTCATTCCTGCTCCTGGCCTCAAGGACCTTACAGATAACCCTCGCTCCAAATGCTAGTTCTCCCACACAGCTTTAGGTTCATTTCAAGAGTCTGAACTTTGCTGAGAACAAATAACAATCTTTGCAGAACCAGCAAAGGAGCTACAGGCCAAGAGTAGTTAGGAAAAGAGTAATAACACTGGCTAGAGTAATTCCTATTAATTCAGACATTAATACTTCAGGACTTCAAAAATATCTCTGACTGTAGTTAGAGCCGCTTGTATATTTGTGTATTTATTCCTACGGGGTGATTAGGAATTTCTTCAACACAAATGCGCATTATAGGAAAGACTAGTTCATAACCACCATTACATGATTTTGCTTTGTGTAACTGCAATCAAGTCAGGAGTATTAAAAGATCTCTGAAAAAAAATTAGAAACAATAGGGAAAGCTTACATGCTGGACAGTGCAATTTTTTTGCCACTCGAACTCAACTGAAAAGTGATTAAATTCTTGTTGCCATCATAAAATGAATTATACCCCTTTAAATAAAATGGTTGTCTTCAGTAGCCTGTCAATGAAACTAGCAATTTCCTGCAAAATGAAGCCATAAACGTGACAACTTTGTCTGCGTTTTGAAGGCTTATTGAAATAAAGCAGCAAGAGGTAATTTTTGAGATCTCTAATACGCCACTTGCTAAAGACAGAAGCTATGTCTGTATAAAATACAGTGCTTCTTTCTAAGAAATCATTAAAGGACTGAAATTCCATTCAGTGTCCCCGTAAGTAGCGTGATGAAGAGTTTTAAGGAAAATATTTGTTTTAATGTTTCTTTTAAAAATTTCAAAACTCTATTTTTAACTCATTATTCACAATAAAAGGAAAAATAGAAATGAAACAAAAACATAGAAATGAATTTGAGATGCTGCAGCCTTTCTTTCTGCTTCACATATAAAGTAATCATCCTACCTGAAATAGTGTAAAATTGTAATTTCACATAAATATTAACTTCTGATGCTGAGATATGCTACTACATCCCCATACACATACTCAGTGAGTTAATGAGATTCACTAAAGTTATCATTACTGTTACTGATAACTAAAGTTACCAGTTTTCCAGAGCCTAAAACCAGAGTTTTAAAAAATGAAGGAAAGCAATAAGCTTTTTTGTGAAGCATATTTTAGTATTCCGTGATTTATCATTCTGCAAGACACATGCTCTCACAAACTAGTCATTTTAATCAAAACCCTTTAAAAGTATTTTGATTCATACCACATATATGTATAAATTTAAAGAAACAAAACAAAAGCTGATCTCTAATTAGAATAGATTTTAGTGCTATCTATTCTAATTAAAATAGATTTTAGCTATCACTAAAATCTATGAACCGACTGTTAAAAAAAAAATCATACATTCTTGATCTCAGGTTGGCACAAGCACAGATCTGTGTGATCACCCTTATTCCTGTAAGCTTCCTCACCTGCTTTCATGACTTGGGTCACTGCAAGGCCTTGAAAACTGTCCAATTTTTGCATTGTTTCAGTACAAAAATTATGCCCTCCTGTGACATTGCTACTCACTCCACATAAATCAACCAAAGGCTTTTCTTGACAGAGGCTCGGATCATCTTGTCTTCTACAATCATTTTTATTAGTACTACCTGTACCTGTGGGCAAGTGAATGAATATGACTGTGCTCAGATGCCCTATTTATTGCTTATTGTAGTTTGTCTAGAGAACACGAACTTCCTGCACTTGTTTCCTTGTCCTTGGTGTATAAAAGACTGAACTCTCTCTATCTGACACACGCATGGTCTGCCAGAATAAAAAAATCTGCAGTGGCAGGCCAAATACCTTTGCCAAGGATAAATAAGTGAGTTGGTTATGCTCCTGCCACATCTGAGAGTTGCTGGAAAAGACATCACTTCTACCCTTTTCACAGCTTTTAGTTAAATCTATGTAGCCTACCCTACCACCCTTCCTCACCTCTGAAATATCTGCTGCTACAACTAGTTAAATAGTCATTCGGCAAGTTTTTCCTGATGCTTTTGATACCTTTGGCATCGAGCAGTCAGCAGAGCAAGTGTTTGGAAAGCTGCAGTACAGTCTCAGAAGTAACAAAGGCAGACAGTCATCTTGGCTCTGCTTTTCTTTGGTGCACAGGTTACATTTCTGCTTTAAAGCCATACGAATTTGAACAAAAAAATCCAGCTCTTGCATCATATTTAATGCTGGCAGGATTGGCTGTCAGACTCAAGTTCACCACTGGGGATAACTGATGTAGATACTTTGGCCCAAACTGTTTATCACTTCTCTACTTTGGGCAGTACTCCTTAGACTGAGAAGCTCTATGTATACTAATTTGAGTAATGCTTTTTTGCATGTAAAGTATTGTACTTGTATTTCATGAACCATTATTAATAGTTATGGAAATGTCCAAGACACTTCACAGCCACGTTACTGTTCACGTCAAATAGCTGCATAGGAAAAAGTAGCTCCCGATTTAAACAGCTTAAGTATTTTCCTTAGCCAAACACAGATCAACAAGTTGGATGGGGTTTCACTGAAAATACTTGTCTTGCTATAGAGCAGATATAAACATATGTTGTTTGTCTGCAGTTAATTTATACTTTCACTTCTGTAATGTTCTTAGTTCCCACTGGGGTAGGAGCAGCCGGGGAAAAGTTAAATCATAATCACATAAGTAAATTATCAGTGACACCTAAAAGCAGTTGCAAACTGCCTTATCATTTCAATTAAACTGAGAACTCAGCTGGTTTATGTCTGCATTAGTCAAGCGGTACCAATCAGTAAATTATTACAGAGGCAAACATCATAAATCTTCATTGACTAACAGTGATGAGGAATTTCCTGTAACTTCCTCTAATTGATCCCTACCCTGGACTTTTATACCCTCTTGGCAGGAGGCACAGCAGTGCAGTGTCCAGGAGCCACATTCTGTACTTGCCTGTGTCCTGCTCCTTGGAAATCAATCAGCCCATTGGTGTAGCTGTCAGTGTTTACAAACAGACAGAACCCAACCTATTCACAAAAGATTAATACTAATTCTTTCCAAGAAATGCTTAACATCTTGATAGTGCTGATCAATGCACAGAACAAAACTTACACTCCGAGACTGAAAAGCTATGTTCCAACCTGTTACACCAAGACAGTAAAAGGCTATTGTTAATCCAGGTTTAGGTGCTTGCCATTTGACAAACACCATGTGATATGACAAAAACCCAACTACATTTAGCACAGCTTAACATCAGTTTTTATCACATTTCCAGCTGTGTTCAGTGGTCAGTATCTAATGGGAATTTGTTCAGACTTCTCAGAATAGTTTTGGGTAGCAAGAAATTCTCGTTTTTAATGGAAAGATATAAAGTGCTCTACCACATTTTGTTATATTGGAAGATTTATTAGAAAGTATAGTGCTGAAATGATGTGTCTGCCCTTACTCAGAAAGCAGCTGATAATATAATATGTTAAAAAGTACATACTACTTCTAGGGTTTGGTTTGTTTATCAACTATGCATTTTCAAAGGCCCTTACTAGGGACAAGTAATTCCCAGCACTCCTACTATAGCCTGATACATAATGTATAAGGTTATGGGAAATGTGTATTCATGAGACTTGTTTGGCTTTTGTCAAAAAGAACTGTGAAAAATTACGATGGAACAATTTTCATTTCTGACACACTGTTTTTATAGTTCATTCATGACTGGGAATTGAGGGGTTTAGAAATTTGTCTGCTGCAGATGTCGCAGAGAGGAGAGGAGCTACAGAGCTTCTTACTTGCTGCTTTGTTGCTGACAGTGACAGAAGACCTAAAGGAAATACTTCTCTTGACATTAAACATGATGAGTAAATCCCTAGGCTACTCTCCCACTTTACTGCATTAGAAAAGCCATGGCGCGAGGCATTTGGGAGCACATAAAAACAAGTGTATTTTATAACCAGAACTGGCCTATGGCAAGAAATTTCGAGTTCCAATACAGGACCCTGGAATTGTTTATAATAATAATAAAATTTGAAAATCTAGGTAAAAAGCTCATAAGGCTTAGTAAGCCTGGCAGACAAAAGGAGTATTTTCTTTTTGAATAAAACTTTCCTTTAATTGCTTTCAATATGCACACTGACTCTTTTCACTATACTTCCTTCATACAAACATTTTTTCTGAGGTTGTAACTGCCAGCATGACAAATTCAGTGCCAATTAAGGCAGGTAGAATTTTTTTAAAAATACCAATTCCTCCATTATAAGAAAAGGAAAAAACCCAACCCACCAGAGAACCCATTTAAATTCACAGCAGTGGTTAATTCTCAGGTAGCTCAATTAACTTTGATCCTTTTTGGGTGTTAAAAGTTCTGGAGAATGGCAACAGCGTGTGAAATCTTTCAGCTTTGGTCCCTGCCTGAGCCATATATACATATAGTGGAGTTTGTGAACTTACCTTTTCATGAGATTTGCTGAGATTACAGTAACCACATACATATGTATATAAACACAATATACTTGCCCAGGAGATGAAAATATCCCTCCCTTCATGTCTGAATACATGGCATAACTAATATTTTCTACTGTAACTATTTATTTACTCCACTTTTTTCCTTTGATTTCAGCATCTGAGAAACATACACCCCAGGTTCAAGTGTCATAGGCAAATTCCAGAGGGCAGTCCAGCCAGCTGTGCCTATTTAGAGCACCCAGCACTACCAGCCAAAACCCGTCTGCGTAATGCTAGCAAGAATCCATCCTCACCTAGGAACCTCCTAGGTCCTACCCTTCCTCAAAAGTTGGTGCCACTGAAATCGCAGCTGGCTCTGATGTGTGATACAAAGGCCAAAAAGCAATTCTCTGGCCAAGTTGAAAAGTTGCTTAGGTCAGGTTTCCTCTTTAAAACAGGCATTCCTTTTTGTAGATCAAAATGCTTTCTGAATATGAAACACAACACTTTATTTATCATTCCAAGGATAATTTCATCAATGCCATTTACAATAGTATCAAATCTCTCTCCTGGAAACACCTACCCAGAGGATTTGCACTCCCTCCTTCCGGGCCACAGCTCTCCGGCTGCAGCCATCCTGTAACTGGCAAATACATCCAAATGTTTCATTGCCATTGCTTCTCCCAAAACACTCCCATGCAAAGCAGAAATACTTTTGTTCTGCCACAAAAGCACAACCTTGCAAATTATATCCTTAATGTGATCCCAGTAATTCTGTTACTCTACAGACAACCTGTTCCTCCCACACAATGCTCCAATTCTCCTCTCTGTTAATTATTTCAACTTTATCATCAGCAAGTTTCTTTGTCACATTCCCACATTGGTATCAGTACCATTAAAGAAGATATCTACCTAATCCAAACCCCTGTATTTCAAGAACTCTGTGACTACTTTTAACCAGAGAGCCTTCCCTGGCTTACACTGTCAGCTCTCCCCTCGCTAGTTCATAATTTCAGAATTCATCAGTTCAAATAACATTTTTCCACAGTACATACCAACTCAGCTCCTCAGCCATGAGCACACCAGAAAGTTTACATCTAGAAAGCACCCACCTTATCTAAGAGATCAGAGCTATCTAGCCTAAACTGGTTTTCATGGCTTTTTATAACATTGTCCTTTATCTCCAGTTTCTTCAGTGTGTTCTTTAACAACACCTAGCCAGCCAACTCCTGATATAAAATACTAAATTCTCCACCTTCTGCTTTTACATCATAAATAGCCATATCCTTATCTGTGTACACATTACTACTAAACCTTTCAATTTCCAGTCCAAGTTCTGTATTGTCTATTATCCTCCTTCCTTAAAACCCAGGAAAACACTCAATTTGTTTTCTTTTAGCTTTTTTCTTGCCTGCCTCTTGCCAAAGCAAACCCATGCCTGGTTACAGCTAGAAAAAAATATAGTTCAGGATTCAGTTTCTTACACTGATAAACAGATACCTTATGAACACCTGTCTAGAATGAAAGGGCTGTACCTGTTATTATATTCTCTGTTAAAATGTGGGTCTGAAGAAGAGATGCACATATTTGTTTCCTCATGTTTCCTAGAGTGTTATCTTTGATTTAAAGTTGAGAGGTTAATAAAGGTGGACAGGTTTTTCTTCTGCTTCTTGTGGCTGAGGGGGGGGTCTTTTTATCTCTGAATTTTTAAAATGTGAAAGAGACACTGCGATGCAAGAACTCTGAGACAGATTACTGTGCCATTTTTTCCCCATCTGCTGCTTCAGGCACTGAGATATTTATAAAGTAAGAAACAAAACTGAAAATACTAAGTTTCAAGAAAGCAGTGACAAAGTGTAAGAACTATTTCTATAACAGGCATGGTTCATGAGGCATAAAGGCATTGACTCTTAGTTGAACAGAAGTCTAGAGAATCAAAGAGACCTTAATTAAAGTTCAGTATAAACACTGAAATTATTAACCTTCATAAGAAATAGGGAAAAAACCAAACTAACTTTTTATGTTTGCATGCTAAATGCCTAGATTAATTTTTCTTCACAAGGCCAAGTTGGACTGCTTACGGAAAATTATGTGGAAACATTTTGGTCTGCATCACAGAGACTTCCTTTAATCTTTTAGGAATTAATTTTTAAATAAAATACTATGGAAGCTTTTTTAAGCTGTGCTTTGTCAGAGGGAGAGAGCAAAAGCAATCACAAGTCTACTGCCATATTCCATGTTCTTAGCTCATATTTTCAATTTATGTGGATAATTAATATATGATCATTTAATTCCTTTAAATTTTAATACAAGTGTTTAAAATGAGCCTTACTTGATGACGATTTCACTTTATAACCTGACACTGATTCTCTTGGTATCATTTTCATAGGCAATAGATTTTCTTTTTACAATTAGATTTTATCACGTTAAAAGGCTGCTCCTTTTTTTATTTTTAAAGAATACATCAGCATACCTCATTCTCTTAAAGCAATGCATCAGTCAAAGCCATAAAGATGTAAGTTTGTGGAAACCCAGTCCACAAATGTTTGTTTTGTTTTTTAAAATCTATTTTATCAATTGCTTCAATTCAAGTACATTTTAGGAGACTATTCTGACAAATTGCAGTGAAGTGATTGCATTGTTAATTGCAAAGTTCAGAACCATAAAACTCAAATAATGGTCTTTCATTTGCTGTGATAGAGCAAAAGGAATCAACATCAGCACACAATCTGACCAATGAGACCTCGACTTTATTTCATTTAACAATTAAACATACGTCTGAACTGAAGTCTAATAGTAATATACACCTACCTTAGGCTAATATATACATTTTCAAGACTTTTAGACTGCTTGCTGAAGTAAGATACTTCATAACTGGAGGGATGCAAGTATAGCTTTAAAGCATTGGCCAGTTTTGCTCTAGAACAGAAAGTAAGTGCATTAGGGAACAGGGAGCTACATAAAAGCAACATAAAGCTATTACCGCGCTTTCTATCATCACTCTCAGCTGTCCCTGATAGTCTGTGACATCTGCGACATCTGTGATGTTGCCTGGAAAAATTCCCCATGTCCCTTTTTAACTTGATGCTTTTTTCAGTGAACATTATTAAGCAGGAAAAAAAAAAAACCTAAAACAAACCTGACACAATATTAATTGAAACCTAGTGATTTATGTTTGTTTTCTTTTCATCCAGACCAATTCAATACCTTTCTGAATCTTTTATGATGCTTGTTATAGCCTTAACACCTGACTTATTTCACATACTATCCTCTTAATCATCCCCAATGCAGATGTATTTGTTTTAAATCGCTGAGACATGGAAATACTTTTCCCTTTCTGTAAAGGCTACATAAGCACCTTATTCTTTGCAGAAACACGCAATGGCATCTTCTGCTATTAGAATTCAGACCAGTTAATTTTTATCTGCCCAAATGGTAGTAAAGAGAGAAAGTACAAAGCACCTTCTCCTCTTTCTCTTACACAGGAAGACTGCAGGAATATAAAAACTACTTCAGCAGTCCAGTGGAGCAAGGCTAGGAAAGGATACCTGGAGAGAAAGCCAAGGACAGAGTAGTCTCTATAGATGATGTGATCACCGACATATTCTTACATTTGAACTGAAGGAAGGTTGCCTATTTTTGCAAGATCTGGTAGCACTATAATTTCCCAAACCTCCCTCCTAAAGCTAAGTAGATGTTTATGGATAGCTACTTCTTTTCAGGGCAGTTATTAAAGAACGAGAGCTATTTTTCAATGGGAGAAGGGAAAAAAACCCACCAAGCATAATGTTTCATTCACTGCAAAATTAAATTCTCATCTTTGATGAGGGTTTTGTTATATTTCTCTGAGGTTATTTATGTAGAGAGAGAGCATAAAAAATTAAATAATGGCAAAACCTCAAAATATCCTCTCCTCACTATTGCTTCATCTGCTTTAAGATTAGGAAGCACTTCTTGCATTAGTTTCACGTTTGAAAGGGGATAAGTGAAACTTGGAGAGACACTTGTTCAAGAAACAATTATAATAGATAGTTGAAGTGTAGCTTGCTATACTTACACTAACCAGAGAAGAATATATAAAACATTTAGTTACTTTTCTTGTATCTCCTACCAGACCGAAAATGCTGCAGAAATACCCCTCAGTGACACAAAGGCACCACCATCACGAAGTGATGAAACTCAACCTTTAACCATCCAGTAAAACTATTTCCTTTTTACAGAACAAGACCCTCAGAATATGAAGGTCTCTTCAACCTTGAGATTTTGTAGAGATGTTGCTCCCAAGCAAACAAGTAGCTCTCAGGACAGCTGAGATCAGTAACAGTTAAGTTTACGCTTCCACACCTTACCATGAGAACAGATTTGAAGTACCCTGTGTAGGCAGGCTGACCCAGTGACACATTCTTACATATTAAGATCCTAAAAAATGGGAGAGACAGTCTGAAAGAGTGCAACACAATTTGGTCGCAAGAAGTTCCAAAGATTACACTCGGGCACCAACAATTAACTGCACACAGAACAAGGAACAAGTACTTGCATAGCATTTCTTCGACGGAGAATACAGGGCTGCAGCAAATCACCAGATGCACATTAACAAAACTGTGGTGCTATTCTTGAAGCATAAATAGCAGGAGCAGACGTAATCCCAGCGTTGCTCTTGCCCAGCACTTGGCTAGATCTCAGCTGGAATGCCATCAACAGATTTGGGCATCACTAATCAAGTGAGGATGATCTCTAAGATTTGAAAGAAGAGCTATAATGTATTTTTTACTATTCTAATCAGAAATTGGAGTTAAGACTGTTTCCCACTAAACTGTTGTGATGAAATGCAGAAAAGAATGCCCAGTACTGCTGTGCTTCAGAATGCAACTCTTTTTAACGATAGGCAATTGACAACATAAATGCTTGGCATTTCAAACATTTAACATAGCACATGAGTGAAAAAAAAATCAACTAGTGTAACAATATGCCTAGTGCTTTTCAAAACACCTGAAAATTTCAGTCATTTCATAAAATGTTGTTTCACTATATGATTAATGTATGTGGACAAACAAGTAGTACATTGCGACAGAAAGTTTGATTTAAATACTCTGTGCTACACAAAAACACATCACCCTGTTCCAAAAAAAAAAAAAAAA
>VZTU01033430.1:60233-86666 GCA_013400835.1 Zapornia atra
AAAAAAAAAAAAAGGATTATAATCAGAAGAGAATCAGAGAATTAAATTGTTATGTTAGCAAGATTTGCAAAGATGCTTCTCACATCTATAATGAGGAGATACAGCTGTAGACAGAAGACAGAGGAAGAAATTCTAAAACATCCAGAGCACCTTTTGTTCCCTTTTTGTAAATTCTTTGGGTTCTTTCAAGCCACCCATGACTACATTAACTGAAATAATTTATCTGCATGAGTATTTTGTCTTCCAAAACGGAAGTTGTTTGTACAACACGTCCTACCATCATGAGTCGTACTGTGCAGTCAGCAACACAGTTTTGGTGGTTCAACATTCCTCCAAATTGTCTTTCAAGGATACATGGCTCACTGAGTTTACATTTTTGTGGTTTCCTTTTCATGCCCACATTCTGCTTCTGCAATCCCTTCTATCAAAAAGAGAAGCAAGGTCCACCACATAGTCTCTGAACTTTCTTATACTTTTTAGTAGTTAAGGTGAGTAGATACCTCTGCAGCTTTCAAGGAGCAATTAAGATGAACGATCCACATTCCCAGCTTGCAGACTGGGTGCAGGCACTTACACAGCTGTTCGTGTTTTCATATGTAGCTACCCACAGACAGACTAGCAGAGTAGAAATATAAATTACTTTAAATTATTATTAAGAATTTAAAAAACAAATGCGAACCAATCTAGATAACAGAAACAGTTCCCCTTTTGTTTTCCTCATCAAAATAATATATTTTCATGTTAATCCTCCAAACTATCCACAGTTAGTGTGTAAAATATATTGAATATAACTGGGCAACATGTAGATTGCAATAAAAAACATCTTAGGTGTAAATTAACTCAATATTTATCTCATCTAATATGCAAATCAAGACAATGTGTTCTCATTACCATCGGTTCCATTTCCTTTAAGCTAAACTAAATCTCCAGCCAGAGCAGAAAGAAAAAGACTATCTGTAGTTCTCTTTGAAGCTAATGAGGGTGTGATTAGCCTCCCGCTTTGTTATGAAGTGGTGTGCTCGGGAGAACTTACCCTGGATAAAGCACAACATAAATGTACACATCCCAAAACCCAAAGACATGCTTAGTATGGTACCATATTATGCACTAATAAAATGCAAATCGAGAGAGGGTAAATTCCAGATAGCTTCTGAAATTTAAATGCACAATAAAACGGAAAAGCATTTTCTCCAGGCACGCATTCAAGAGAAACAGATACGACACAGACCTTGCTGACAATCTGGAAAGCAGCAAGAGGATTTTTCAGGAGATAGTGCATCTTACAAGCTCTGAAATATATCACTTCCTGCAAACCAGTGCATCTGCTGTATGGAATCCGTGTTACTATCAACTTGGTTTAGAATCAGTTAGTTTTCTGTTTAGGTTTAAAGACAAAACAAAACAAAGACCCCCACAAAAACCCTCATCAGAACTGCACTTCTAATGAATGGTGCTGCTCCCCCCCATAGCCTCCAAAGATCAACATGATGACTTGGTTGCTCTGCTAAAGAGGACAACATAATGTTATGTATCTAACTCCTTTTAATCCATCATTGTCATTAATGATTGTCTTTGATTAGCAATTTGAATTCTAACACTACCTGTATTCAGCTGAAGCAATGAGCTGTGTTGCTCCCACTGGCCTTGGGGGACTGAGAGTTAGAAAATGCTGCAATTCAGGATTGTTCTTAATTTCCATATGTTGCTAAGCACTTCAAGTGTCACCAGCATGGTGAATTGAGAGTTCCCAAATAAAAATATGCAGGGAAAGCAGAGGTCACACTACAAAAGAAAGAGAAGAAAGTTGCTCACTAAAGTGAAGGGAAACAAAAGAGGAGAAGATTCACCTCTGAACCTGCTCATCCAGAGAGATTTAACTGTATCAAATCTGATAGCAGATGAGCCCCTGACAACTTTAAGTGCTATAGATACAGGCGAGGGCCGTATAAACACAGAGGATGAGGCTTCTGCTGCTGGGTTGTGTGAGGGAAGGGGGATCTGCAGGGAAAGCCTCACAGGGCTGGAGTTCATGTCCCCTCAACCCTCCTGCCTTTTCTCCCACAAGCTGAGAAGCTGCAAGGCAGCCAGCCAGGCTGGCCTGGGAGGAAGAGAAAGGGCAGCTCTACCTTAGAAAACAGCAAATCTATCTATTTTAGAAGCCTCCAAAACAGCTTCATGTGCTGTTCACTTGGGGTGGGGGGGTTAGCCAGGTAAAAACAACAGAGGTACAGCAGCTTGGCGAGGGGCTGGTCCGAGGACTACGCCCGAGTGCTCTGACGTACAATGGTGACTGTCACATACCCAGTATCAGCAGTGGATCTACCACCCTTGTGAGACATGCCAATGCACTGTAACTACCTGTATCTCCCTTAAAGTTTCAGTGCTAAAAAAGCAACACTACCACTCAACCTGTACTGCAATGGCACTGATCTGCCTGCCTCTACCTCCCATCCCCAAGGTGCAGGAGGTAACCTGGAGCTGCCAATACTGCAGACTATAGTCAGCTGTGCTTCCTCTGGGGATAGAGTGCGCAAGGAAACGTGGTGGGAGGCTACCGTCATGGACCCTTCTGCTGACAGGGTACATTTTCTGCTGAGTTGGGCTCTCCATCCTGCTCCACATCAGAAACAACTGTCACAAAAAGGGGAAATGAACTAAGCAGATGGGCTTTATGTTCTTTGGGAATTATCATACAGTCTCCCCAAAACCTACGTTATCATCATTATTACTACTTATACAAGTTCACAGTTCAGGTCCTGGGTTTATTCATCCCTTATCTATTCCAGAGTTGAGAAGTTAAGAAAACCTGTCTGCAAGAAATAGATTTAGCCATATTGTCCATGCAGTAACAATACATTCTGTATCTCTAACTGGGACTGGGTATTGCTAGCCAAGACAAGCTGAATTGCTCCAGACCAACCTGTTCAAGCCACTCCAATATATACCCAAAGCAAGGCACAAAGCCCTTGCAGGGGTTTGGGGCTGATTATTGCCACACACTGCAAGTTATTGAAGGAACAGAGTGCCAGAAACAGGAAGAACTAAGAAAAAGCCACATACAGCTTTAAACTCAGCAGAGGGTACTAGCATCTTAAAAACCTGACAGTGTTTTTATGGTTTATAAATCCATTTTGTTTTATTTTTCTTCATCCTATTTGTGGCAGACTCATGTAGTCCTACTAAAAATTCTTTTCAACTCCAATGTCTTCCCTTCGCAGTGTAATCTTGGAGGGGAAAAAAAAAAAACAACCAACTTTTCACATTACTGAAAAGACATCTAGTATGTTTTATAGTCTCCAGCACCTGGGAAAAAAACATAACAATTGAGCGATATGACATTTTTGGGAGAACATGAAGGCAATCTCTAAATGAGATTTGAGCTCTTAGGCAGCTTTAACACACCGATACTAATCTGGATCAGATCTCACTTCCAGGAGTGATATGAATTCAAAGCTTGGGACATTTTCCAATTAAAACAAGGTAACAGACTGCTTTCTCTGGGTAACTGGGGGATATGCACAAGTCATGACCCTCCACATCAAGCCTTTTAATGAGTAACCTCCATTTAGATCCTTTTTCTCAATGCACTTACTCCTAAGTTCCCAGTTCTTCCTCTCACCCCTATAATCCCTGAGGCCTTCTCAGAAATGCGGCTCACCCAGCAGACATCTCCCTTCCCTATCACTCTCATAGAGCTACTGCTTCTTTTTGAAGTCCTTATTGCAAACTCTGTTATCAGCACTACCACCATAAGCCCTTTGCCAGTCACCTTTCTCAGATTTGGGATGCTGACTAATAACACCTACTGCTTCAGACATTGCAGAAGATATGTTACTGTGCCCGTTTTTGTGTTTCCACAGAAATCTTTGCTTTCAGGAGTGCAATGACTCCCTAAAGCCCCCAGTGACCATCCAGCTGTCCCCCTGGCTGCTCACACAGCATGTCCAGGAACCCAGTCCTGTGTTCCTCTGAGCATGCGCATGCTATCTTATTATCTTTGTCCAGAGAAATTCTCATGTGAGAACCTCATCTTTTGTACCTGTTTTTGCCTCTGGAAACTCATGAAATGTTGAGGCAAAACGTCTCTGGGGAAGGAGCCTATTATTTGAACAGGGCACTGGTTTCACTTAGCAGCCATGTATAAAAAGACACGAATCTTGAAAAAAACTAATGAACTGAACATAAAAAGCAAACTATGCTTATCTTAAGGAAGACTAAATCCAACCACACCAACACTAGTATATAGAATTGATAGAATGCAAGCTATCACCTAAACAACACGTTACAGTAGTTTGGAAGCAGTGTGAAAATACAGTTTGGATTCCTGTAGAATGAGGGCAGCCTGGGGAAATAAAAAACAAATCAGGAGGTATCTCCATTCCGGTCAGTTCAACAAAAATGTGATTCCTTGAGATATACAAAATTTTTAAAGTTGTTTTTGTTCTAATGTCAAAGTAAAACTCTGAAATTTGTATTTTTCACAAAGTAACACATTTTTCAATATTTCCTCACATTTTCACAGCTTCCAGTTGTATTGGACTTGTGAACTTTGTGATATTTAAGTTTGCTATCTTTCCAAAGTCTGAATTTCCAGAACAACTTCTAATTTAGAGATGAGGTTTTTTCCAAATATTAAAATCAACACTGTCAAATAGCGATCGGCAAATAGGAAGGTTATCTTTATCTCTATTTTGAAAAGTGTATAATTAATATATTTCTTACATCTTGTGCAATCTGTGTCTTGTATCCCATATATTTAATTCCTGTATAAGCATTTGTTTGCTTGGCTAAAATGATTAGATGCTGTATGTTAAGAGTGTCAAGTTATTCACACCTCTAAAGCCCTTGCTTAAAGGATGCACCTTGGAGTAGTCAATATTTCAGTATATAAAAATAATTTTCAATAATGCAAGTGGTGCATTTCTCATTAGTTGTTCCTGTCACGATACTGACATGTTTTCCTGAGTAAACACTGTTCGACAGGCTAGAGATATTTTTAATGCTCCCTCCCTCTTGATCACAAAGGCATTCCTTATAAAAGAGCTGCATCACTACTTATTATGTATTTCTAGACATTCACACTAGCAAGGTTCAGTTTCTGGTGTTTATTTCTGTGAGGCAGAGAATGTGGAGAAGTCTCCTCTGCTGAGTGCACACACAATAGTTCATGCGTGGTATCGCACAGCAACTTGTAGTCAGTTGTTCTGGAAAAGAGAGTTCTAGCAGCTATTAATTCAAGCAGTACAGACATCTGCAAAGGGGAAAAAACCCAGCGTACCAAAAGGTGCATTTTGTTCTGCAAGAAAACTAATGAAACAATTAAGTGCTTTCATAACATACTCGTTCAATCTATTGACAAGATACAACAAAAATGCACCTTTAACTTCTGTTATTACAAATCCTACATTAAGGAACCTTAAAATAAACAACACTTTAGAACTACTTATGAAATATTAATTAATACAAAATTACACATACACACAGAATTATCACTCTGCAACCAATGAGGAAAAATACCAAACAGCGATAATGCAAAAGAGATGCAAAAATATAGAATGCTGTGTCAAGCATTCTGATAATTGAGTAGGTGGCCTGACATGTCCCAGTTCTAAATTGCACTGCACCAAAGATGGTAGGAACCACAAATGTGGAGAGTTTCAAGTTAGGTGATCTATGTGTGCATGACTTGAATACTACTTATGTTATTTCTGCATAAACAACCTTGGTTATTTTCAGGAAGACGAGATACTTTTCTTTCAATAATAGAAGTAGTCAGGGCATTAACATCTGTGATTAAATGCACACATAAATGGACACTACATACTACTAAGCTACAACATAACTGAAGTGATTTTAGCTGAATCTAATGCACAATAATCAGTATGCCACATAATTATCTAAATCACAGTATGAAGATCAATGAAGAAGGAACAGTAACTTGACAAAATAAATACACAGCCACCACCACGAAGAGGGGCTCATTATTCTTTCATCTAAGGACACGACCTAATTAATTCCATCTAATGACAGGAAATATTTCCTATAAGAAAAAAAACCTGTTCCATGATCAGATGTTGTTAGAATTTGTATTCCTCCTAGCTAACACAGAAATGACCCATGAAGGCAGCTGGAGTGTCAGTGCTGCCACAAATAGTCAACATCCACACTGTTGACTAAATGCAGTCAACTATTTTGACTTAATTTTACTTATTGATCCTGGTATTCAAAGGTTATGATGCTATGTATAGCATATGTAAAATACGGTCTTCCTTAGTGCTATTTCTGCACACAACTGTGAAGCAGAACTAATACATTTAACTGATAAATACATCAAAGGGAGCATGTCAAAAGCAATAAACACCTCCTGTGGTGCTGATGTTTATGCACTACAGGAGACATTTTGCTGAGTACGTATGGCCCTTTGATGTAGTTATCATTATTATAATGAAAGCATTAGTTGATTTTACTGCTTTTTAAACACCACTGTTGTCCACCATAGCTCCATTAAATGTAGCTGTGTTCATTAATAAAGTGAATGGAAGGGTTTTCATTTAAGTCTGGGTGAGCACCATAAATCCAGCTCTTCATTTTCCTTATGGCCTCCTTATTCTAAGGTTACTATTGGGGATCAAGAGATCTGTGTTTATACAGAGATTCATATACAAATTACATCAGTTGACTGACCTTGAAAGTTCTTGGAATTCTAAAAGAGTCACAGAGAAACTCACTCTGGATTCAAATTTTTATGTCTCCCTGAAAGAATTCCTTAAAGTTTCCATTAATTTCTGTTTATTAAAGCTCATTTTAAATACAAGCCTAGTAATAGTTTTCTAATTAACCAGAAATAAACACTGAATGTTGCAAAACAGCCTTACCAAAATAATAAAGGCAGGAAGTGTGTGTGTCCGCAAAAATGCATGTTTGTGCATAACATTTTGTGATCAAGTACTTAGACTTCTCAAATTCCAATACAATGCTTGTAAATCAGGACTTCAGGAATGATACCTTCAGCCTGAAATAAGGGAAATTTACACCTAGCAAAGTACACTTGTCTCTCCACTTGGTCCCTAAGTTTTTCTTCATGTAAAAGTCCTGAGTGTTAGTGTGAGCAGCCTTCCCGTTCTGGAAATTGGTTGCATAAGGAACATCAGATCCTCTATCCTGAAGGATTCTGATAAACATCAGAGCTGGAACAGGAGGTTCAGAAGCTGAACATTTATCCATGGAAGTTTAAGAGCCAAGCACTAGGTCTCAGCTGTGCTTGACCTGATCTAGTGGTGTGTCAGGTCCTATTCAAGCAGGAGGTTGGATCAGAGAACTCCAGAGGTCCCTACTATGACTCTATACTAAAGACATAGCAACCATCGAGTGTCACCTTCTTTAATGAAGAAAGAATTTTCACAGGTACAACAATGTAAGTCAGCTTCAGAGGATGCTCTAGGAATATCTTGAATCTTTTAGATTTTGTTTTTTTCAATAGACACATGTGAAACTGTACAGCAAAGCAAACTGCAGAACCAGCAAAATACACAAGTGGAAGAGAAATAAGTGCAGAATTAAGAAAATCCACCCAAACAGATGCACTCACTGAGCGTGTTCCAGGAAAAACTTGAAATCTTGGGGAGGTCAACTTTGCAGGGACAACAGTAATTTCAATACATGTCTACAAAGATAAATACAGTGGAGATAGCATAAGACATTTTTGGCAAAAACAATGCTATCCATCACAGAAGTTAGGAAATTACTTCTACTAGGTTAGAAATAAGTTAGAGCTATAATTAATGGTGGAAATTGGTACTCAACTGCAGCATGAATGGAATTTACTACCATTCCTAAATACATAGCATTTCTTAGCAGAGTACCTGACAATATTTAAAACTTTGTTTTTTAACACAGAAATTAAAGGTTTAATGACAAAATTAAACATTCTTTTATATTGGTCAATGTTTATAAGCATGTTTCATAAAATAAATTCATTATTTAGAATAGCAATACAAATAAGGAGAAGCTTTTTCACTGTCAGTTTGATGGAACACTGGAACAGGCTGCCCAGAGAGGTTGTGGAGTCTCCTTCTCCGGAGACATTCATAACCCACCTGGATGCGTTCCTGTGTGATTTAGTCTAGGTGACCCTGCTCTGACGGGGGGGTGCCTAGATGATCTTTAGAAGTCCCTTCCAACTCCTAACATTCTGTGATAGTGGGAAATAACTATATTTACAGTAATTGAATTTGAAGAGGTACAAAAAATTCTAAGTATTTCCTGATTAGGCACACTATATTAAAAAGTTAGGAGGAGGGTTGATGCACTCCAGGCAATGTCCTCATAGCCTAGCTTCAAGACATTCTACAGTATACTCCTTTTGTGTGTCCCTGAGAAGCTAACTGGGGGTTTCTTATCGTGTTCTATTAGGAAAGTGCTGCTCCAGATGGGTAGTTTTCATACAAAGTTTATGAGAAATTCTCTAGACAGCTTCTAACTGCTCTGGAAGGGAAGAGTGTTGGAAATGCATGACATGCCAATATCACAAGCTTCCTTGATGCATGCTTTAAACAAATGTCACCACCTGATATTTGCCAGAAAATCTTAGGTCAGCTATGGTGCATCGATCCAGTGCCTAAAACTGCCTCTGTTTTCTATTATTTCTTGGTGAACATGGAAAATGTCTCATGAAACATGAGGGAATTCGAATAGACTGTTTTATTTGGAAGACTAGATTAATAGGAACTCAGTTACCAAGTCTTCCTTTAAAAAAGGATCCAACTATCTGCAACTGCCTATGATTTGTGTACTGTAGCTAAAGGAAGCATTAGAGGAAACCACACTAATCCATGGATCCAATGCAATGGTGCCAGAAGGTAGTGGCTGTTCAGTGAATGAAAATATGTTGCTGGAAAAGGAAGATGTCAAAGGCAAATTAAGCCGTAAATTAGAGTCAAACTAGGGCAAGGTCAGCAATGCAGAAGCAAGCAGGGTTTCAGTATGTGCAAGATATATAACTTACAATTTAAAAAAAAAAAAAGCTTGTATTGTTTTGGTCGGGTTCCAGGCCTGCCCAGATTTTGCAGATAGGTCATAGACTGCCCTCAGGTCTCATGAGATGCAGAAGTTAGACGAATAGGTGGAAGAGAAGTATATGGCCCTAATGATCCCCATAAGAATATACTGCAGCACTATCCATCACGTCCAGACTGCTGAATCAACATTTGAGGAATTCTTACTCACCAGAGGGCAGGACCTCAACTATTGCTCAGTAGCAACCTCTGCCAGGGGTGTGGGGCACGGTGCCAACAGCAATGTGTGAAGGAGCAAAGGGGGAGATGTAAGCACTGGGTAAAATTTGAGCCACGATGGCATCTCTCACACTTCAATCTGGGACATAATCCAAGTTATTTAAAAACTTGACAGAAGAATGGGACAGTTCAGCTTGTGTGTGATATGCTATATATCTCCCTGCATTCCACAGTATCAGGAAAAAAAACAAAATCAAACAAAAAACCCCCACCCAACAAAAACCCCAACCCTCAAACTAAGTATGAGAAGGAAGGTGAATTTTCTTCTTTAATATTTCAGCTGCTTAGTGGGTATTACATATGATCCAAAGAAGAATATCTATGGTAAAGCTGCATGAGCATTCTCCAGAAAAGGAAATATGTTGGTGAGAAAAAGCCTAGTTGCTTTAGTCAAAATGTTTCAGAAGAACATACCAGGTTTGATTACTTTTCTATCAAAAATGTTTTCCTGCTCCACACTGGATTTTTCAAGAAAAATACATGTCAGTGCTGCAGGCATTAAGTTCAATCCCAGGAATAAGAAGTCTCGTGACCTGATGGCTGTAACCAGAGGCAGGCCAGCTTTAAGCATGTTGTATCCTAATACTCTCACAAAAATTCCTACTGGGAGCCATGTGGGCTTGTGCAATGCTGCATTTAAAAATCCATGGCAGGATGTCGTTGCACAATCAGAGTATACTTGCTGGATCCTTTATTGTGGTTGTTTTAATACATTAATCTTCTCCAGCCAACTGTGTCTTGCATTATCAATCTTTCATTAACATATCCCCTTCTTTCTGATTTTTTTTTTTAATACAAGGATTAGTGCAGCTGTGTCTCATCAGACCTCTTGTGTCTTTTTCTGGGACTTTGTAAGGGACCCTGATTAAAGACTGTCTCAGCTGCTGTTCTCTTCTGTATTTTTCTTTCCATGTTGCCACTGAATATTAAGAATCTTATTGTTCCCTTTTGTAATTATGTTAGCACTTGGGCACTTTAAAGAAAAAAAAAAAAAAGTATTTTTTAACTGAATGCTTCCTCCCCTCCACTGTCTCCCACCCCACCTCCCCCCACTAGCTTTTAACTGGAAGCCATTTGAAAATGCAACAGCGTGTTTTTAGAAGCCTTAGCAGAGGATGTGGTTTTGGGTTCTCCTCTGCTAACATCTGCTGATCTCATTGTTTTCATAGACTAATCTTCCCTAATTGAGTTGTACATTTTAACAGAGCTTCCATTCAGAACAAAAAAAACTACACACCTTTTGCTGTGGTGTCTTTTATGTCTGTAGGTGAAAGAGAAGCTTTCAACTGCAAACAAATTGTAAGACAAAAAACCATTATAGTTCCCAGTGATTAATAAAACCAGTGACCGAATAGATAAAATACAACTTGAAGAAAAAGCCATCTAAAAAGATCTGAAAGTTTTTCTATTGTATTGCCGTCTTATTTTTAAGTGAATTTTTGACTTACAGCCTCCACCTGATAAATACAAGTATCTACAAAGAGGAAGGTACTGGAGTTGCATTAGACTCCTTAAAACCCATTAACTTTTTAGACATGTATATTTTTCTTAATCGGTACTTTCATAATGAATTACCCCTCAAAATTCATCAATTTTACACAGTGAAGTTTTTAAAAGCCTCAGAGGCACTGCAGTTTAGGGATCTTTTTCATTAATATCTACAGACTATCTGGATGTGCTTAAGCACTATATAAGAAAACTTCTCTTTTTATAAGTAGCTATTCGTAGAATCAAGATATTTTAGTTCAATGTCATTACAGAATGCTTTATAATTATAGGAAAGAAAATTAGAAGATATATTTGTAATACAAACTGCTAACTACTTTCAGCTGGCAACACTATGTCCTTGCATGAAAATTATGCTATTATATTCCATGACTGTGCATGAAATGTAAAGCTCATGGTTCCTACAAGAGACAAAAGGTAGGGAAAAAAAATACAGAAAATATTTAAGTTACCATAGAAAATAAGACTAAAATTTGCTCTCTTCGATCTTTTTGTTCCCTTCTCTACAACAAGGTAGAATGCAAAATTATATTTAGCCTTTCCAGATATTTCTATTAGTTCAACCTCAGAAATAGTAGATGATTCCTAGAAAGGCATTTTAATGTGATAAACTTAAGAACAAGAGATCATGTAAAGAAGGCTAAAAACAGGGTTCATTTTCATTTCAGTGATGAGAACATGTTAATGTCAATGAGCATTTAACAGTGCATCTGGTCCTATACAGAAATACCAGTTCCACAGAACTCTAGCCAGGATTTTTATCAATTATGTTGGATCCAGATTTGAATAGAAGGCAACAAACAGTTTTTCAATGCTCTAACTTGCTCACGATATAACATAATTTTGCTACTTTCTTCCACTATTTTGGCCAGATTACATCTTCAAACACCTGAGAAATATTTAAATGAATTTTAAATGAAGATGCACACAACCTTAAGAGTGATATTTAGCCTCTCCACACGGAAACACTTTGCTCTTTTGATACCTAACAAGAAATTCCCCTGAAAGAATTTGGAAGCTATTTTGAGCAAGATAGTAATTTTGCATTTACCAGGTTAAAAAACCCCTTTTAACAGATAAAAATTGCTTTGCAGATTTCTTCTTTGCATATGCCAAAGAAATAATTCTATTTGCAAATGGATAGTGATGCATCATTATTATGAAACGTATAAGGGAAACCATTAACAAAAGGAGGGATGATATTAACTAGGAGAGAAGATGGCAGCTGTAATTTACTGTGCTGTTCCTGTAAACAATGAGGCAAGAACAAAATGCCTGGAAAATAATTTTATTCACTTCCATCCCTTCCAACAGTCAGTCTCTCTTAGTACTTCTTTCTTCATATTTTCCTTCATTTTCCACTAAATAATTACTCTCTGGGCCACCTATTGCCCTTGATGTCAGAGGGAGTTGTGTTCACAAACTGAAGACAATGTATTGCTCTTCATATCTACAGTTATTTTTTCCAACTGCATAAGAAGCTATTTTCTAGACTTGGCTATAAATCCATGGAAAAAAACTTGAAATTTACTATCTTGTCCTGAGATACCTATGAAATGTATGATAGTTTTTACAATTCATAAAGTAAAATAAGGGTGATTTACAGCATTCTGCAATGGCTGATGACAACCAAGGACATTCGCAGCACACTGTTCTTGTAGAATAGGCCATAAAAAATGCTGCAAGTCATCATTTACTGGCCTGCCTTGCAGGTCCTCCCAGGAAGGGAATCAAGCCACCATAGCATCCCTATGGCTGTGGGAGCTGTCCCTGGGAGGAAGGGATGGGTTTTAATTTCAGCAGCTATTAGTTTTCCTGCATATCACAGCTCAAAAGAACTGGCAGACTTTTCACAATTCAAGTATTTACCTCCTGTTCTCTCTACGTGTCTAAACACTAACACAATCTGGCTGAAGCTACAACTACAGCTGCAGTTTAAGGGTTTTCCTGAGATTACCCAAGAAGTGATTGAAAAACTAAGTACTGTTGTCACACTGTTACTGGTAAATCCAAATTCACTTCTAGGTTCAAGAAAAGGGACCCTATTAGGAGAAGAAACAATTCAATATACTTCCATACGTGTCACAAGGGATTTTAAAATTATTACATCTACTGCCTTCTCAAAGCTGTATTTCTTTCTTGACATACAATGAAGTGTCTACTGTTTTCCTGTAGAAATAATTTCTATCAGGGCAGAGAGACCAATGGACAACGATTCCTTAGGTTTTATTAGATCTAAACTATCATAACAGGGCACAGGCACATTATTTATATGATGAGGGGAATAAACTCTCTTTTCATCTTTCCATGATACTACCTCCAGAGCTATGCAAAGCATAGCTAAAACCTTTTAAGCGTTTCTCCCAGCTACCAGGAATCCAACCAGCTCCTAATCCGACCAGTGACTGAGTTCTGAGTATCTTCTTCCTGTAAACCTTAGCTGGGAAAGAGTAACAGAGCAATGTCATCTTTTCTGGTGGTTTTGAGGATTTAATTGCCTCTAATGGCAAAAGAGGGAATCTGCCAGGAGTTCCTGTTGTTTTCTGAGGGATTCCACTGGAGCGGGTGTGTTTCACAGGGTAACTTCTGGAGGAATAGTCAGTCCTACCTTAGGAAAATCATCTTTCACTAACTAGCTGTTCACTAGATACATTATCTACTTACCATATATTATGTTATTGGTTGGATCCTTCTTAAAGGTCTTCAAGATCCTGCTCTTTCCTCTATTTCCAATCTTGCAAAGAAGATACTACATTTAAAGTCCTTAAATCCTTTAAAAAGTTTTACTTCAGACATAACACAAAATCATTACAAATAACTGATAGCAATTTATAAAGTCAATGGCAAGCCTGTGCTTTGGGAACTGAATTCACTACACAATCTCAGTACAGCTGAGTTTTCAGCAAACAAAAGGATGAGAGAGAAACACCCTGCTAGGAAATACAGACAAGTGCTCACTGTATGGGGACGGTAACAGGTGTAGGAGCAGAGGAAGTCACAGTTACCCCAGGAGATAGAGCTTACTCACTCTACCTCACAAAGAGAAACCACGTTTTTTTCTATTCATTGTCTTCATCAGCTCAAGGAAGGAAAGGTCAGCATCTTGAATGATCACCTAGAAAATATTTGACTTGAGATTATCACAGCAGCGTGTTACCCATATGTATAAAAGTAATTTTCACTGTTAGAAGACCAGAAGCCTAGAACTCTCATACTCCAGTCTTAGCTTTACTATAGACAAAGTGAGTTACTCAACATTTCTCCATGTCTCAATTTGTAAACAAAGTAAAATAAATAGCCTTCACTTTAAGTCCTCTCTCAAATTACGTAAAGGAAGGGTTAAATAGCTAATATTTTACTGAGCTTTGAAAACAATGTCTGACAATCTAATGCTTTCTTTCCTTGACAGATGGCTTAAAAGAAATCTGGGAAGCCTTGGCCTTGGAAAAAATTACTAGCCTTAAGAACAATTCATGTAACAGATATCCGAACACATGGCTGCCTTTCAACACTTATGCTTAAACTAGAAATAGGATTCAAATCCAACATCCTCTAGAAACTTTTCTCTTTACAAAGATCCCACTTTACATCTCTTTCCTCCCTCTTCAAATGTAGTCTTGCCCTGCTATTACTGAGCTCTTATGTGACTTAAATAAAACCAAAACATATTATTTTAAAATTGCCAAGCAGTATCATAACAGTTTATGAAGATAAGAATTTACTAATATGAATGAATACTCTCAAAAGTATTAATATTGTGAGCAGAGTAGATACAATTTTTTCAACAAAACCTGCTTGGGCAAAAAAACCCAAGAAAATTCTTCCACTCAATAGTCTCAGAAAATGTCAAACTTTTGAAACTCCTCAAAGCCTATATGTAATACAAAATTTAATTCAGGTATATATTTAAATAAAAATATTTCAATATAAACATCAGAAAAAAACAAGATAGATTTCCATTTAACCTCGTTTGTTCAATGTTAAACAAAATCCTTCTTCAATTTCTCAGAAGTATAAAACAACAGTAAGAAGGGTAATCTGCCCAAGGATAAAGCATTGGGCATGGATTTTCAGTAATCCAAGCCTCTCATTGTCCTCACCCTTAAATTTTTCTAGTTGCTGCCCTGTGTCAAGTCACCAGGTATGGTGCAACCTTTTCCACCCCATCTCATGTCCCATACCCCCTATGGATACTTAAATCCCCTTAAAATTACACTTATAAAGCAATGCTATCTGCATTCATAAAAATGACTGCTATATCTTCCCTTAACTGGTCCAATGAACTTTGGTGGTCATATGAGTGGAAAGCACCTTCTGCAAGTGGTCAGAAAATATCCAACACATGGTGACCATCACTGTAAATAACAATCAGTGTCTTAAAGAAACCCACCACTGTTCTGGCAAGAGCATCTAAAGGCAGTAAATATTAATAGGGGTCAGGGCTGTGCCAGAGGCAGTTCAGTATAATAGGCTGTTAAAATCACAGCTAGTTCCAGCTCCTGATGGCTCTTACATGTCTCTGTGCAGCCTTCCCTGCCTGTACTTGGGCTCTGAGGGCTCCTCATGCTGCAGGCTCTTTGCCTATTTTCCAGCCTTTCCGAGTTCCTGAATCCCCAGGCAGGTGCACCAGCCTCCCCATGCCATGGTCACTGGAGGATCCTGACAGTTCACCATAGTCTCTCCCCACCCACCTGCATCAGCAGTGATGCAAACATCCCTAGCTGAGCTGACCTCAGGCCCCCCAGAGAGAGCCGCCAACCCTGCCCACTAGTGCATGGACTTGCCTACCACACAGCCCAAACCCCAATATCACCACAGTCAGGGTAGAGCTCATCTGAATCCATGGTGGGACCCCGGCTATACACAGCAAGAGGTAAGCACACTGCCAAGTCACCCACCCCGTGCAGTCATCCCAGTGCTCCAACACACCCACAGCCTTGCCACGCTTGCTGATATGCAGGGACCATTGCACTAGCATATGCTGCAACTTAACTCTCTTTCCAACACCTTCACTTAACACATCCCCAAAACATTTACTGGTCTCCTGCCAGACACACCAGTCCTGTCTCTCACAGACCAGAGATTTGGATTTTGTATACTCCAATCTTACAATGCTACTCATTAGTCAGGATGCTACGGAGGTGGAAATTTAGCTGAGGAAAGTTAAAGGGACTTTAGTTGCTGTTTTACCACCCCCAACAGCATAAGCATTAGTTAAGTGGATGCATTGACATTAGATGGGACTTTTTTCCAGGCACAACTACGCAGGGTTGTTTTGTTTTAGGAAGTTGCTTCACCCTAGGTTTCCCCACAGCAGAGTTTCAGGCTCTAAGTCCAATGAGATAATTTATTTGGGTGGTACAGCAGTTCTAACTGCTGCCTCCACAGAAGGACATCAAACAAAATAATCCCTGAGCAATTATATCCTTCAAACTAACTTCTGATCCCCTCCCCTCAAATGACAGTTCAGAGCAATAGTAACATCAGGGTCTGGGGTCTTCCAGGTTTTCATTAGGTCCTTTCCCTGTCTCTAGGCAGCCAGTTTCTTTTCATATCTACAAGGTTACTGCTTCTGCTGGTGGTTGTAGGTTACTTCCAGCTTGAACCAGCTCTAAAGACCTTCTTTTACTTTACTAGGCAATAGTTCAACAAAAGTTCAACATATCTAGGTGAAAGTTTGCAGCTTTTGGCCTAAGGTTCCTACCAATTTAGCCACTATGCTAAGCAAGTTATACCAAAGCATGCTACACTTGACAACTAATATTTCCCAACAGTTTCTAGCTATAGCACAGTCAATAAAATAGGTAAATCTGGGGACAGAGTACGCTCATAAGCTTAGCTATGCTTCTTTAGAAATAGCTGGCCATATTCTGGACCCCAAGTACATGTGTAGCTGATACAATAGCAAATTTATCCACTTAGTTACTAAAACAGCACTGCAGAACATCCGTGTGCTCAGCTTAATAGATAACTTGCCATCCTTTTCCTCATTCTGGCTTCGATCCAATACTACTCCCCACATCTCCTGCTATCCTGCTAGTCATTTCCAGTAGTGGCCTGTTATAATCAGGATGCACCTAGCACGCTTGATTTATATTTATTCCCTCTCATCTCTTTCATTCATGTTTTTGTATTAATCAAAGCGTTGCTATGATTTGGAGACACATCAAATCTTGACTTCTTAAAAACCACCTAAAGTGGTCTGTAGCTCTGAGCATCGCAATGACATGAAAGGCAGTCTCTGGGAGTGGGGGTGGTGTATATCATTTGCACTGTCCATAGAGTCTCGTCGGCTAAATGCTTAAAAGAAAGATGAAAATCTTTGTTTTCCTTTAGGAAGAGGGATATTAAGGCACAGAATAGACCTCTGTGAGTGCTTATGTATGTGCCTGCCTGCAGATGAATGAAATGATAATGAAATACCTTTAGCAGCTGCTATACTCCCCCCTTAGAGCCCCTTCTGATGTACCAGAAAAATACGAGATGCCTTCTCAACATTTGATGATCCCTAGCAAGGCTAATAATCAACCCTGTAGCAGGTGCTGATTATAATAATGAATGACGTGAAATGATGCATACAGTATAGAGGAGCCCTACCAGGGTTACTGCTATTGGCAATACCAGTCCTTCTTCCCACATTCTAAGTAGAATTCCTATTGCATGGGAGCAAAAACTATCTTACTGCATTAGCAGTCCTTTATCTGTGATTATTCCTTTCTTTTCCTTTCCTTCCTCCCTACTTCACAGCACATCAACATGCACTGTCACCTTCTTTTCCATATCATAAGTTCCCAAAAGTTTGGTCTGAGCATAATTTATTTCAATCTCCAAGCACTCTCAGCAAGCAAATAACAAGCCAAGGGAGTTACTGCACAGAAGCTAAAGGACAGAAAAAACCTTCCTTCCATCAAGCCACCCTGTACACACAGAACTGAATGACAGATAAATACACATTGTAAATAGACTTTTTTTCCTTCTGCTACCCTTGCACATTACAATAAAAACCACCAAGAAATGGGGAGACTATACATAGTTAATTCTACTTTGGGACATTTCTATTACTAAAAGCCATCCAGGCAACATTTTCCCATGATGATCAGTAGCACAAACATCAGTTTGGCCACCACACCACCCTCTTTGTCTTATCCAGGGCCAAGGCCCCTTTTTTCCTTGTTTTTAGTTCTTCAATATTTGACTTGCAACACTTCTGAGTTGCTTGAGGACACAGACCAACTGGAACAGAAATACTGCAATTGCTATGAGGCCAAACCACACTGGCGTCTGCCTTGTCGACAGGTGCCAGGAAACACAAAGTTGTGGGCATACAGGGTGCCAAGGCCAAGTGACCTGCAAATGCCTCCTTTACCAGAGCGCCTATGATTCTCATGCATGTTCAGTCTGGCAAAAAAGGCAGATACAAGAGGACGTGGTTCCAGCACAAGGAGCAGCACCTTGCCTTGGGGGGTGTGCAGGGATGGGGGCGGTGGGGTTGAGGGGGAAGGTAAGGATGGATAAGCCTCTTTTCTTCACAGATTTTCTAACAGAAACGACTAATGTGAAGTATTTAATGTGCAACTCAATCTGCTGCAGTTTTAGAAGGAAAAGAAGCAAAAGAGTTGCTAGTTCCACATTCTTCTGTGATAATCATTTATCAGAAAATCATTCATTGTTGTTTTGGTATTTCCAAGTGAAAAAGAATAAAAGGACAACATCACAAAAGAACAGTGACATCATGAAAGGACTGACCAGCATCAGAATTGAACCCCTGATTTAATTATGTGAAATTTATCAAAATGAATTGTCTCTTGTTCCATATACAGCTATTAAAGATAGCCAAGCACAAAAACATTGGGAAAAAAAAAAGAAGTCAGGTATGTCAACTCTGTATGTCCAAGAAACAGAAAACAGACGCTACTGTGGGGACTTCTAACAATAAATACCTAATACCAAAGGGAAAAATGGAGGCATATGAATTTGGAGAATAAACAATCCACTGCCCTTAGGTTATTCCCTTAACTGCTCCGTATTCAGAAAAATACCTCTACCCTCTGACATGTGGATTAAATCAGTAGGAATCCCTGAAGTGTAAAACAGGGTATTCACTGCTAATCTCACTGAGATGGACATGCAACATGACATCACTAATCTGTGGGGGAAACAAAGCAGCCACTGTATTAAGCAACTGAGAGAGTGCAGAAATCATTTATTTAGCAGACATGGCCTTCTAACAAACCTAAAGCCAAACTGTACTTAATGTGTTCAGCATGACCTTTAAAATACAAAGTTGCCTAAATGTGGTCTACAGCACAGATTTCATTGCAATTAAAAATCTGGAAATCACTGAGAATGTAGAAAAATACAACTGCTATGCAAAGGCAAGGTATCAAATTCTCTTGTACTAGAAATTACATTATATTTTAAATTTACATGACACATTTCATTCCTTAGCCATATCATAAGCCTGTGAAAATCTTTCCATTAAATTAATGCTGTATGTCTCCTTTACCATGATGTGCCTGATTAAAATGTCACTATTTTTTTCCCCTTTCCTTAAAGGCATAATCCCATAATACTTTATAAAGATCTTATTATGTAGAGATTGAGCTCTTTTTTCCCAAACCTTTCATCTTATTCAGTTTGATTAAGGTCATGGGGCTAGGCTCATCCCAAGTATAATTCCACTGTAGTGAAAAGAGTTACACCACTGATCATAGTAGACCACATAAGCAAACATTTGGTGCCCTACATTTGGCAATCAAAAAGGATAATGCTGTATTTATTCTGTTTTCAGTCTGAACCGTTCTTTGATATATTGTTCAAGATGCTAACGAGTCAAACAGCCATTTACAAGAAAGTAAATACTCCAAATACAACACACTAGTCAAATTAACTCCCTGCGCTTCATACTTTCCCCAAATCTTCTAACCATTTAGTAAACACTTTAGATATGATGAGATGCTTAAGATCTCAGGATGGAAATTGTCTCATGCAAATTATTTTAACCAATCCATTGCAGACTGAGTTGCTGGAATCTTCCCATCTGCCTAATGGTCAGAACTCAACAGCATCATCTTAAAGATCTTTATCTTCCAACCTACCATGCAGTAACTTTACAGGAAAATACAACTAGTTAAAATCGTCTAGTTCTACATGTACCAACCTCCATTTAATGTCAGTTGAAAGAATGTCATCTAAGGACAAAAACCACTGAACTATGAAAGATCAACAATATTTTTTTTTATCTTCCTGCCCAATAAATTCCCAGAGTGCTGTAAATTCTGCCTTGTTCAACAAGTATGCATCGTACACAAGGACTGCACTGAATAAATCCACAATTCTCACTCATTTGGAATGACAATGAAAAATAATGGAAGCTTAAAGGAAGAAGGGATAGAAAACTGTGAAAGTCCTTGGAGCCACACTGTTTCTGAACTACAAATATTTATAATCTTTATCTCATCATATAAAACTTGGAGTATTAGATCCATTCTTTTTAATATCCCCTTTTAGGAGGTCGATAGTCCCCATTCACTTCACATACTCCACATTTACTTCTCTCTCATTCTGTTAATAATAAAAAGGTGCCACAGATAATTAAAAACAAATTCAGTCCCAGCATTCACTAAGGAAGAAAAATATGATCTTCTGAAAAGCTGTCACATATAATAAAGCAGTGTTATCTGCCTACTAGAGTTACAGTGATTTCAAATGGATAAGTCTAGAGGAAGAAATCCACCAAAAAGCAGTTAAATTAATTGCTGTTTTACAAGGGGGAGCTTAAAAATGCAGTAATTAATTGACCTACTGTTTGAGACAATTTCCCTACAGTTAACAATCACTCTTGCAAAAGATGAAGACGACAGCTCTCTTTCATGAGCGAGGCTAATGAAATCACTGCAAACTAACACTGCCTGTCTTTCCAGTACATATGAAGTGTAAAGCAGAAAACCAAAGAATATCCATGGGATAGGATAAATTCTGAAGCAATTTTTATCTGTGCAATTTCACTACACCTAACAGCATTATTTTAAATTAGGACTGGGGTTCTCCCAATACCCTGACATTTTGAATATTTAGCCCTAGGCCCATAGTTACCTGGGTGGAGAACAGTGTAATTTGAAATTAATTGAAAAAGTCATTTTAGTGTTGGGGATTCAGAAAAATATGTGAGTTTATTCACCATAAGAACATTTTACTTACTTGTTCATAACTCTGAAAAAGATTGTGCAAAATACCTTGAAACACAGTTTGTTAACCTATCTGCAATTTCCTAATCTGTTATGCATAGAATTCCTAATAATTTTAATTATTTCTCAAAATAATAACAATCAATCGCACACAAAGATGTCCAAAGCCCACAGGTTCATTGTGTAAGTGCTGGCACTGCTGCTTGCACAAACAAAATTCACAGGCACAAAATGAACAGAGATCCATGCAGGAGAAACACAAGCATGGTCGTGCCCTATAGAAGGGAGCTTGCTCTGGCAAGAAGAGAATACTGCCAAGCTCTGTAAAGGGCACAGACAGAAAGGAACACTGCATTCCTAAGTGTAGCAATTTCAGTGACAGTGCAGAGTTTGGGAAACAGGAAATACACATAGTCCAAAAGATGCAAGCACACTGAAAGGTCTATGCCATGGCAAAATGGTGTCCTCTATCTTATTTCTCCTCTTCCCCGAGGATGCCTGACATTTAGTTGGCATTTTTGGCTGCCACTGGCTATTGACCTCATGATTTCAGAAAACTGTCAATGACTTCAATGTATCTCTAAGCTGTAGTTGTACAGTGTAAGTAAGCACAATTTAGATTATTTTCCTCCAGATACATTCCCCAAACTTCTATGCACTGAAGTTCATCCGCCACCTTTTAACTTGCTCAGTTCAGTGAGGTCCTCCGGTGTTTCTTGCCATTAACTCAGTATTTGATGACTCAAAGGAGTTTCATGCAAAACTGCAAAACCAGAGATTTCAGGGCCCACTTTGGTCTCCAGATGAGCATCATGCATAAAATCAGCACTAATCTCTAGCAGCAGACTGTGCTGGAACCAAGAAGTGATCATAAAGATGACTGATTTTTCCAAGTCAAGGATAACGGATTTATTTTAGCCTTTGGTGTTTAATCTTCTCAAGAACTTTTTTAAAATGCAGACATATTCCATGTCTACTGTATCCTTTTTCTTCCCATACTATCAACATCTCATGCAAGTTTAGCAGACAGCAGAAGAGATGGTGCCCCAAGAGAATTGGACCTTGCCCTAATAGACCACATTTATTTATCTGCTTAGTGATTTTATTCTTGAGGTGAAACTCTACCATCTTGCCATGGACAGAAGAGCACTTATCCATCCATAGCCACTCTCTAACACTCAACCTAGAGCCTATTTTGCAGCTTCAAAAATATTAGGACTAGAACCAATATGGATGAAAATTCTGACTTTGAGTCAGCCTTGACAGAAAACTTGAAAGATAGGCCTTGCAAAATGCCCCCCATCATTGAAAAAGAAAGGACGAGGACTAATATATTTTACAATTTATAAGCACCTTAAGATTGTAGATCAACAGTAGACCCTAATGAAGAACCAAATTCCACATCTCACAGCTGTGAGAAAAATCCCAAGTGTGAGCAGCTGATGAATTTGGAGGAAGTTCTCCAAAATCTGTGGTTTTCTCCCATAAAAAATAGCCCTACTTCTATGAACAAATGAATATACATTGAAAAGCTTATCACAGTTTCTTTGAGGCTTTTTAGAGCTATGCTAAGGCTTATTGTAAGAGCCTGATTCAGTGGTCAAGAAAGATCAACTTATGTTAATTTGCCATTTAAATACATTTAAATGTTATTGTATTATTAATATAAAGGATCATAAAAACCTTTTAAAAACAAACATAACTTAGATCTTGGTAGGTGTTTGGGGGGGTTTCTTTGCTTTGATTTTTTAAATTTAGGTCAACAAACATACCCAAAAGAAAGAAAAAGTGTTAAGGCAAATACCAATACACTAGACTTACATTTTCATGTTAAAATATTCTATTATTCAACTCCCCCCACCCCCACCCCCTCAACACAGAGTACACATTTAAAAATTATGGCAGTGGATTTTACTTTAACAGATTTAGTAAAATATGTAGATAACAGTTAATGTCTTTTTAGTAGGAAATAGCTGTAGTATATGCACTAACGAATCAGATCCTTTAATCAAACAAAAAAAGTCAGAGATTGTTCCAGCTAAGGATTAATTGTGCCAACTTAAGTCAGACAAAATATATTTTGGCATTGCTTCTGACAGAAGAAAATAAAACAAACATTAGGGATCAGCTTGCAGCTAACAATATGCAAAATTAAAGAATATAAAAATTTTAAACTTTTATGGAAGTGCTGATTAGCTTTTGTTCTAAAACCTGCAAAGAAGAGACTTTGCTGTTAATCTTGTTACACATCCACTTAGCAGACAGAAACAAGGAACCTTAAAAACCCTGCTATTCAAACAAGATAATAGACACTGAATGAATGCTATGTATTAGTGGCCTCCGCGCAAATGGCTTTTTGGGTTTTATTGGGCAGAAGTAAAACAGTAAAAAATCAAATTATCTCTGAAGTAATGTATGACTCTCTAAGCTGACTGTAATAAAGTATAAGGCCTATGTATTTTTCATTTGAAGGTTAAATTCTCAATTAATTTTTCAGCATGTTGCCATCTCTGCTAAGCACGGCTGCTAACTGCAGTAAAACAATAGCTTTCACCATTTGAATTCACGTGTTGAATTCAAGACGCAGTCAGAGATCTAGTAGGTTCAAGAGTACTGAAGCTCAAACCTGAACTATGGCATGAAACCAAAATCCAAGCATTAATCTGAGTTTTCAGATTTTTAAATTCTGGTTAAAAAAAAGACTTCTTGATTACGTTTATTCCACATTTTTCAGACTCATTTATTTTTTCATTGAAACAAGACTACAATAGCTGACATCTTAAATGCTCTTCAGTAAAATGCAGGAAGAATAAACAAATCACATCTAGAAATATTTTAAAGTTGAGTGCCTGAATGAACTTTGTATATCATCTACTGTAAAACCAGAACTAACTAATATGCTACTGATGAACTACATTTCCGAATATACTTTTCTTTGTTAAAAGCCATCTTGGCACCTGGGAAAGCACAGGACTTAACGACTGAACAAGAGCTGTTATCAGACAGATATATGCACACTCTTGCCTTACAGTCTGGCTCCTCAGTGCCTCACAAGAGTGGTGACAAAATAGTTACGCATTGCACCTTTCAAAGTGTTTAGCCAACAAGCTTATCTTCTGTTGTTATTAAAAAGTCCAAGAACCTATAAAAATATCCAGTTTCTCTCCTACAGAGTCTCTCTCTTTCTCACCCTGCATTTTCTCTGGGGCAAAACCAGCTCTTGACAATGCAAATTTCACCATGTTGCCTGTCCCCCTCTGTTTATGCTAAGTGAATCTAAACACATTATTTGTTTCATAAATGACAAGCAAGTTCTTGCGTGCAATCACACTTGCATGAAAGCAGCTTTAAAACAGATGCAGATTCTATGAAGAAAGATGAAGAAAGCCCAAATTCTGAAAGAAGCCTCCTGCCCAAGTTTGGAGCCAAGAAGAAAGAAAAGCATCTAACTTAAGTCCAATGTATTAGAAAACCAATAAATAGCATTGCCGTGGCCGTATAACAACATTCCTTCATGGTCTACAGTTAGAGTTTTGTCTTTTATCAGTCAGGTAAATAAAGGTGACAAAATTTAGCCCTAAGAATATGATAGCAATGCCTACCACGCTGGTGAGCAACACACCCCGTGATTCCTCCCCAGCTTTCCTGAGCTTCCAGCTCCCCTGCTCAGAATGATGCTCACTCATGAAGAGACACCCCCATCTTCAGAGTACAATGGCCTGTGCAGAGTACTGTTGAAGTACAGTTCATTAAATGCATTATTTGTATGTTAATGGAAGTTACAGATAAATACATAACAGCCTTCGGTAACAGACTATAAAGTACAGTACAGATCATATTTTGATATATTTAAGATATGTAGATTTATAGCAGGCCAACAGAGTGCATGAGGTCGATTGTTATGTCACAGAGATATTATGCAAGTAGACAAAAATAGAGAAACTGAGGTACAGAATGCCTTAATTGATTTGTGGCTGATCAAAATGGAAACCTCTGCCTGAGCAAAGATGTACATGCTGTTCTCTCGGGTTGCAATTCATCCTTCCAGTCCACAGAGAGTCCCTGAAAGAGATGTCTGTCCTGCTGTGAACCAGGTCAGCCAAGTCTCCACAGAGATTAATCTTGACTACAACACTTCAGCTGCCAGTGGACATAAAGAAATTAAAATGGAAGAAAAAGCAACGCATGAAGTGTGTACTGGGCTGTTAATTAATGTAGGTTCCCTTTACTTCAGCTATGTTGGAGTGTTCGGGTGAGTTTTTGGGTTGTAAATTACATAATTTCCTTACATTTAGAATCTGAGTCAAATTCCATTGCTAACTCCCCAATGTTAATGAGGGAAGACATTCCCACTTCCTTAAAGCTGACATCCTTATTACCCCCTTGTACTCTGTTTACTCAAATATAGTTGCGAGGCAAAAAAAAAAAAATCACAGCAGTATAAGAGAGGGAAAAAAATCTAGGAGATAACATTAATAATACTGAAAAGCAGCAACAGTAGAAAAAAGAATATTTAAAAACAGTATCATGTGAGATAGGTTTTTACATCCAAAGGTGGATGATAATTTTGGATTTTACATCACTTAAAAATACAGCTTGCTTTTACAATGTACCCGCTCCCCTGTATAGCTATGGAAAGGCTCCTCAGTGTCAGATCATTAATCTTATGACCCTTAAAACATTTCTTTGTTAAAAACTCTGAAGAAAGACCTTCACTCAAGCACGGTTGCAATCAATGGAGAAAACAGTAATCACTTTAGAAGCGGTGTTTTGAGACTCATGAAATTGAAATGAATCACAATACAAAAAATGCAATTATTTTTAAGGGCTTTGTTTTGTTAACATTCAGTTACTCAATCTGCTCTCTTTGCTTATGTGTTCTTTGAGGGGGAGGAAAAGTGTTTAACTGCTGTTTCCATGCTGGGGACATGCTCTCTCCATCCCGGGTCTGCCTCCCCCGGTGCCACACGGCAGGCTGCCACAGGCACACCTCACCTAAACCAACACAAAGTCCTCAGCCTTAACAACATCATGACAGCGGTCGCGTTCCCATTGTTATCTTTCAATCCAGCACCTCAGTTCAATCCCACACACAAATAAACCTGAATTTCCCTGTGGCATGACAGTATGATTATCTGCCCTTCTGTGGGGTTTTTTGTTTGTTTGTTTGAAAAGGCTCTGCTGTCATCAGAGACCTACTACGTCACAAATTCAACCTTGTAATAAGTAAGGAATTTACTTGCGGGCTATTTATTAACCTGTTAGCTTTGAAAGGTGTGTTTATCTAGCAGGCCTGATCCTGCAAGAAACTCAATAAATACAGGTAATGTGTCAGTCAACCAGTTCACAACTACAGTTTGGGACAAGACTAAAAGCCAGCTGATGATTTTGGTATCTCTTCTTCCCTTCCAAATGTGGCTTCAGCTGGGAGGGGAAAAAAAAAAAAA
>VZTU01033430.1:86684-110500 GCA_013400835.1 Zapornia atra
AAAAAAAAAAAAATCAAGCTGTGCATATTGACTTCCTAACTACTGGACCGGTCCATCCCACATGAAGTCAGTCAAATATGAGTCTACTTGGACAAATGTGGTCATCAGAGCTACAAAAATATCTAGACATATTTAAAAAGCTTTTTCATAAATAGTTTTGGGTTGGTTTTTTTTTTACTGATTTCACTCATGGTAAATAACAGAAAAGTTTTTGGTTTACATTCAGATAACTGATGAAATGATTGGCAAAGTGGTCCAAAAAGTGCATTGGGTTTTGTCTAGTGCAGGAACATCAAGTTGTAATCAGAAAGGATAACCTTAGTTTTCTATTGTGACAATGATTTTTGCATGCAAGAAAAAATAACTACCTGGCTGCAATTCATCAGAGAGGATGAGATCACATGCATTCCTGAGGGACCCTGGCTTTTCTTTTTTTCTTTAGGCAACAACAAGGCTCCGGGGACTTTTCAAGTTGGCAGAAGATTTGTGGTGACTTTTCACACCAGAGGGAGTTTCAGTGGACAGAGCCTGTCCCTACTGAATTTGAAGGGAGATTTGCCATGCAAGCAAAGAACAAACACTTTGCCTGCAAAGTTCCTACAGACAGATCCTACTACACAAGTGCATCTCAATAGCTCTTTCAGGAACAGTCCCATTAATTTCTTTGAAACATGCTGTGTGAACAATAAGCTGGCTACGCTAAAGGATTACGGTCTATTTCCTCATAAAGAAAAATAGCCCTATCAGAGGAAATACGTAGATTGCAAATATAGATTGAGCAAATGATGCCCTCAGCTGGATGCACTAAAGCCTGCTTTACAGCACAGTGGAAACAAATTAAACAATACAATGACTTTAGCTACAGGTAGCTAGATACAGGCATCTCTCATTGGAGGCCTGAGCTTTCAAAAGATGCTAATCCATTAGAGAGCTGTAGTAATTGCCTATTAAAAAAAAAAAAACACCAACCAAACCCAAACCAAAATCAACCAACCAGACAATAACAAACTCTAACCTCCATGGTTTACACAAGGAAAAGAATGGAGAATAATGTGCCACACCTCTACAACCCTCCACTCCACTATGACTTTTTGTGCTCTGAGAACACCATTATAGATGAGTTTTGGCTTTGTAAGTCTTAACAGTTAGTTTCAGCAGTTTTTGATTCTGGTCCAGTGGCAAATTTCATCTGCCTCATCATACAAGAGACAGCTGGCAACATTTCACCCATCAATGAGTACTGATACAAAGGCATAATTACAGGTGGTTGGCATTTGTAGGTGTCACCGGGGGCTTGGGGAGGCTGTGTGCTGGGAACTGTGCGTGGAGAACATGCATGAGGCAAATTCCAAGTCAGCTCCACCTCCGAAGTAGAAAAGAAGTAAAATAAAGAAACAAAGAAAACAAAACAAACCCATATTGTTCTTGTGACTGTTCTGTTAGGCTGCCCACACAGCCAGGGCAATCTCAGAGCTTCAGGAAAACAAAAGATCTTCTGAGTAAGATAAAAAATTCAGTAGCTGCTGGCAAGAAAATTGTGAAGAAACCATTTGACTATCTAGACTACAGAAGTGGTGGTGAAAGGTGGGGTTTTTGGGGTTCCCCCCCCCCAAATATAAAGCTTATAAACCGATTGCCTGAAAACAAATAAATGTCTTAAATTTCAGGCAAAATTGGAGACTACCATAAACAATGAGCTCACTAAAAATAATTTGAGAGAAATGCTCTTTCCCATCTAGTAGAGAACATCAACTTTTTATGGCAAATACGAAAACCATGTTGCACTATAACAAAATTTAGTAACTTGGTGCTTTTAAAGTCTTCCAACAAAATGACCTTTAAAGCCATTTGGATGCATGTAAAGTTCATTTACCTGAAAAACTCATATTCTAAACAGAAGGTCCATTTCAATGAAAATGTAAAAATACTTACTCTTCATCAGTTCTGTTGCTGGCAAGGCTTCCTACCATGCAGTGGCTATATTTACCTTCTGCTATGAAATTAATCAAAGAAGCCTAAGCTGAATTGTATAGTCCTTTCTCATACCAGTCTTCTCTGTAGAGCTTCACTAATGACTCAAACCCCGGTGTGCCAATCTGAAGCTTTACTCTCTAACACAACTATGACTGGATAATACAGAAATCTGTCTGCAAACTCCAAATACAGAGCACCTGTTCCATCATAGATCTTTTCAATTGATGTTTTTGAATTCCATTAATTTCAATATATTTAGATTTCATTTTTCCAGAAAAAGCAAATTCACACACATGCAGTTACATAAGTATTTTTGCTATAGAGATCAAAGGAATATTTGCAAAATAACATATTTGTCCCTCATTTTTATAGCTATGCCTTTGTTTATAAATTCATACTCTTCAGGGGCTGTACCACAGAACCCTCCCTTTTATTCAACAGGTCAGTATTCAGAACTTCTGATTTTTTCCACTCTTACTGTGACAGCTTACAATGGATTTGTAAAAGACCATGGTCCATTGCTACAAATCTTCATTGTCTAATTTAATTTACACTTCAAAGTGTCCCACATGCTAAAAAGCATTACACACAGCTAACTAGAGGCCAAATGTGGTCACTGAACTAAATTTTTATCTTTCACTAATTATTTTTAAATTACATTTAATGGAAATAATTTGTTTGCCTATTTTTGTCTCATTAGCAACAACACGTGTAATTTCAATTACGTTAATTAACCAAGTTCCACCAACCAGGCAAGCTCGGTCATTTATTCCTTGCAAATTTTCCTTCTCCTTCGACATGTCAAAGCTTTTGTCTAGAACACGTTTAGTGGTAATGAGAGAAGGGCTTGGGGGGGGGTGGGGGAATGGTAACAATTGTGTGTTATTAAACATAGTGATTTGATAAGCCCTGGTGGTGCCAGTTCAGTGTACCAGTCATCAAATAAGAAATGCAATTGAGAAAGAGGAAAAGGAAAAAGTTGCCATGAAGTGTAAATAGAAAAAATCCACAGGGGAAGAAATGATGCAAGGGGATCACCGATGAGAGAAAATTTGTTCATGGTGTGCTTCACTGTGTGAAGGATGTCGCTCCTTCAATAAGCTGCAAACTGAAGTTTAGCAAGACATGTTTCTTTTTAAGTAGATTGAGGGCAGTGTGGAACTTGTAGCACAATTTCAGCTCAGACTTTAAAAAAAAAACAACTTCCATTTATTTCACTTTTTCTCTGCCTAATTAATAGTACCTAGCATGCAGTTGTGTTGTCCTCTGGATTTGTTAAAGTCACATTTTGTAGGAGTTTATTTCTGTGTCTTGTGGTGATTTAACCTTGGCTGGACACCAGGTGCCCACCAAGCCACTCAGCAGGACACAGAGGGGATTAAAAACAAGATGAAAAAAACCACCCCCAAACTTGTGGGTCAAGATACTATGGGTCAGTTTAACACAGCAAAACAAAAGCCCATGTGTGGAAGCAAAGCAAAGCCAAAAGATTATTCTCTTCTTCTCATCAGCAGGCCAAGTCCAGGCACTTCCCGGGAAGCAGGGCTTCAGTACACGTAGCGGTTTCTCTGGAAGACAAACACTAGAAAACTAATATCCCCCCACTTCCTCACGCTATTTCTCACCTTCTAATTACTGAGCAGACACCTCATGATATGGAATATCCCTTTGATCAGTTTGGATCAGCTGTCCTGGCTGTCTCCCCTCCCAAGATCTTGTCCTCCCCTGGCCTACTAGTGACTGGTTGTAGAAATGTTGGAGAGACAGCCTTGATGTGTGCCAGCACCGCTCAGTAACAACCAAGACACTGGTGTGTTATCCACAGCTTGCTGGCTACCAACACACAGCATAGCACTGCAAGGGCTGCTGTGGGGAGTTAACTCCATCTCAGCCAGACCCAATGTACACGTGAATACACCAAAGAACAGGTCAGAAGTGATGGGCTTCTTTATCTGCAAGTTTTTAATATCAACTATAAACCAGAAATAAATATCCCGCTGTTTTCTAGAGAGCTGTGTGAAGCTCAGTATTACTTTGATGTGTGATATTAATCTACATATAGAGAATGAGAAACAAGCACAGAAAATAGCAATAATACTTTGCTGGTGAGTAGATAATTTAGAGGTTTCCTTTTCTGACCAACACGTAGCATAACTGAGATTTAATATACATTTTATCAAAGTCACATTCAAATAGGGATTTAGACAGAAGACTGTATTTTTTTCTAAAATGACTAGACATCATCAGTTTATGCATTCTAAAGTTATACTTTTGGAATGAAAACCCTAGGACAGATCTGACGGAATCACATGATTAAAGCAGGATAATAATTTAAAGAGGAATAGCCAATTTCCTGCTCTGGGTGAGTGAGCAAAATTTAGGCTAGGACACAAGCTCTGTACACTATATAGAAGCCACAACTGACAATACTGAAGACCTAAAGTGTGTTTTAACAACTCTTAATTGGCTGGGTTCCACAATACATCTAACTCTGTACAACTCTGCACAAATGTATCTAAACAAAAGTTTACTTCTGAAAGAAAATGTTAAAACTAAAAGAGGCATTTATTTCTTTGGCTTTTTTCTTTTACTTCAAATAATGTAGCCACACAAACATTCATCTGCCTTTACTTTTAATAAATGTTTACATGGTGCAACTTATCTATACTAAGTTTTCAAAAAGCTCTTGGAACAGACTGTAGCTTTATGCCTTCTTGAACACAGCTAAAGTCTGTTCCTAATTCTTGTTGCTATTTCCATACTAGTCAGGTAAATCTGAGTAACACATGAATAATTATATTCTACTCAATGACAAACTACCAGGCCAGCATTCTGCTTTTTTTTTTCCTTCAGTTTTTATTAATTTCTAACTTGAATAACTTTCTATTGAAGACTATGTATGTCTAAGACCTGTATCATTTGACAAAATAATAGTAAGTATTGTACCTTAGCAGCTCCTGAAATTGTTTTTAACATTGTTAGGATGAATGGTAAGTTGAATTTTTAATCACCTAATCTTGAAGTCTAACAGAATCATGGGTGGAATCATTTATTTTCTTGATGTTAGCTTCTTTTCTGTAATTTGCTGGAAAAAGGGCAGCTGGGTGTTTATGGCCATACCTGGAAATTATTAAACAATGTTTGGTAAACTCAGATCCTCGGCAACATGAAACTTAAAATCATGAAGAAAAGTCAGTTATAAAGCTTTGGTGAAGGGGGGAGTATTCTGGAAACGTGCAGTCCTCTACATGCAGTCTGATCACTCTGTATGCATCTCAACAGAAAAGGATATTAGCGGATAATCCTTTGTTTGGGATCCATTCCAAATTTACAATATCAAGTAACTCAAGTTGGTGCAAAACTGTAGCCTTGGGGATTATCTCAAGAGATTTGATTGAAATTCACTTTTCTAGAGAAACCTCTTAGTGCAACAGGAATCAAATACAAGCCAGCCTTATTTTTAACATGTCTTACCTTGAATTTTTCCATGCTCTTATTAGTCTTGCTTTAAATGGTCCACAAAGTAGGAATAGTAGCCTATACATGTGATCTTTAATTTTGCTAATCCTCTGTTACAGCCCAAAAGACCAGAAATGCCTTATTTGATGTCACTGTATCTTCGTTGTGTTTTTTCAAGCACTGCATGCCACAGCATATACCAGACTCCTAACACATTTGTTAAGAAGATGCCATAAATACCAGGATTTTTTCACATTTTCCACATTTTGTGGAAAGCAATATATGGGGCCCAGTGTGTGTGTGATCCTTTTTTCTCCTCCTCCTCCTGGTTTCAGTGTAACAGTACTACACAACATGATAAGGTATCACAGGATGTGATATCCTATGATGAGCTAATGAATTTTATAGCACTTCCACCAACGCAGACCAGCCATTTAACAAACAAATAAGATGCCAATCCTCATTAAAATATAACTATATATTGCATCAACAAAACAAATAAGTAATACAAAAAACTAGGAAAGAAGTAATCTGGAACCATCGGGATCAAAAAGAGTAAGATCCCTACATATACGACCATGCCAACACAGGATGGTAACTTAAAGTTATGATGTACCCTTTGAACTATTTTTTTCTATTACTAATCAATTATAAATAAATGTGATATATGAAAGCAATATATACTAAGAAGATTGTCTCCTGAAAACATAATGTAAACTATGTAATTTCTTCAATGTCATCCTAACCTAGTCTACAAATGCTCCCACAAAGTATAAGGGGTCATTTATTTCTTAAATTGATACTGACTAGTTCAGCTGCCTTAGATTCGCCACACATCTCTGAAGTAGTTAGAACATGTACCAGCTAATACACCCATAAACAGATACACACGTAGATATATACAAAAAAGCAAATGCTAACTCTCAGCTCTAAAGTTCCAAGAAAATTTTAAAATCATCTTTAGCTATAAATTTACATCTTTAACTTTGCAATTCTCATTCTGTTCATGCTTCGCTGGTCTCTTCCTTTTAAGACTAGATAGCTCCAATAGAAGATATTACTGGTAAAACTAACTCCTGACTCCTGCTGTCAAAAATAAACTTGCTTGCTTGACCTCCATGATGCTTGATCTCTGAAACAGCTACATGAAAAAATCATCTGACTGGACTTTACCAAGTGGTCTGAAATCTGCAAACAATCAGTTTAAACAATACCTTTCCCTAATGTGTCATTAAATACTGAGCCGTTTTTTCCTCTAGTTAAAGAATGTTAATTATTGACATAACAAATATCTCAACCAAAGATATTCTTCAAGATGCTTCAAGGGTTTTGATTCATTCAACATTCCTTTCAGTTGAATTCTTCATAGGATAGGAATTTTACTTAGTCTAATTATGAATTTTATTGTAATTGAATGGCAGATGAACACAGTGGGTTTGAATTTTAGTTATACATATCAGTTGTTAAAGGTTTAATTCTTATGTCAATAAGGCTGAAAACTTTCCCATTAGCTAGTGCTCGTACACTAAACTTCTTAAAAATGTTAAATGATTGTAACAATGTCAAATAAATGCATCCTCACCAAAATACACACAAAAGCAGTAATTTTCAATGGCATTATTATGTAGAAACATCACACTACTCATCAACAACATTTTAAGGGCTCATTGAAATAATAAAGTGGCTACAGTTATTTCCATTAGAAGGTTTATAAATAATATCTGCTGTTTGGTACATTAAGAGAGAACAATTGTGTAATAATTGAAATGTCAATACATCTTCCTTCTGAAAGTTTCTACTATAAGCAAGCATCTGCCTTACTGTAGGAAGAATGCACAATTCCCACCTCCTCCTGCCTCAACATTTGAGCTGCGGAGCAAAATAGTGCTTGCCATTCCCAATTCAATTGCCCTTCCAAAATGAAATAAAACACTATGAACAAAAAACCTCCATATTATTACACACTTACTTGTGTAAATATAATCCCTTTAAAACATACAAACTTTAAGCCATTTTGGCTTATTTTTCATTTTGAATTGATGGCAACCCAAAAAAGGGGGGGAAACAAGGCAAAGTATAACTTAGATAACTGTCAAAGTCTGATAAAACTAAGCCTCTCCAACAGCATAATAAGAAATCATGAAGTATCTAAGTCCATCACCTCTATTGTTATAAAAAGGCTCTTTATTATGCTGAAATCTTTACTTACAAAGAGTTTTCAGTTATATAACCAGATTTTTCAGGAACAATTTGGAAACTGACATTCTGGGGAATAATAAGAACTTTTAGATACTGGTGTCTCTTGCTATTTTACTAATACATCTTGTCATTTTAATACTAGCAGATACTCTTTCAGAAACCCTTGGACATTGTACAGAATGTTACTTTTTATGTAACATAATAATTGTTTACTGTCAAAGACCCAGATGAAGAAGAATGCTGAGATTTTCCACAGCAAATCTGAGACAGTAAGAAAGAAAAAAAATTAATCCCCTAAAACAGGCTTGCATTGCTACCCCAGTACCCACTTTTCAGTAGACTTCAGTATCCTTCTGCACCCAGTTGAATAGTGGAGATTTCTACAGTAAAAAAACATATTGACCTTCATCCATCTCAGCTCTTCTGCTTTGTCCGACTGACACGAGGTACTGTGTACTACAGTTCAGTCTGATGGTTTTATGAGTTCCTATTATTTACTCCTTTCTTCTTGAGCCAAACCTCTCAGGTTCTGATTAGTCAAAGAATATGTTGAAGGAAAGGCAGTAGGATTTTTTTTTTTTACTGTGAAAACCAGGTCTGATTGAAATCATCTTCAGTCTCTTCAAACATGCTGAGCAGGTAAGGGCATTTTGTTCACTGAAAACTGATGAGAATTTTAAAAATATGCCAAAATGAAGCACTCTATTTTTCTGATACCTAATCAAAGTCCCACATCAAAGTTTGTGAAGGAGAGAATACATAAGAATGGGGAAGAGGGTTCATTGTTTAATAGAGTGCTCTGGCATGGTAGGAAAGTCTGTTAAGGCATTTTCTACACACAAAATCTGTCAGACAATTTTAAGAATAAGTTTTTACATGGCTGATGTCATAATCAAAATTCCAGAACAGCATTTAAACATGAATGTCTGCAACAGTGTAATAGCAAAAATATACAGCTGTGTGATTTTTGTATCTCACTAGTATCATTACTGTACTTTGTAGGCCTATTCTCCAAATGTAATTCATACTGAGAAAGGTCACATCAGAAAAATTTATCATAACCCAACGTACTGTTCTGAGTCCAGTCTTCAGCTCTGTTAAATTGGTTCTATTAATTAGATAAATTTGGATTGAAATAGTCTTATGCAAATTTCCTCTGAATGAAAGAAATTTCAATTAATGTAAATTTGGAATTGTAATCATCACAAGTGGTCAGAAATGGATCTTTCACACCTAGAAAACAGATGGCACCACAATGGCACACATGGAAATTGAAAGAAAGAAAAACAAGAAGAAAATAAAACAGATTTTGGCAGAAACTTGGTGATTCAATGACAGGCAGAAGCCATTGGTAAACAGAAAGATGCCGAGCTTGTTGTTTGATGCTAAGCCATGTAAAGCCAAATTTGTACAGCATCACAACCCCAGCACTAAGCCTGCAAAAGAGCTGCTTACAGATGCTTGTGCACACATCTTAGGTTTCTTCAGCGTCATGCAACACATCTTTTATCCACACCTCATCTCCCTGCACTTCAAGGTTTCCAGCAGGACTGTAAGGGATCACAGGGCCAGTACTCACACTCAGAATAACTTCAAGCTGCTGTAGGCCTTGGACCAGACAGAAAGCCTAATACTTGCAAAAATACCATCTCTTTAAAGCTAAATATTGAGGAACTGAGTTTTATATCATCTGGCACATCTGTTTGGACGTTACTGATGTATGTTCCCAATTCACACTGACACCTCCTTTGCACTCATGCAGAGCACGTTTATAACACAGGGAGCTATATCCAGATCTCAACAAGAATTTAGTTACTATAACTATTTTCCAACTTTTTAAGAAATCTACAATATTTTTTCATCCTCCAAACTAATTAGGCTGGTAGTTCAGACTGCAAAATACTGCTATTTTCCTGACACCTTTAAGTTAAGTTAACTCTGAACAAAGGTTCATTGAACCCATTTCACACTTGTTTCAATGGCAACAGACTGCAAACACAGAAAAATACCCACTTTAATTAACTTTTACTCCTTTCCAGGGGGTGTTAAAAGAAAACCAAGAGCTATTACAGAGACAAAGTGAATGAGCCTACCAGGCAGTGAAGGCTATTACATTCAATTGTTTGGCAACACTTCTATTCAAGACTAACTATTTCAGAGACTTATGTTCTTAATAGAGCACACTAAAACTCTTCTGATGAACAATTTTCCATCAGAAACTGCTGATTTTCTGGATCAAAATGTTCCACAGGAATGTTTATTCCACTAAAACTTCTGATGGAAACCAGACAGGCTAGCTAGAGGGCTGGCAAATCAGTTTGGAAGCCTGCCTACCAGCCAGCCAGGCTGGCAGGAAAGCCGGCAGGCTGGCTGCCCAGCATGTCCCCTGCCCAGTTTGCTTGTCCCCCTCCTCTAAGAGGTCAGGCAGATTATAAATTATAATCATATTTATTATTAAATTAGTCAACATTTATAAGAATAAACCATAATATTTCAACCTTCTCAAAAAGAAATGCTCCAATAAGGCTGGCATGAAAAGATGTTCCATTTTTTTCAGAAAAATAGTTATTTTCTTCAGTGAGGAACAGTTGTGGGTTTTTTTTCCAATTCAAAACAATAAGGAAAAAGCAAGTGAAACACTGGAATTTCTGCAGAATTGGAGCTCCAGGTTTGAAGCGTGTTAAGTTATACACAAACAATCCCATATTCTGAAACTGATATAAAGCTATGGCATTTCTCCAATAACAGGCAGAACTTGTAGACAGTTATTACATACTATTACCTTTACTTTTCCAGTAATTGAAGGAATTTATTAATTTCACAAAGCTTAAGGACTTATGAAAAGGGTTACTCTCTTTTCTTATTCATTCGAAATGGATGCATTTTTTAAAAATTGAATGGTTATTTTTATAACTACAACATGTTACGCTGACAGGACTTGGAAAACAAATTCAGATCAGTATATTAAAACTTATTTCTGATAGTCCCTCCCCAAGAACATCTGGGCTACTTCTTCATATGATCAGAAGCACAGGTCTGGCAACCGAACACAAGTACCAATTGTCAGCACATACACGAACATAATGAACTATCTGACAAGAAGGAACTTTGCATACCATTTCTTGACAGGAGCTACAGTTCTGTTGTCCATCACCAGTGGAGAAATAAATGGGCCTAGAGCAGAATATGCATATTTTGGTTGTGTGACACACACAGATAGGCTGTGCAGTCCTAAAGGACCACCCTGTTACCTGCCAAAGAGCTAGATATCACTGTGTTTAATTTAATAACATTCCTTATATAACGATACTGGCAGGAACACTCCATACTAAAAAATCCTGATCACACTTAAAACTGCAATAATTGAAGCTTGAATTCCTAAATTTGTCCATAGAATAACTGCACTTAAGAATCCCAACAATGAATACAAAGAAGTTACTCCATTATTGCTTACTTCTTTGCAAACTTTCAGGGAAAGGATGCATTTAATTTGTTCACTTTTATAGTGCTGGAGCCATACTGTTATGTAGGTTTTGGACATCCCCTTACATGAGACCTATTTCAGCTTTATTGTGTTGCACAGGTGAGTGCTGTGAATAAACCAAGAGAATTGAGAGACAATACCCAAGATACTTTGCACCAGTGATAAACTATTTCTGCCAGATGTATAATGTCTTTCACCAGTTTGATACCACCATTATGATCATCTCTACAAAGAATCAGCAGTAGTAGGAACGTGCATTTAGAGAATTAAAAGTTGACCCAGAACTGGCAAAAACCTGTTTTGTTTTCCCTGTAATGTTCAGAAGTCAACTCTACATTCACAGCACTTAAAAATAACTTTGCACTTACTACAACTGGCGTTTTTACTCCGTGCACTGCAAATACTATATATAGCATGCATGAACTCACATTGAAAAGTAAAGGTGACACAAGCACAATGACGCAAACAGGACATATAGATTAGGGAGTATTTATAGACTGCAAAAAGCAATACCTTGCCAATATTGCTTGACCCATGAGACAAGGACATAACTGAAATTTCTTTTCTTACATATTACATACAGAGATTAACTGAAAAATATTATACCCATACAGTATCCAAACACCATGAAAGAACCAAAATATATTGCTAATACGATGGTTCCACCATACGGCACATGCTAAAAACATCTGGAATAACAAAAAAATACCTACCTGGAAATACTAACATTGCAAGAAGTAATGTTGGTGATTCACCCAAGGAATATTCCTACAATTCAACTTAGATCCCTAAAAACTGCAACAGAAATAACTCCTAAATTAGCTATTTTAAACCTGCAGGTAGAAAAATAAGTATTCCCACCAAATGACACCTTCCCCGAGTCAATATTGATTCAAGGTTGCTATCACAACTGCATTATTTTTATAAAATAAAGCTAACACTGACGTTAATCACAACCAGACATACAGAACCTTAGGACTACATGTTGTGAACATTCAAATATCAAGAGATTCCATAAAACTGATGTTGTACTTGGTTTATATCACTTCATTAACCTTCATTTCCCCCTATGAACTAACAGCTAGCCTCACTGTGTGCTATTCAACAGCTTCTGCTAGATGAAAATACTAAATCTCAGGTGACTGTTTTCAGTTGCTACAAGGGGCAACAAGATGATCCAGTCATTCCACCTAGTCAGCAGGTATATGAACATTCCACAGATTATGAATACCAACTTCACCCCTGCAGAGGAGATCCAGAGGGTGCTCATGAATCCTCCTTGTGGCTTCCTGTTCAGAAAACCAAAAATCAGAGTTGTTCTGAAAACCTCCAAATGAAGCACATAATATTGTCAATGTCTGCTTTGTAAATGCACGGTGAAGTCTCCATCTTCCTTTATTTCAAAGTTTGGCTTTGTTTTTAACCACTGCAGTACAGAAAGAGGCCTTGATAGTGTGACCAACTTGCCTTCTCACTGCAAAGTCTTTAGATAAGGCAGAAAAAGTATTTTTTCAAAGTAACAGAAGGAAAAAGCCTCCTTTCTTCATCCGTGTGAGTGCAGAATTAGCCAGAGATGATCAATTTAGAAATTGTTTAGCTATTAAGCTTTGTCTCCTCCCCACTGCATCACCCAGGACCACTCTCTTCACCTAAGGATCTTAAGTCATCTGCAGCAGCTTCTCAATTGATGTAAATCACCATAGTCCATATATACTGTCAGGACTTTGACAGTTGATATCAAGTAGAAGATCTGACATAAAATGCATCTCAGCTTTGAATCTTGCACTGTCAATCACAGGAATCATTTGGAAAAGTTAGTAATATCAAGGTCTCTAGCAGTGGTCTATAAGTTTGCACTTTTCCAAGAAATTCCCAATGATAAGTAGACTTTGACAGTTAACTTGAATAAAAAGAGACTGTGATAATTCAATTAATTGGTTGAGTTCCCAGAAAGAGTGCACCTAACTTGTTTTTAAAGTACATGTGATTTCTGCTCTGGTACATCATTAGTTAAAGTGCCACAGAGTGTATAACTTTCAGGCACGACATGAATGAAAAAAAATCAATCAGATTTAGTACCTAAGGCAGTCCACGAGGCAGGACCAGTTATCTGAACTGAAACAATGGAGTTCTGTGACTAGAATTTTACAGATTAAGCTGTACAGAGAGCTCTTGTGGGTTTCCACCTTTTTGTAATCAAAACTAAGTTTTACTGGCTCATTACTACCAATTAGGAAAGACTTGACTTTAAAAATTTATTGAATGCTGATGAAGAACAAGACAAACCCTTATGAAATGCAATATTAATATCAGACTCTGAGTAAACTTAGATAATGCATAAACAAGAGTAAATATTCAAGTTTTCCATAAACTGTATTAAGGCATCATACCACAACACTGTGCTTATGACTGAGGCAGTGTTTCAGTTAGTTCAGGGCTCTTACCTGAACACATTTCAATACAAAGCAAGGGCCACATGGGGGGACTCAAGGGGGTTCCATTGCCTTGCTGGAGCCATCCACTTTTAAAAGCAATGTCTGATCAAAGCCAGGCTACATGTGACAAAAAAGGACTTACTGACTGCTGTTCTGTGGCCTAGATGAACTCCATATTTTCACACCAAGGTCTCAAAAGGCTATTACTGATCAACCAAGACAGCTGGTGTTAATAGGAACCCTTATAGAGGCTGGTAGCAAGAGAGAGGTCTATGAATAAGCAGAGATAACCTTCCTTGTCTCACCTCCTCCTAGGGAGCTCATCTCACCATGGCTTATGCCACACCTGATCTACAGATTAGATAGCACTATTAATCCCTAAAACTCAGAAACAGAGTCATAATTTAAAGTTTTCTATCTGAGCTGAATTATCCTGTATTTCCCCATGCATGCAAGGTGAAATTGAGTGACTACAGAATTAGTACCTCAGATTTGTCTGGACCAATATGTTTTTTCTGATTTTAGGTGGCTTACTTCCCCTAATTTAAAATGCATTTACTTAAAACAAAACTACAATACTGGTGCCCTTAAAATGATCTAAAGGTGTTTTTCTTCTTTTATGTTCACCTGAACAAGCTGCACTGGCATACCAGATGTGTTATCTGTCATTTTCTAATGATACTGCTTTCATGGAGGCTTTTTTCTTGTTGGGTTTGGGAGATTTTGTTTATTTTTAAAGGAGCTCAACAAAGGAACCCAGATAGTTATGACTAAGTGTGAGTAAACTAGTCTTCCATCAGGCATTTAAAGTGTGTAGGTTAACACACTATAACAGGTGTTGAAGTGCAATAGATTTGGAGAAGGACGTCCAATGTTCACCAGTTTTTTAGCAGACAAATTCTCAACCCCTACATAGAATTATTTTATTTAGTCACCAACTAAAACACATCTTTGGCATATTAGACTGGGTTTTATTACTCTCTAGTGTAGTCATAAAGACAATTAGCCAGTTATTTTGTAGCTAACTAGACAAAACACTTTTTTTTTTTCCAACTAAGCACCTGTTAATTCCCCACTTCACCCCACTCTGTGACCTTTAAAAAAGTCCCATAAAGTAGATTTTTGATAAACCATTTTCCATTAGGTGGGGTTGAATTTAAAAAAACAGAGTTTTGGACAAAAGCTATCATAGAAGTGTATTTATGGACAAGACTTTTATTTCTGAAATTCTTCAGGCTCAATGGGAATTTCTAGTCAAAAGCCAAAGCCCAAAATAAGAGCAACCCAGCAGTTCAGTTATGATATGAGCATGCTTTCTGGCAGGAATTAGAATCAGCAAGTCTAACATTTGAAGCTTATGTCTCAATCAGTGGACTTATTGACTTTCTGTGGCATTACTATCCTTGATGTAGAATAAAAACAATTTAGAATTCATCAGAAACCTTGTTTTCCAGCCACCTAGTATTTCATAAATTAGATGCTGACAGGTTAGTGTGACTACTACTCATTTTATATATATATATATACACTCTTTTAAAGTTAACTCTTTCTACACAAATATTGAGTAGCAAGTAAATTCCGGCAATTGTTCTCTGAAAGAAGAGTCTTTTGAAAAGAATAAGAAAACTGGCTAAAAAATAGATTTTTCTTTTTTCTAGGACTCAAGGAAAAAACAAAAATGAAAAGAAATAATCAAAGCCCCCCACATATACATGCTCAATCTACACACACATATACATCTCCAAATCCTTATTAAAAAAAACCCGCGATAAAGTCTCAGGAAGGTTAATGAACAGGAACTAAACATGTGCATAAGGGCCATTTGAAAAGTCATACATGAGTAGCAGTCTGTAGTAAGATCCTTCTTTCCTGTTTTACAATGTCACCCACTGAATATTAGTGACAAGTCACAAAGTTTTCTGGCTATATTAAAGACCTTCTCAAAAGCAGACCACAGCTATACACAGAAACATTAAGCATAGTTTTAGAGAGTATATGGAGTGAAAATGCAAATGGGGATCTTTCTAATGTCACATATTTCCGTTTGCAGCACCATCTCATGAATTTGCCATATAATACAAACAGTGTGCGTTAATGAAAATGAGGCAGCAGAAGCTCATAAGTCTTTTATTTGTGTTCTAGCATGAAACTGACTATCAACATTTGTAAAAGCCCCAGAAGCACAGCTACTAAGATGTATTTATTATCAAGTACTGTTATCTGTTCCATAATTTAACACCAAAGCTAGATTTCTAACCATAAATCCCATTTTTTTCAGTGGTTGCCTCCTCCACCGGAGTTTCTTCTAAGAAAAGTATCTGTTTCTCTGAAGCTTCCCATGACACATCATAATCAGGATTAAAAACTTTTCTGACATGTTTAGGAATAAAAAGAAAAAAAAAATGATAAAGGAAGATTTAGATACTATTACTAAAAGATTTCTTATCTATATTAAAAAAATATACATGGCCTGAATAAACATATGTGTATATATAATTCCATATGTACAGCTTGAGTCTTTCTGACAGGTGCACCAGGTCTCCAAGGAAAAGATTTTCTAATATTGAAACATTAATGTAGAGAATGTCAGGGGCTGAACAAAATAGGCTGTAAAGAGCAGGGATTAAACTGACCTCAAGCACATGGCAGCGGGGAAAGGCTGGTTACCTTGATCATTTCTAGGGTTTCTTTACCATTTTTTCCTCTCTTTAAAATAATTACTTTTTCATCATGCAGGTAGCAGAAAATTCAAAAAGTACATCAGAAACCCTGCCTACAGGAACATCCAAGATCTGGCTGCAGAGGCAGTTGTCCCCACACATTCCCTGGCACTTGTCCTCAGAGGGTCTGTACAGGCTGTAAATAGCAAAAGCAATATTGTCTTCCAAACCAATTTTATCTTCAAAATTTTCCACAGCTCCCTGGCCAATTTCTGCCTAATCTGCACCCTGTGTCAAACTGGTGATTCAAATCATACCTCCTAGAGTACAGGAAAAAAACCCTGTTGTGAAATCAGTCATGGATATGCATTTCTAAGGAGTTTTATACTAAGGAGGAAAAAATTGTCATCCTTTAAGCCATTCTTTGAGCAATTTATTCTCCAAGCGCTTCAAGTAAATTTATCTGACCTTCTCGTTAATTTTGTCAAACAATAATTTTGTATGACAATGGCTTCGCTGCTCTTATTATTTCATCCTCTGGAGTCAAATCTTGTGATTTCCATGCAGAAAAGTCTCATACTGGATTCTGGAAGTGTTTGTCTATACAAACATTCCAGAATTTTACCAGAAATAAAAGAACATACAGCATCACAAACATTACCTTACAAATGAACTATCACAGACTTGGTTATTGAGGAGAATGAAAAGGAAAAGCTAATTTATAAGGACAAAAGGAAAAGCTAATTTATAGGACAAAAGGAAAAGCTAATTTATAAGGACAACTCACACTCTTCAGTCTGTTTAACAGACACAATGTTAATAGAATAGAAACAGGTTTTATTAAGCACTGCACAAACAATCAAAATAATATTACTATGCCCTTTATTTAAACAGGGCCTACTGGTTGATATGAAGATCAAATAAAGAGCCTGATTCTGCAACCTTCATAGACCTTCAGTAACATCCTCCTGCTTAAATTCATCACATCATTTCATATCAGCCTCTGATTTCCTTTTGCCTGACTGTCCTATAATTTTCTCAATGGCATTCTCTTTGAAGATGAAAAACTTTTCCCAATAAGTCACAAGGAATAGGGGCAACAACCCTTATCTAGAATGTATTTTTTAAACAATGCAACACTGTGCTCTTTGTTTTAATCTGATTTTATATATATAAAATAATACTTTCCTCAAGAAAGAAGAACAACTCTTACAACAGAATTGGCTCAGATATAGACGTGTCTACATTAAGGACATGATAACAGTGGTGAAGGTTTGTGTCAGCTCAAAGAACTATAAGGAAGTTTTAGACTAAATTCCACTTTTTTTTCAGAGTGTGCATTGCTTTGAACATCTTCAGGACATCATAAATCCATCCTAACAATACACTTACCACTGAGCCTGTCTGCAAATTCTAGAATGCTACACACACCTCACTCCTCTGCAAAGCCTTCAACTTTGTCTTTTCAATGCCCTGATATTGACCTTGATATGCATGTGCTGATAAATTATCTCCAAATCCACTAAATGCTTAATTTAATTAAAGACCTAGACCTTGAAAACTTGAATTTTCACCCTAAACTATTATTTTGGTGAAACTAGGATAGCATATTTAAAAGCAAACTAAAAAAAAAACCCAAGAAAAACATTTTGCATTTACTCTTATTTGCACAAAAGCAAATTTTAACTTGGGAATTAAAATTTTTAGAGTGTCTTCAACAGTTCAGGATGTTCAGTTGTGAATTTTATTTCTCTGTATGCATTCTCATAGATTTACCATGTCTTAAGTATTAAATTACTTCAAATTCTCAGCAAAAAAAATTTCAACCTCTCAATAACAACAGAACAAAAAACCAGTCTCATTGATGCAGCATTATTGGTGGATCAATTCTTCCTGTTCTCCTCCCACTGGCTAACATCTACATGTATTCTCCAGTTTTATCACTAGATAAAGGAAAAAAAAAAAGTAACCAAGGAAAAAACCAGTATGTTCTATGCTCTACTTTTAGAAAAGGTAACATTTAAATCTTGATACACAGAGGACTTATTTCTAAATAAGGCAGTGCTTATACACAAGTTACCCACAAACTGTGAAGTAACTGAAGGTTCCGAAATACACACACTTTGACTATATTTTTTAGATATTAATTACTCTTTTTTTTAAGATTTGGTACATTTAAATTTTCCATTGGTACCTAAATCTTTTCCTATAAAAGATTCTTTTCAAATAATGCTTGTTTGGTACAAGTAACTTACAAAATAAGGGTAAAACTAGTAATTGCTTATAATACAATTCCAATGTAATTACAATTCCAATGTAATCCCAACAACAGATCTTTTCAACAAGTAATTCCTCAAGCACTGTAATTTCAATATGCTCATAACTATTAACCTACAAGCTATTTTAGTCTATAGACTTTTGGGCATATTCAAGAAACAAGCAAAGTTAAAATGTGAATGATGTTTGAAATAAGCTTTTGACTGTGTTCCTCCCACACCCTCACCCCCATCTTACCAGCATTCTTCCACAACACCCAATAAAATACATTTTCTTTCCAGCAAGCTGCAAGTTCAGCTCTTTTTGGAAAAAGAGATTACAAATATTTCTAGTTATACGTAACCGAGGCCTAAATTCTTCATATGCTTTTCTGCAGACTCTCTTTTATTACCTTTTGCTACCTGTAGTTATAAAACCAGAGGAGAGTTCCTGAAGTCTCTTTTGGCAAAGCAATTATTTAAACAAAACAAAAAAATCATAAAAATTACAAAATAAAACTCAAGTGCAATATCAAAATTCTTGCATGATCTTAAAGTGCCTCTTTAATGCTCCATAAGGTCTTGTATAAATTTACTGGTTTCTACGAAGGACACAATCAGATCTTTCATGGACTCAAGATAACATGGCAATAGAAATCATGAGGGCTGAAACAGATAAATCCTCTGTCCTGAAATTGCTTTCAGTTGTAGAGTTATCCCCTTATCAAATCTCGATACTGAAAAAGCACACAGAAAAAAAATACATGTATGGAAAATGAGAACATGATAAAGGTAATGATTTTGTGATGAAACAGGTACATGTATGACACAGTACCGAGTATTTTTTCTTTTTGCTTCATGTCTATGCATATTCATATATTTAATAAACTTAAAAACAAGCAAACTGATGAACAACTAGACAGATCAGTATGCACTGCACCATAAAAGTTGTCCAATCTTTGAATATCCTTGAATTGCAAATGGACTACTGCAGGTACTAGTCACCTGACATCGGAAATTGCCCACTGACGTGGTAATTTTTTTAGATAATTAAAGCTTGGGTTACCAAGATCTTACATATGCCATGTTAAATAAATCCCTCCCTTGACAGATGGGCTATAGACTGCTCTCTTTTGAAGCCGAAAAGGCCAGTTCTGGACTCCTTGCTGGCAAAAGCTTTGCCCTCTTTCCAAGCCTGTGGTGCAGCACAACACACACCTTGGCAGTGCAGGACCACAGCACTGGCCTCTTGAGAAGGGCAAACATAAGGCAGAGGGTGAGACATGTTTGAGACCAAAAAATAAACCAGCTATGAAGAACATATAAAAATATAAGTATCAATTTCAAAACTTGCTCTTCATAAACTACACTCCTCCACTACAACTACGCTGGTTATGCTTTAACTCCCACTGAAGTCAACAGTTCAGACAGCACTGCTTTCTATGTTTCACATATTTTCTGTTAAAAAAAGAAAGTGGGGAAAGTGTATGTGGAAAAAAAAAGCATCTTACAGATTCTTCAGCATGCTGCCAATGAATTTTTAATGAATAAATTTTGAGTTTGTTCTCACAGAGCCTCTCCCCACACTCATCCTTTTTATAAAAACTGGAAAATAGAACTATATTACTATTTCCTAGGACTTTAAATTATAGAAGAAACTTCTTTCACTTCAAAGTTTTACAAATCCATATATATTTTGAACAAAACCTTCAGATTTTACACTGTTCCTTCTCATTTATATTGTCAAATGCAGCGTGGCATTAGGCTTAAAAGCTAGACATCAGTACCTGCTCCAAAGGCAGCATAGCAAACATAAAAAACAATTAAATTTTGTATGTTTACAAGTGAAAGTCTGCTGTAAATAACCATGTCAAGTAGATCTTGCTGTGGGAAGGTGGGATCAGAATATTGATAAGAGCTGACTCGGAGAAGGAAGGAATACTGATCAGCAGCACACTACAGAAGGCACAGCTGAAACGAGAGAACACTAGATTTAGCTCAGCTATGAGATAGAGAAAAACAAAGTAAAAAAAATAATAGAAAGTAAAGAAATCCTAGTAAGATGCATTTATAGTGCCAGAAGGTAAAGGGACAAGAGAATAAATCACAATTCTCTGTTTTACTTGCTGCTCTGCATTTCTTCTATGATTTTGGTCTTCAAATGCTTGATTCACCTATTTATTGTCTCATTTGCAGCGGAGTCTTTTACACTGCCAGTGCGGAAACTGGGATACCAAAACTGGAGGAACTTCTCAGTTCTCTCAAGCCTTTTAATCTACAATGGGAGAAAAACTATGCATATGACTGCCTGCAAGTCCTAAGAAATGGGCAAAAAGAAAACCAAAGCCATGACTATATTATACCGTACATGCTGAATTATTGTCATAGAGCTAAAGGGTATTTCCTCTTTTGGCTCCTAATTCAAAGACACTCCTTTTTCTCCAACCATGCCCAATGCCTAGGAGCATGTTAACCTTCCAATATCCACTCTTCCAGACGTAAGAATACATCTAACTACTTGGAAGTCCTCTGGGAGAAAACACTCAGCATAGTTAGGCCAGTCTCTCTGATCTTGTCATTTCTCTCACGAGTCTCCTCTCTTCAGACACGCAACCATCTGATTAGTAATGAGTGTGGCACTACTGAGAGTAAGGAAACTATAAAGAAATAGGAAATAATGTCAAAGAGAGGCCAGACTGCAAGGTTTCTACTTTGCTAGCCTAGTCTGGCATTTAGAGATAATGCAATAATAAAAACAGTAGCATTCATTACTAATTTTTCATCAGTAGAGTCATTTAAAATAATTAAATTTTACTTCTTTTTTAAAATATACTCATCAAGGGTTTCTTAGCATAAAAATCCTCCAGTTTTATTCAAATCTTTCACACTGCCTGATAAAAAACTCTCACCATGAGAAAGAGCTAGCCATAGCTCATTCTCTAATCATTGCCTGGCAATAAGAGTTATGAGAAATCAATTATAATCACTATTAAATAAGGGGGTCATCACCAATATGCCAGTAGCCTTGACATAAAAGTGTGTTAAGAGCACAATTACTAAATATAATTTCATACTGATGTCTTCCTATGATCTGTATAAATGTGGGGAGCTGGAAGAAGGAAAATAATCACTACATGACAGCCTACAATAATGAAAAAAAGTTAAGTTTATTTAACAATCTTTATTATGGTATCATCACTGCAATTAAGATTCTCCACAAATAAAGAGGAAAGATCACTGGAAGCTATGTAATCACTTTGATATACTTGAAAATCACAATAATCCAGCAATTTTGATGTCCATCATTAAACATCAAATGGCAGTGTCTGAAGTATCACACAGTTTTGGCTGGCCAGACTTCATTGAGAAGTCTCAATTTGACCATTTAAACTTGCTTTTTTTTTTCCCTAAAGTTTCACTAAAATAGGTATTATAATCCATATGTGGGTGTGTATCCACACATAGACATATGTACACACACACGTATCAACTGCTGCTGAATAAAAAGGGTGACTGAAAAACACAAGCTAACTGTGGGCCTTAGACCCCTCACCCACCCTCCTCTTGTATTACATTTGCTGTGAAGTTTCTTCATAGAAGCTAGGCACTACGTTTCTACTCTCTGGAATATCCACAATGAAAATCTATATAATTTCAATGCTAAATACAGGTTTTGTTCATCCTACTGTTCACAAAAACCTTAAGAAATGGCCACTGGATAATGACTGCAGAGTAGAAAGAAAAAACCAACCTATGTCGTGTGCCAAAAATAGAATTAATATTAATATATTATATATATTAATAAATTATTTTATTTCAAGATCAGACTTTCATTGTCATCCAATTATAAATTTGAAGTCTTGAACCTGTCTCCATTCAAAAATACACCTTCAAAAGAATGTAGCAAAACCCAAGGAATCAAAAGAAATAAAAGAAGGGCTTTATTTCACTTCAACTTTTTTTTCCAACATACTGTTCTGAAGCATTGTTGAATTTTCTGGCTTTGAGGGTTTTTTGTTTGGTTTGGAGGTTTGTTGGTTTTGGTTTTGAATTTAGAACTACTTACACAGATTATGAGCTGAGCAACTAATAAACAAGAGAGTCACAAATTTTCAGGAACATTCAATTCCTCCCTCTGTACGTACACACCAGCCAAGGAACAGATAGTACAAGAAAGCCTAGATAATAATTGTGATTCCTTTTTCTGCTAGCAGGCCATCACAGGAAATACTTTTCTTCAACAATATAACCCAGTTCAACTACACTGAGTTTGCCTTCCTCTTGGTATTTATATATATAGTGATGTGATATCTAACACATGCACAGTTGCACCCCAAACTTACATCCACCACTTTTCAAAACTTAATCTCTTGAATGAAATCATAGTTCACAACAACCTAAAAGTACTCTCACATACTCTGAAACAACAGAAATACTTTCTGCAGTTCTGTCACTACACTCCTACGTATATTCTTGATGTTGTAGTCTTGAGATACAACTTCATTTGTAGAAGAAACCACCCTCAAAAGACAGCAATTTAATTGCAAATAGCAGCACTTGTAGTGCCAAACGTTGTCTAAAAAAAGCGGGACTGAACCAACAGATGCTGTCCTTCTATTTGAATTCTGGCTCTTGAACAATTAGGATCTTAAAGGACTAATTCTTACAAGCTCCTCCTGCACAGAGAAACAGCAAAATACTTCTGTGCTCATTTGAATCTCAAAATGGAAGCATATTTGTTTTTATTCGGCAAATGAACGTTACACCCTTAGTATTTGACAACCACTGTAGCAGATTAAATGGTCTGTGCAACAAGATGTACCTGCATTCAAAGTCAGTGGAGGGAAGGATACAGGGAAAAGATAGCCGCAGGATGCAATGATAGCCAGACCTAAAGCACTTTGTTTATTTGAATTTCTTTCCAGCCATCTGTATCTTGTCTTTACAGAGTAGAAGTATTGTCTCATTTGCCCTTGACGAGATATAAATTAAGAAATGCTGCTAACACACGTTCTTTTTAAACAATTGCATAGATTCTCATTTCAAAGGACATTTTAAAACCATTCTCCCTTACAAAACATTAGCATATGCTTCTTAAGTGCTCCTGAAATAAAATTTGTATCACTACAGTCACATGGTGTTATTCTGTCTACAATAGCTAGTATCAGCTGCCTTGTTGTTAAGACTTGAATCAGAATTTCCTTGCTGCAAATGTTTTCTCTCTAGGGTATATAATTTTATCTCTCAGTCCTCATGAAAATTATAAGGCAATCTAAAAACATCCTTTACTTGTTGTACGAGCATCCCTTTTTCACCAGCACTCCTTCCAAAAAGAAAACCAGCATTAATT
>VZTU01033430.1:110514-159800 GCA_013400835.1 Zapornia atra
AAAACCAGCATTAATTCAATAAATAGAGGAAAGCAAAATTCTTGGTTTCTTCTCAATTACAAAGTTTGATTTTTAATCAACCTTAAAAACCAGTGTTACTTCTAGCATGTTTAATAAAATGAAAGAATGAGCAGGAAAACAAGAAATATACGTGTGGGTTTTTTTAGAAGACAATTAATAACAGTAAATCTTACAATGTTATTGTGTCTCATACGCACAACTCCTGACCTTGAACCCTGTAACTTCTGTTGTGTCAGAACTATCACTACAAGCATGTGAGATCTCATATTTAACTGAATCAACTTATCAGCATAGCATTTATAATAATTTTGCTTTTAAAATTACCTACTGTTTCACTTCCCCAGTATATAGTTGATTTGATTAAATAAAGATATTCATATTCATAATATTACTTTAGAAGGAGGGATAAAACCAGACATTTACATATTTTTAGACCAACCTCTATTCAACTGAAGTTCCTATAAAGGCTCATGTTGGCTTGAATTACACTTCTATTTTCCTGTCAGGTCTGGTAAGGAGAGATTTTGTTTTCATATGTTGCAGAATTATGGACCTATAATTACCTTAAAATCTTACCAAAATATGCTTAATTGCACAGTCTCAAAAGAAAACGAGCACATTATTTACCACATAGTTCAGCAATAAATGGAGGTAAGTGCAGATTCTGCTAATACTGTTTTAGGATTCTGACAATTCTGCAAAAATATATTCATTTAAAAAAGGCAGTTTCCTTTGGTTATTGTGCCAAGCATCATTATGGTGTGGACCTGCTTCAATAAATGCAATGCTGAGCAGAGATTCTCCCCCAAATTTAGGTTTAATCATACTCAACTGATTGAAAGCAGCAGCCATGCTATTTAAAAGAAAGCGGGGATGGGGAGAAACAACTAGGTATGAGACTAGTTAAGGCAGCATCCATTTGGGAACTTAAAATCACATGTCTTCAGAAACAGAGCGACTTTTGTGCTGTAGATATAACCTGGATGGGGGAGATCTGCAAGACTTGGACAACAAACAGGAGTCTTTCATTGGGATGAGAAGACAAGTAGTCTTAACAGCACAGGACACATGAACCTTTCCCCAATACCTACCATACACATCATATGTGTCTTTGAATCTGTCCTGTAAAGCAAGCTCCTGCATTTCCTGAGCTACTCCCACTGCCACATAGTGCAACAGCCAAATTGATAAAAAACGACAGCAGAATGCAAGAAATATATCAAATCAGGCTTAATGCAATACATACACCAAATTCTTCCATTCACAGTGGCACATCTGCTGTCTCAGCAAAATGCACACCTTTTCAGAATCAGACCTTGGAACTGTTTATGCAAGACAGCCACATGACACATACCATCAAAATCTGAAATACTTAATTACACACTGATCTGTAAAAGCTACTGTGCTACCAAGGTTTAAATTCAAACACATTGGCACAGCAGGTGGAAAAGTTACTGCCAAATTTGATTCATGAACAAGGCTTATTTTTGAGAATATTACCAATGGCAGAAAAAAGATATTAGAGATCCAGGTCTTTTCAAATTTCAAAGTGAACTTTAGAAATTCAGCAGTTCTCACATATACAAGCCCAGAATACGTGAAGATTCTGCCACACTTAATATGTGCCCACTTCGTCATACCAAACATCTCTCACTTTAATCATGATGTCAATTCTACAGTTTAGTTCTTCCACAAAAAAATTAAGCAATGGACCATATAGAGTAAACAACTGGTCATCATGCTAGAAACTTAAATATCTACACCTTTTCTTTTTCTAATTTGGTTTCACTGTTCTGCTGTTTAAAAACCCCAGGTTTTGTTTTTATAATTTTAGTCCAGATGGATTGCAGGCTTGGATAACAACATAAAACTGGTTAATCAACTTCCATGCCATATTTATGCTGCAACAGGGAGATTTTACTGTTGTCTGCAGTTTACCAGTGCATACTGTGGAATACAGCCAGTGTTTTATGTACCCTTAAAAATGCAAGCTGCAGCCCACTTTGCTGTCAGTGACCCTAAGCCTGCTACTAACAACAATCTCTGCTGAAGAGTGATTCAGTTAAATTTATTTAAAAAACAAAGCAACAAAAACTCACCCCTCCAGCAAGTAGAATTATATTTCACTCATTAAATTTATGATTTCTCAATCCAACTGGCTATCCTGTGTCAGAGAGCCCAATCAAAAGTCAAGAAACATGTACTTCCTAAGTAATTTGTTATGGCACCACTATCCCTAGTCCTACTGCAAGTTTTTGGCCAAATAAAGAAATTGCTTTTACAGAAACTGTAGTGTAACTGTAACACTGATTATCATACTTTGACAATAGTGCTGCTTTGGTTTTAGCAGTTATTTTCCCCAGTATGCTGAAGGACTTGCATGGGGAAAAAAAAAAGCTGGTATGGCTTTCTGGGGTTTATAAATCTCTTGTGGACATTTATGGCAGCAAGTAACTTAGTAATTAAATCAAATTCTATGGCTGTTCAGAAAAGTCAAAGCTCTGATAGCAGACAACAATTAACAGCAGATATTTGAACTATACCAATTACATACAGCTTGCAATTAACATTATTACTCATAAATTACAATGTATAATGGAAATTACTCTTATTTCAGCAGCAGGCTCAACTGTCCCACAATCACTTCAGCATCGGAAACAAGTCAGTTTACCCAAAGCTACAACAGGAAAATCAGGGGACTTTAAACAATGCATTGAAGTAAAGTTTCTCATTAATAGCTCACTTCACCTATACATCAAATCTGGATAACATTAACCTACCCCATGTTGTGGGGGCTTTGGGATGGTTTGGGGAATTTTGCAGGATGGGGTTTTTTTTAGTGTTTTTGTTGGGCTTTGTATGGTTTTGGTTTTTTGTTTGGTTGTGGGTTTTTACGATGTAGAGTAGTACAAATCAAGGTCCTATAGACATTATATGTGGTATATAACTTACTTTTTATTCAGATTAATAAAAGTAGAATATTTGAAGGTTTAATGTAATAGAGAAATATGCTTTACAAAGGTAGTTTATTCCATTAGTTTGAAATACAGACACAATTGATATCTGCCATGGTAAGCGCCACAGAATTTCTCCCAGTCAAAAGCATTTGGCTATTCCCAATGATTAAAAAAAAAATAAAGTCTTATTTATAATTCAAAACTAGTTTTAATATGCATGGCTATAGATTCATCAGCAAAACAGGACTAAGTATTATCTGCAGTTCTGCTGGCTTAGTTTGATTTTAAGGAGAATGGGAAGGCACCAAAACCTACAACCAGGAGGTGGTTGGATCATTTGAGCTGGCTCAAAATTTAGAAACATTAAAGTGAGCTCCCACAGCAACTGTTTAGCTGAGTATTATTTTCTCAAACAATTGCAAGCTACTTTTAATCACAGGGTTCTGAATCTTGAGAGAAGTACATTGCTATCTACATTGCTTAAAACCCTTTCTAAACAGCAGTTCCACAGATTTTGTTTTCCTGCTCTGTTTCTTCCTCTGTTAATCTCTTACGTTGCACTTCGTAAAGACAGCTTGGGCCAGGTCATACTTTCACGATTGCTAATATGAAATTTATAATATTTTATTGTCACAACTAATTTTGGCATTTTAGTTTTTCAAGAAGCTGCATTTGTTTATACAAAACCAGTTATTTTTATAACTCCACCACTTTTATTAGATTTTTATTTAATATTTTTAAGTACAATTGTTGATAATACCTTTAAAAATTAATTGAAGAAAACATTTCTTATTGAAAAAATTTCCCCCTAAGTAATAAACAGCTGCTTTAAATTTAGCTTATTTAACAGCACGTCAGCCACAACAAGCAATAATTAACTAGTCTATAAAATAACAAAATGATGCTGACCACTTAAAAAGAAATTCCACTCTGTGTTGTCATACTTTCTACAACACACTCAAACACACAGCAGCAACAATTACAGACACATCCAGGATTTAGTAACTGCCTACCACCTTTGTGAGAGGACAGGTCTGTAGTCCAGGTCCTGAACTGACTTTAATGAAATGCTGATATATGCAAGTTGGTTGGGTATCATCAACATGAAGGAGTTGCAAGTCATTTACCTTCCTCAAAAGGTAAATAAGCATGGGGAAAAATCAGGTCCTTGTTGACGTGCCTACCTTGTTATCAGTACTCAAGTTGACATGGCATTTATAACTGCCACACTGCAGTCACTTTTGGGACAGAAATACAATGACCAAGTCCTCTGACACAAGCAAGAAGTACAGAAAGCTTCAAATGGATGAAAGCAGTGTTAACTTAATCAAGAAGAAAGGTTCACTTTGCAAAAGTGTTGTAGTGAGCCAAAAAGTGATTTGCTCAAAACAACATAGCCTAGTATACTACTGATGGTGGGCTGAGTACATAAGCCCCATCACCTGTTTTTAACTGTGACCTCAGAGAAAGGCACACAAATCTCCATAACAAGCACTGAAAATAGTCCACTTCAGCAGGTTTCTGTGATTAGTTAATGACCAAAACAAGCATATTAATCATGCTTTTATTATTAAAACAGGTTTTTGTCAGAGTTTGAGTGATGATGCTAGAACAAAGAGTACATAGGCCATACCAATGCAGCTCCAAGCAGAAACAAAACATTTCCTCAAATCTCTTACCTTCCTCACCAGTCACATAGCTCTGCTTCACTGAATCACTGTCTCAGCTTTCCCTTTTTGTTCCCCACTGGTGTTCGACCTTCTTCCTTGTCTCTCCCTTTAAAAACAGAAGAAAAAAAGTCTTTCAGCCTAAAGGACTTGAGAGCACCCTATTTTTAGATCATTACAGGAGCTACACATTACTTTCCTCCTTTGGTCTTATCAGTTGAGATTGCTGCTTGCACTGAAGAACCTAAATTTCTGCAAGCCCAGCACAAGACCCTAATATCCCAATGACTACCTAAATGTTATTAGCCCACACTTACTAAATTTAGCAGCACAATTACGATTTAGTAAGGATTCTTTGTGAAAATTAAAAAGATCAATTGTATGCTCCTTTTTGCTCTATGTTCAATAGCAAGGAGCTGGTGAGAGACTTCCAATTCCAGACCAACAGTATTTCCAAGTCTAGCACCTGCAGAATTGTTCAACTTTTGATACAGAACAGCTTCCTTACTGTCAGTTTTCATTTATTACTGACCTATTAATACTAAGAAATCCTATTTGAAATAACAGAAGACTCTGCCTTGCAAAAAAACAGCTCTCTCATGCTCCAACTTTCCTCATTTCCACAACTGCCTCATTAAATCATTTCATAACAAATTCTTTACAACCTTCCTGCAATAAGATTTCTCTGTTCCTCAATAAATTAAACTCATGGATTTAACTAATATTGAAAAGAATAAAGTTCCCTTGCTACTCAATAAGGAATGAGAACAACTGTTTTTAAAGCTTCAGTAGAGTTTCAGCTTTGGAGTATGGATACTGATAAAGTTTCTACCATGAGTAGGGAAGTATGACTAGGTGTCACGTGGATGTGATTGTTCCAGATGGTAAATAGCACAGCATATTAAATCTGCCACTACAGAAAACCAAAAGCCAGATCTACAGGGCTTATTAGAATAAGCAATCTTTTCTGCTAAAAATCTCTTTTCTAGAATCAGAACAATAAGATTTATCTCTAATATTGTGTATATTTTAAACTCCTATTGGTTTTGTCTTTTCCTTTTTACTATTTCTGCTGAGATATTTCTACAATTGTACAGCATATAATAAACTTTGTGTACCTGAATGGTAAAGGAGAGTTACAGAGCTTACTAAATCATAAGAACATCTAAGGAGCTCTTGATTTTGTAAAATGAAAAAAAAAAATTAAAACTGTAATTTTTCAGGGGTTTCTCCAGTGATCCTCAATCATACCTGTAGTGTATAACTAGATTAATAAAATAATTAAAACCTTAACTCATACACCCCGGCTTCATCATGATACCTATTTTAAGTACCCAGAGACACAGTATTTGGGAATTTTTCTGTTCCTCTTGTCTGAGGAAAGAATTAGTCCCAAAAAGTAGCCATACGAGTGGGAAACTTGAGGTTTTCAAAGCATGGTTCTTACAGGAACATTATATGAAGCCAAACACGCTATAGGTATCATTTCTTACAATACCCTCTGAGAGTCTAGGTAGAAAAATTTTCCACTGAAATGAATTCTACTATAGGTTCAAACTAGATTCAGGACTGAACTTTTTAATGGCAACAAGCATGTCACAGGATACATAATACCAAATGTGCTGCTGATTTCTTTCATCTGAGCAACAAAAATACCTCAGTGTCTAGAGTGGAACATGGATGCAGAGTCACACACATAAGCCTGAAAAGCATTGCTATTTAGTTTAGCAGACTTAGCAGCTCACATTATTAGGAGAGAGAATTAGAACCAGAAAATAATACAGTGCTAAAGACTTGCCACAGTATTTTGTGTTTTAAATAGGAGGAGTTTGGAATTAAACATCTCTGAAGAAGGAGAATGAGTTGCTTTAGAGCAAACAGGCTGCCATAGGAATCACCAAAGAACCGCAGACTGGCTTGGGTTGGAAGGGACCTCAAAGATCATGCAGTTCCACACCCTCCCTGCCATTGGCAGGGACAGCCTCCACCAGCCCAGGTTGCCCAAAGCCCCAGCCAACCTGGCCTTGAACATTGCCAGGGAGGGCGTAGCGAAGGCTTCTCTGGGCAGCCTGTGCCAGGGCCTCACTGCCCTCACAGGGAAGAATTCCTTCCCAATACCCAACCTAAGTACCGCCTCTTTCACCTTAATGTCATTCCCCCTTGTCCTATCACTGGACACGATCTTCCATTAAGTGAAAAGCCTGTATTATATATTCTTACAGAAACACTTCTGAATCTGCCCCTAAAGGGCCAGCTTGTTCTTCTCAGCATGAGTCACGCCTGATTAGATATCAGAAGACCCAAATTATGTCAGCTTTTTTTTTTTACAGCCCATCTCTCCTAAACATCAAATACTTGAATATCACAGAACAAGACCCACAGGGGGGGAAAAAAAATATTTAAAAAACCCATTGAGATGGCCAAACCTAAGTTAAGGCAAGAGATAGTTAATTCAGACAGGAAGAGGGATGAAGTAAGAACTTGTCTACAACTTTGGACAGCATCATCCACCTATTTGCCAGACAACAGTGATATTGAGAGGCTTGCAGGGTTTTAGAATCCTAATGTTATTAAAGATTTAATAGGTCTAATATCACATAATGCCTGCTTCTATTTGTGACTCAACAGAAAACCTTCATTCCTCTGTCAGAAGCAGACACAAAAAACTATGGTGTTGATCATAGCGCTGTCCTCATCCACACTCACACCTCAGGCCACGGGACATGAATTCTTCAAACATACAGTGCAATGAGGCTACAATTCAGTCATCAAACCAACCTCATATTTTTTGAGGAATAAAAATGTAGTGTTGTTTTCTAACAAGTCACACAAGGTATCTCCTCAAATACTGTGTTTTTAAGTGTAGAGTTTTTATTGGCACAGTCCACATGGTGCAATTAACAGCAATGTACAAATTTACACTGCGTGTTCCTTTTAAAGAAACCCATGAGCTTTGCATAACACATAAGTGTAGTCTCTTTTTATGAAGAAACTAAATTTTAAGATTTTTAGGCACCAAGCAAAAGATAACCAATAAGCTTTCTCTGAAATACACTCTGTGTATCTTTACAAACAATGCTCAAACAAAGGGACATTGCTCACTCAAAGGATGCACTACCTCCCAGAGTGGAGCACAGCAGAAGAGACAAAACCTGGGTTTTTAAACAGCATTCCATCACAAACTCCTTCTGTGCCCTGAGGGGAGCAATTTCCAATCTGCCTTAAGCACAGGAATGGAGTCCTTCTGACTATTCTATGTATTATTTTTCCAATATGCTCAGGCTATGAATGATTGCTTAATACTTTTCTTTCACCTGTTTAGATTTGGCAGAGGGGAGCAAGGTAAGAAAATTCTATTTTCACTAGAAGAAATCTATTTAAAGTAGTATCACCAAAATTCAACCACACAGATCGAACTCTGTAAATAATTTCAACATCAGACTTTATTCTGCTGATTCTTGTTCTGAACTCAGTTAAAAAAAACAAGTGGAGTGCTAAAGGGCTTCAAAACATGAGTTTCACTGTGGCATGGCGTCAATTCTCCTACCTCATTAAGAAAACTTAAATAACTTTCAGAGTATGAAATACTCTCTCTTTTTTTTTGCTTTGGGTTATTGTTTGTTTTGTGGGGTTTTGGGGGGGTTGATTTGTTTGGTTTTCCATAGCTGAACAGCTTCCATGGACAAGTAACCTTAAAGTAGGTACCTTCAGAAAAATGCATCTTGGTATGTGTTCCTAGCTCTACAGGAAAACACAGATTTTGGTGTAGAAGATCATGGTGTAGTTGATAAAACTAAGTATACAACAATGCTTGGGAAGCAGTAGCATCTGCTACTAAGCACAGTAAGGTTTTCTGTATGTGGAGAGAGTCATTAAAAGAGGTTTTAAGTCCCAATACCAGAACTATAAAGAACATCTTTATTTTGTTTTCAAAGGGACTAGTCATATGAATAAAGCATAAAACTCTGCAGAGCTTCTGAAACACTTGGATCAGTAAATACTTACTGATCAATAAATAATGTGCATAACCAAATCACTTCTGAGTCTTTTCTTATTTTTCACACATATATGGATTTATTGGGGAATTTCTTTATTCAGAAGATGTCAGAAATAGGCCTATATATAAAAAAATATTAAATCAGCAGCATTTGCAAAAGTAATCATTCTATTAGCTATGCAGCAAATAGAGAAGTATGTTCTTATGAAATGCATACAACTGTGCATGAATGAAAAAAATCATGCCTTGATTCCATGTACCAAAGCTAACAGTATGAGCAAATACATTTCCTAATTTCAATATTGGAAAGTAGAAAGTGAACATAAATTACCTGAAAACAGGTTTTAGGAGCATCTAGTTGTCCAGATTTTTGTGTTTTGTAACAGAAGTCTCATTTATTACAGAGACATACCTGACAATATAATATAGTTCATGTGGCACATGATAATTCTATAATACAAATCAGCTGCTATGATCTTCCCCAGAAAACATGATTCATTCTGGATCAAACCCAACTTAAATACTTTCTGCTTTCAGTTAAAAGTTAGAGATTTCTGGCACGAGATGTTAAAATTGATTAGTAGACTGTTTTACTGCACTTTTAACCCTCCTCCTCAAACCAAAGAGCTCTGAAAACTCAAGATCCCACCTACAAACTTGGTTAAAACTACTTTAAAAGCAATGGAGCTTTAATAGCAAAGTCTATGTTTCATTGAAGGTCCCAGTGCTAACAGTTGTGGACAGTACATTACCAAATATAACAAGTACTCGGCTACAGAGAGGTTATTTCATCCAGCCAATAGCAAAAAGACAAAATGCAGTTATTTGGCAAGGACTACACTTCATTTTTTACATTATGATACTAAAAATGCTTTAAGAATTATATACACCAGATTGCTTTTGAAAGCAAGCTATATAGAAGTATAAAGCCTTACGTTTTTACACCCAGTCAATATTTAGCATTCAATCTGAGGATCTCACACCCCCAGTGCTGGCAAACTACATATTCAGACCTCTTCCCTGGTCAGAATCCAGTCTACAAGTTGGGACCTCCAGCTCCCAAGAAGAAACACAGAGAATAAGGTATCGAGAAGCCTTCAAACTCTGTCCCTATCATTACAAGCTCACTGAGTAATTTTGCAAGTGGGTCTTCTAAACATTCCTACATTACACATAAGAAAACACAGACAGCAAATGGACTTGTGAAGATGAAAGTCCAGAGGAGAAAAACCAAAAACAAGAGACTCACTAACAAATCTGTGCCTTCCTTATACTGATCTCTGGTTTTGTTTTATTCATAATTGCAAAAGCTGCCTTCATAGCGAATAAACACATTCTATTGCTTCAGTTTTCCACAGAAATATGTATGTATGATCCAAATCTCCACCTTTTCATCAGCTAAGGACTTAACCCCTACAGCCCATCTCTGATGGCTGAAAATAGCTCTCTCTCACATTGGAAGATTTAATTTTTCATGTAGCACTGTCTGGTTTCATAGTTTCTGTGTCCTCTTTGATTACTTAAAAATATATATATTGTTTTATCTTTTTCAACATTTATGTTTCTTTTCAGTATCAAAGGAAGCTGAAGACCAGGGATTTGTATGAAAAGATTTTTGTTCATATACAAGCATCAGTGCAGCCACAGGTTTCAGCTATAGCCCTGCTGTTTTGATTTTTCACATTTGATTAAGAAATAAATACAATATTCTCCCTTTTTGTAGTTGGCAAGTGTCTTCTGAAATCTGGAGTCATGCTGATGTAAAAGGAGGCAAAAGCACCGTAACTGTATTGTAAACAGATTCTGATTTCTGGTTTGAGACAATTCTCTCATGTTTTAGAACTGTAATGAGATAGATGTTTAAAAGCATATGGATTTTTGTTAATGCAACATAAGCAAAAGAAATTATATATTCTCACATAAAACAAGCCAAAGCCAACATTATTGTGCCTTCTATGCTTTAGACATGCCCTGGAATCTTCTGGATCAAGGAACAAAAATGTCCAGGAAAACATTTTGATTTGCTCTTTTTTTTTTTTTACTTTCAAAAAATTAAAATTCCATTTTACAAATTTGTTAACATTACTCAAAATATTAATTGTAGCACCTTTAGGAAAGTTGTCATGGCATCTAAGTTCACTGTTCACAGATTTATTTTGAGGTTGGCATGCCTAATTCAAGTCAGTATCTATAGACTACAAACATTTCTCACTAACAAACTTTTGGTAATCATCAAGGCCTTCCCATTCTAACCACCAAAACCCACCGCATTTCTAAAGTTGGCAAGAATCAGAAAAACTGGTCTTGAAATGATCAAAGCAATTAAGATCAAAACCCAACACAATGTGCTTGTGAATCAGGATAGGACTTAGGCCACAGAAATTCTACACAAAGAGAAACTTCTTGGCAGCCAGAAGAAAGAGCCACTTACCTGGCCTAGATTCTCCAAAACCTCAGAAAAGGAATTGCTTAGATAATGAAATTCCATGGTAAGATTCCTTATATGTCATAGGCTGGAAACCATGGATAAGCTCTACATGCTTTAATACTTCGTTTGATTTACACAACACAGGTATAAACATTCCCTTAGCTGGATCCAATAATACATTATATAATGGATTCTTCTCTATCTAAAGAAATCACACCACCCACTGTTTTGGTAGCCACAGCTGTTGAACACCTCATTGTCAAGAGGCTGCTTATTTGTTGGTTACAGTAGCTGGTCATAAATGATCTGCCAGGAAAATGCCCCTCTAAGATGTCAAGAAATACATGAACAGCTCTTGTTTTATGGTTTAGTTGGTAAACTCCTTAGATTATTCTGTACATGTGAATTTGGAATCGTTTCAGTCCCATTTAAAGGTTCCATCTACATGAAAGAGGCAAAATAGTAAAAAACCCAAAGCAACATTACTGCTTTCATTTTCAAACATTTATGAACATTGATTTTTAACCTGTACTTCAAAAACTAAATTAAAAAAGTGTTTTGAGGTACTAAGAGGCATTAATGCTTTGTTAAGAACATTAATGTTTATTTAGACTATTTGACAGGCTGACAGCCTATATACCTATCCCAATGTTTAGGCAGTCAAAGACATTGTAGTAGCATAAATGAAATTAAATTTCTCCTCCTGTGTCTCATAAAGAGACCTTTGTTTATAACCACTATCATCATAATTATTTGTAAGCCATATTCCTTGCCATATTACTGGCCCAGAAATAACTACATAAGAAAGAAACGAGTACACATTTACAGAGAAGAGCTTCTAGAAGCTTTATCTTAACACTTCTTCACATCATTTGATATGCTTGGCTGGACCTCTGAGTAAAAATAAATTATCACTAAGTTTGAAGGTGTACTTTTGTAGTGGATTAAAATTCATGCATCTTTTCATTTGATGACTGCTTCAGGCTTTCTTTTTAGGCAGCTTCAAAAGGGGGAATATATATATACTTTTTTAATGCTGAGCTGCCTTTTTAAGCTGGACAAATATGAGTTACAATGTGCTCCAAGGGAAACAAAAAAGAAGCACATTAAAAACTGTCACTTGTATGAAGAAAATAACTCCTGAAACAGACATTTCCAGGACAAATTCATCACTATCACAAGCAGACTTTTAAAATATTCCTATTAAGTTTTCTAGGAAAGTAAAACACCTATAGCAGAAAGTCCTACCTACTTCTGAGTTTAAATATCACTTTACTAAATATCTGAGCCATTGTTCAGTGCTAATGACTTAGGAAGCCTACACAGTGATTGATTTTATCAACAGAATACAATATTGTATATTGTATTATATATTTGAAAAGTTGAAGATTGTAGGAATTTGTTCAGAACACAATTTTACATTTAGTAATCGGTGCCTACAGAAAGACATTCAGCCAGCAAAACTGTGGCAGAGTTTATATAGTTCCAAGATTCTTCATTGATTTTGTTAATAATGTGATTTTTTGCTGTAGCAGTTACACCAGCATAGCTCCTGTTCTGGTTCTGTCCCAGTACCAGAATAAAATTAGTCCTCTGAATTAACTGGGATAGATAAATCCCTAACTAAAATCTGCCTCTATAAGCGACTGGAACCATGGGTGGAAAACATGTTACTTTAATTAGGCCACTCTGTGAAAGGAACACAGAATAAGATCTACAGAAGTGTTTTGAGAACCTTGTCCCTAACCTACAGGTTTTCAATTCATCTCCCACAGGGGCACAGAGAATTATGCAAGACATCTGAGAATGAGGGTTAATGACCAAACTCTCTCATAACAAAATTAAACCCCACTTTCATAATTAGTTTTTGGAAACATTTGGAAAGGCAGACAGGTCTGATTCAGTAGGGATTCACACATATTCATCAAAGTATTAAGGTCTGCAAGGAGTAAAACAGAAGAAAAATTCTGAAAGATTAGACGACTGGTAAACAGATTAGGAAGATAAATTGCCATAAAAATTTCTAAGTGAATAAAACTTCCAAAATCTTTCACGCAATATTACTTTTAATGGCATCTAATAAAAATATTTTTATTTCTCAGCAGAACAGATGGACATTTATCATTAATCTGTTTTACACACTTCAGAAGCAGACTTTAGAAGTTTACATCAAACGCCGTTTTACATCACCAGGAAGAGCCGTTTCTCTCACTGTTCTACAGAAAGGCTCCAAAATTAAAATACATCTACCACTATTCAAGACTGGGCCAAGTTCAAGCAGACAGTAGGACTGTCTCCGATTTAAAGAACTCAATTTACAAGCTCTCCAGAGGAATCACTAATAGATAGCATAGATTTTTCAACCACAGCAAGGGGACAGAACAGTAACCTGGTATAAAAAAAAATAGTGTATTCTGTAAGCATTTGGCTAAATGGTTTACTGCTGGGATGTTTCTAGGAAAATATTTAGCAGGGCAGTAAGGCAGAGCTGCTCAGACTCTGCAGCATTTTCCTTTCTGCAGGGCTGATGTGCAACAGCCACACGGTGCAGAAGACACACCTTGGCAGAATTCTCATTGCTGCCCATGTAATAGGAATTCTGAACCCCACAATTTAGAGGGATAAAAACCTTAAGAAATTCCCAAAAGCATAATTTAAAAATGAAAATTAAATATACCTTTGTAATCACCTTTTTTCAATACTCAGGAAAACAAGCTCCTTTCAACAGAATCACCCAAGAGAAGTTACAGTCTAAAAACTCCAAGGAAGGAAGATTGCTTACCATGGTCAAGATTCCTAACCCTGTTCTATCTTGGCTGCCAACAGCACACAGAGCTTATATAATGTAGCTGAGGCCAATTCTTTGATCTAGCAAGGAATCTCCATATTACTTTCCTGTCTTCTTCACAGATTATGTGTGACCTCTTGCTGTTCCGCTAATAACTACTCATAAAATATAACAACATGTAACTTAAATGTGCAAATGTTTACTACAACAATATCTGGCCAAATGAAATTCAGTCATGGAATACATGAGTTGGCATCATAAATCTAGAATCAATTCTGTATGCTGGGCTGTGCAAATAAACTCAGAACAAACACAAAATCCTCTGAAATTGAGAGATTCAAAGTAAATGAGGCTTTTGGATAACACTATAGTAGTTTAATGTTCTGATTTTATAAATGTTGAATAGCAGAACGGGGAGAGAACTTGTTCCTGACTAATACATTATCCCAGGAGTAATGAAACAGAACTGACAGATGCGAAAGAAAGTCATGATGATATTTTCTAAAGACGTATCGCTTTTTTCTTCATAAAAGAAAAATAACAGTGCTTTCCAGGGAAAAGCCACTTGTGTACAGCCGTATTTTAACAAGATTCAACTAGGACAAAATATCGATAGGACCCAAAAACAACAAGAGAAAAATCCTCAAGAACTGGCAAGACAGGCATCTGAAATGGATAAACTAATTTTACTAGGCACAATAAAATTCTCAGCTCTGTATATCAGTCATTTAGGGCCTACTCCACTGTAGCTCATTAAAGATTTCCATTGACTTCTGTGATCTTTGTCATAGGAGCTGAGGTTTTTGTAACTATAAAAAGCAATCATTCCAGTTTGCACAAGTGCAAATTACAGTACAAGGTAGGGGAAAAAAAAAGATAAAATTGAAACCTTGATGTATCCCTTTATGGCATAAATAACAATTTTAAAGGTTAATCTAGTAACATCATGCAGACGGCTGTTAAATTAGACCTTCTCTGGGTTGCTGAAGGTGAAGAGCACTGTGGAAAAGTCCAGGACTTGTCTCTCCCTGCTGGAGGAGATCACAGTGTCAGGTTATAGGAGAAACTTCATTTTCACTGGCTCAAAAAGCACTGATCTTTTTTTTTTTGTATATTACATTGATAACGGTATCTATACAACAAGGTATTTTAACCTTGCCGTCTCCATGTCTTTTAGACACATAGTACGCATTTAGACCCAAGTTAACTGATTTTCTATGTTAGTTGCTAGAGCTGGTATCAAATTTCTGTCAAAAGGTACCAATCCCATAGCGATGCACCTTTCTCTTATGGTGCACAATTCTGGTCTCCTTCCATGAGGAGTCTTGCAACAAGGTGCAGGCTAGAACTTCACCACAAATCACAGAACCGTAAAATCATGTAGGCCACCTAATCCAGACTCCTGCTGAGGGAGTGTACAAGAAGAACTGCAACAGTTCTTTTGCTATCCACACAAGATATTACAGTTACCTTTCACAGACAAAATCACTAGGTTGGAAAAGACCTTTGAGATCATCGAATCCAACCATACCTGTCCTCTACTAAACCATATCCATGAGCACCTCATCTACCCATCTATTAAATATATCACACCTCTCTTTTTTTTTCCTTCTCCAGATTAGCAAAGCCTCTGTATTCCTCCTGGGTAGCACATGCTACTTCCACCTTCTCTGTAACTGCTATTTGTGTTTGAGTTGAATCAAGAGTTCCACACTTATCCATGCCAGCCTTCTGCTATGCTTGCTTGACTTTCTGAACATTGCAGCAGACTGTTTTTCTGCTTTGAGGAGGTTGTCTTTCAATATCAACCAGCTGTCCTGTGTCCTTTTGACCCTCCAGGGCAGTTTTCCATTAAGCCTGCCAAGAAGATCCCTGAGTAAGCCAAAACCTGCTTTACTAGAATCCAAAAGCCTTTGTGATCCTATTCTTACTTACTGTATCTTACAGGATTTTAAATGCCACAGCCCCGTTCTTGCTGCAGGGGAGGATGCCCTTGCCCTTCATGCTGTCCTGGTATTAGAGGAGGAGTCTCAGCAAAACAGCTCCCCAGCTCAGCTTGTCATTTATCTGCCTGAAGATACTGTCTTCTGCTTGTACTCAAGCCTATTATGCTTCCAAATGATTTTGGGGCAGCTGAAGTCTTCCAGGGATAAAAGAGCCTGTGCTTTCCCTACACAGGTGAATATAAAGGGTTTTCTCACTTTCACCAACATTGCACCTCTGTGGCAATGGCACCACTATATCCACTTCAAAAGGCAGCGGTGTTACCACCTTTTCCTGTTTGTCCTTGCAACACTGCTACTTAACTGGAGGATATACTACTACAAATACCACCTGAGAGTTACAGAGGTAAAGTCCTACCACCAGGAATGAGTTGAGTGATCAGCATAGCAAAGTGGAGAATAATTATCTAGCGCTTTTATTTTCTATTAGCTTTCACATCTTATCTTCCTACATTGGTTGTTAGATCCTGAGTATGCTCTGATACAAAATTCTATGCCTAAAAGCCAAAGCACTCTCATCACCTTGACCCTCCCACAGCCACACAGAAGTTACAATATTTCACTGCAGCTACAGAAGTGTGACACGAACAATTCAGGAAAATAAATACCGTAGGAAATTGCTACCTTTGCTTTTAGAAGCAAAAATTTTTGAACAGCATAAACAAGAGTCTTACAAACCACAGGATCTTTCCATTTCTTGTCAGCTCAAATAAGGAACATTTTTCGCTTCTCACTCCTCTTATCTCTTCATGTTATAGTGACTTTTTCCTCCTTCATGCTTAAGCAGTGGAACTGAATGCTGATGAGACAAAACTAGATGCAACACTAGACAGCCACTTTTAGTTTGATTCCCTGAGCCGCTACCACCCAACTCAGGCTATTTATGTGACAGTGAAGCCAGATGTACCAAACTGCAGAGAATTTTACTAATATACACTAGGTTGATATGGTCATTTTGTCATTCTTAACCAGTGATGAATAACCAAACATTATTGGTTTGGAGGGATCTAGAAAAATTCATGTTTCTTAATTTTGACTAACACATTTCATCTTTGTGAGAGGCAACAGCAGTCACACAGCCAAATCCCACTGAAATTCCCTGATCACAAGAAAGACATCTTACCTCTGAAAATATGACAACATTTTCAATTACCTTTACCTGAAAGTTCAACAAATAGCTTTGACAAATATTTTAGAGTTCCTTACACCATGCCTTGAGCACAGTACTGGAGCTTTTGTAGCTTTCAAACAAATGATAATACTGACAGATCATCATCATCATATCAATCTAACAGAACAACTCATAACTTATGAATGATGATTCACTACAGGGTAAATATTGGAATCTAGGGTCAGACTTAGCTTTATTAAAAAAAAAAAAGAAAAAAGCCAGCCACAAAAAAAGCCTCAATTGTTTTGATTTTGTAAACTGCTGGCTACCAAAAGTTGTTAAAACTGCTAGAGAATTGCAAAAAAGCATGAAGATCAAAACCAAATTTAAAATCTTTGGGATTAGATTAAAAAGCTAATGCAGCATCTTGATCCAAGTGTCCAATCAGTAAGGTACATCTCCCTACTTAATAGGAAAAAGTGGTTTATGCTCTTTATTTAATTTTTCCAGTCATTTGCATTCATATTTTGATACTTAAGAAACAAAATCCAGATATTCTTTTTTTTCCTTTGAGCTATTTTAATTGTCTAAGCTGACAGACTAAAATTGCACAATGAGTAAATTAGCTTAATACATGACATTTCAATTTCCAACAAAGTATAAATTCATTGGGAATATTAAGTTTGATTTAAGAAGAAAAAAGAAATTCATGTTCCAAAAGTAAGCCTCAGAACCTCCTTTAAATATTTTGGCAACAGTGCAGCTTAAAGCCTTACTGGAAGTCAGAGTTCGGAGCGCTGCAGGTCCTTGCATCTCCTGATCTTCTTTCTCAGACCATTTTCACATATTTCACAACTAGAGAACAGCCAGGATCTCATTCTCACATGCTCATAACACAACAAACCAAAATGAATGTAGCTCTGATAGTGATGAGAGATGTATGGAGGAATGGAGAGGAAGGTGAAAGTCAGTGGCAGACAAAGGGAAGCACAATGCCTACCTTATAAGGTAGCACTGCTCCTGATTTTACAGTGCTGACTCTCCAGGTCGGGTTTTTACAAGGGTTTTAAAGCCTACCATTCCATGACTACATAACAGACTAAATGCAACAGACACCATCATACTGTGCTACAAGACAACAAACAAAAATTACAATATGTTCTGCATGTCATGTGATCTTTCTATTCATTTGATGAATTCTACCTAAAACACTCTAATTCTTTTTTTTTTATTCAAAGTCAGCATCCAGGCTGTTCCAGAACTTCATTCTGTGCAATGGAAGCACATTCTGACTTCCAGTCTACATTAATTTATGCTCAATTTATATTGATTTAATCTCATAGAATTACTATTTTTAATTTAAAATAATCCTTCTCTAGCATTTACTGACTACAAATTTTAGAAACAGCAGTTGTTTACCCTCTCAACCTTTATTTCGCTACATTTCATAAGCTAAGATCTTTTTATCTCCTCCAATAAGATTACTTCATCCCCCTTGTAACACTAGTAGCACTTTTCCACAACTGCTCCTGTTCCCCTGCACATTTCCAACTGGACACACAACTACTACCAATAATTGTTTTTCTTACAGAAGTTAAAATGTTCTGCTACCATTACAAAAAACCCCAACCAAAACAACAAACCAACACCTCTGTACAGAGTTCATGCATAATATGTGGAAATTACATTCAGATATGTGAATTTTATTTATTTTCTAAGAAAATGCCAGCATGTATGCAATTCTAGAATGGCTGTTAGTGTGGGGAAAATTAGGGCGGAAAAAAAAGTCAGCAGCAGTAGAGGGGATGGAAATTGAAATTTAGAAGAAAAATCACCCACGGCAATTAAAAAAAAATCTATAAAGTAAAATTCCTCAGGTTTTTTTCTTTACTCATTTTTGATATATACTGTAGCAAGTGATGGATCCGCATCTTTTCCAAGCTTGGTTATACAGCTTTACTCTGAAAGTCAGCTTTGCTCAGGTTTGAATAAACTGGTTTAATCTCTACATCCACCTGGACCATTAATTTGAAAGACTTTCACTTTCCTATATTCAGCCTCAGAAAACTCTTCAACTATGCCGATATATTCAACTACTGCAACTCACTTTGGTCATAGTACCCGGTACAACCTGTTACTCCCACTCCACTACATACAGATCATGACTGTAACTCTTATTTTTATAACTCAGATTGTGATAACCTGTAAGGAACCCAAAGTGTACCTAAGAAAGGGTGTTGCACAGTGAAGACAAATGATACAAAGTGAAGAATAAAAAGCGGGGAGGGAGGACACAAAGGCAAAAAGAAGCATATTTTAGCACTCTTCAAGAAGGTTTTTATTTCTGCAGTGTGGTGGTTCAGCTCTAGGCAGTAGCTGAGCACCACACGCTACTCACTCACTCCCAGAGGAGAAAAGACAGAGCCTCCACAGGTTGGGATAAAGACAGATTACTGACAAGAGCACCATGAAAGGGAAACAATAACAGCAGATTACACTCACACACAGTTATAACACAGAGTGCCTTACCAACTGGACCATTGCAGAGTACTGCACCATGGGAGGACCAACCTGATGCCCTGGCCACATTCAGACTGCCAAGTCTGAATTCACCAGGTTTGTATCAGAAGACAGGCAAACAATTTAATCTTCGTTTTCAGAAACATTAGTATAGCTGCTAAAAGCAGCTTTCAAAAGGACTTCCTTTTGTTCAACAGCTTGTATGAGTATTAGTAGGTTCAGATTAAGAAAAGGAGCTCCAAGAAAATATATTTTAATTAACATTGATTAAAATTAAGACGCGAAGCAATAGCATGAATCTGAACTACAATGAATATACAGAAGAACTGCCCTTTGCTAAGTACAAATAACATTCACAGAAAAATATTACAAAAGAAACACATATCACACCTTGGCTATTATGAAAAGTTAAGGACATGGAAGTAACCTTCTGGGTTTGTTATGCCTTCCTAATTCAATTACAAGAGAACAAAACTAAAATGAGGATTATGCTTACAAAGACATTTAGCATTGCTAACAGTGTCTGCCAGAGAGCTATTTCCTTCTTTTGTTTCCCTAAAGAGAAAAGAAGAGCATGGCCTTTGAAACTTTATATTTTTTAAAACAGAGAGGATGGTATTTAATACTGGAAGCCTGTAAAAACAACATTTTAAAACATAACAGTTTATAAATTCCACTGATGAGGAGGAACTCATCTGACATAATAGCTGCTTTTTCACAAAGGCATTAACTCCCATTACCAAAAGAAACAGTAAAATAGTGTAAATATTTTGAGTGTAAACATTTAGCAGTGTCACAATTTCTCATTGCCTTTTTTTTGTTAAAACAAAAACTTGCTCTCTTCTAATTATGGGTAATTTAAAGAACTATGAAATGAAATGCAGACTTGCATTAATTTCGTGCATATTTCGCCCTTCACATGTACAATAAACAACGCTCTTAAAACACATGCATATGAGTGCACAATAAAGTATTACAAGTACACACAGCAGCCTAGTTACTCTGCCATGTGGGCACTCCCAAAGCGAGCTAACAGACTTCAATTTGTGTATCAAGGTGAGACATCTAAATCATCCCTTCTAGGAAAAAGCAGTACGTGTGAGGAGCAGGCTCACCAAGCATGCTCAGATGAAAGCCTGAGATCACAGCACAGGAATAGAGCTGGACTGGTATCTGTCTGCAAGGAACCAAACTTTTGTGTACCAGTCTCAGACACAGCTCCTCCAAGCATCTAAAGTCAGTTGTGCAAACAACAACAAAAATAATCTGTTAAATACACTTCGTGTAAACAGAAAGTTAAAAAACAAGCACACACACACAAAACAAACCACATACGACAACACCCACACAACTACTAGCCACCGAAATGAACGATGTAATTTTCACTCGACAGGAAAGAGCTGATAAAGACTCCAAAAATAAAAAAGGGATAGCTACTTGAACTCTCCCGTTAATAATTAAACTAGTTACAAGTCTGAAATGGAAGCAATACATCTTTATTTACACCATTTTTCATCTTACTGGCTTATCACAGATTCTACAGCAGAACATCTATCTGCATATCTTGTTAGCAGTACCCAGCACACTGCCTACAGACAGATTTCCGCACATGAATCTGACGCTAGCTCTCACTTTCCTTTTATTGTACTGAATAGCTTAATATCTACCATGTTTTTCCTATTTGTTGAAGATTCCTGTAGAAAACCCATTTATAACCCAGATACTTCAAGTTATGTGATGTTACATTTCTATTCCTAGAAAACAGAGATAACTAAGAAGCATCAAAGAATTTCCTTTTCCTTTCCTTGCTGTTGATGCTCAATTCCTTCAGAGTACATTATGTAATAGCTGTGGGTATTTGATAATGCTGTAAACAATCTGCAAACAACTCATGGAGCTTGGTCAGGCAAATCTACCCTCCAGAAGGCTCAGAACCAGGCTGGTGACACTGCCCTCTCCCCTGCCTGAAAAAATTTAAAGGCATCTAATAGATACTTAACCTTATCTTGCCACACTTACATTACAAGCTAATGCAGTAAACACCGTAACAAAACCATTCTGCCTTTTGATTTTGTTTGGATGTTTCAGCAGAAACAACGTGGATTTTTAGACATGACAGGTATTCCTCATTATAGCAATCACTGAATAAAATTTCATTTCCCCTGATAATGAAAATCTGTTACAAACCTTGTATTTCAGATAGCATTGCCTACAGCGTGCCCAGAGAAATGTCCGAGCTAACTGTAATATACGCAGCCTAGGCTCTGGGAAGATGATGCTGTTGACTGCCTGAAAAGTGCTGCTCTGTACAGTCCCACTCCCACCCCAACACACCCACCCACTCTGGTCCCTGTCCTTTACTCCTCATTTACTCTAGGCATTTGTCTGCTGAGAAAATAGAGGCTGACAAGGAAGGTCACTGTGACCAATTCTAAGTCTCAGCATACAAATGTGCCTTTTAGCTGTTGGCTCCACAGTGACCGTGTCGTATTATTGATAAATCCTTGAAAAGGCTCTAATGTATCTTCATTTCAGAAAACAACTGCCTTCAAGGTTGCTTCAAGAAAATAAGCAGCGAGAATGCTGAAGAATTCTGAAAGTTGGCATTCTCCTGAAGATTAAAAGATAATAACACTTCTATTAGAATCACTCTGCTACGCTGTATTGATCTCATCAGGGAGGCCACTGCAGGTCTAATATGAACAGAGCAGTTTTAGAATTAATCACAGGGGTTTTTATTACGGTTCATAGGGCTCCTCATTCAAATGGCATCGTTTGCAATATTTATGGTCTAGATTGGTTGCCATTATTAAGTGCAAGTGTGCCACATGGTGTCTGGCCTGCTGTGTTAAAACACAAAGTCATTCTTCAAAAGTAAATCTTATCTAAACTATGCACAAAAAGCCAATTACTTTTTGATTTACAATTTAATTTCACATTCAGCTTTCCCCTTATATACAAAAACCTTACTTAATCTTTGTTTTGGATTAACTAGCACAGGCATACAAGGTACACTTCATAGTTTTAAGTAGACCGTTACAGCATATTAATGCACTCTGCCCTGAAAGATATATATTTGGTCAATGACAAGCTACAATTTCTCCGCTAGAGAAGCAAATGAAAAGGTTGAAGAAATATAGCGTCTTGGAAAGTGGACTGGCCACTGATCTTCAAGATAAAACCAACTCATTAAGGCTCTCAGCTTAGACTGTGCATTTGAAAATGAAAGAAGTGTTTGTCAGTGTCATAGCAAGCCCTCACTGAGCAGTTCCACTAGCAATTTAAGGTATAGCTGTTTAATTTACATGTATCCTGCTTTTTCTTTTTGTAAATCTTCTTTGTCACTTCACCTACTCTCAGTTAGATCATTCCTGTTTACCCCACCTCCACAGTGTGTTCTTGCCATGACAGTGACGAAGCTTGATCTGAAGGTAAGTAATTACACTCCTGACCTTAAGTTATTCAATTACTTCAAGTCCTGGGAAATTGTTTGCATGGGGGTTTTGTGGGGTTTTCTTTGTTTTTAAATCAACCAGAACCTTAGAGTTCCTCTCCTTTTCCTCCACAGATGCCAGGATGGTCAAGCAAGCTCCAGGAGCCTTCAAGCATACTAAGCAAACAATGAAGCCCTATCAAGCACACTCCATTTTTTACATCTATACCCCTATGACAGGGTTAGCTAACTTACTGTCATGTTCTTAAAATCATCCCCTACAAAAGCACTGTAAAGACTGCTGTGAACAGCAGGACCAGGAGGGGAGGGAGCCGGTTAGGGCTCGGTGGTGTTGCAGGGAGGGAAAAGGTACTGGTTTTGGCACTGACTCCATGTCTTCTCCAGCAATATAACCTCTCTGAGGTAAAGCAACACCAGCATAGCAGAGCTACATCATTCTTTGGGGTAACCGCACAAATTAGTAATGCTTGCATGGGCTTCCATGCCTGGCAAAGCAAACTCTGCAAAGACTCGATTATAATGAAGGATGAAACTAATCAAAACTCCTATCTTACCACCACAGCTTCTCTGGGATGAATAATTCTGACATTTCAGCAAACAAACTGGCCCTATAACAATGCAAAGAACAGCCACATAGACAGAAAAGTCCACCCCTCCCTTTGCCCAGTGAAGGCACCTGAGGTGCCATAGCCTGTGCCCTCCCCTGTTCCCCAGAGCCCCCCCAGGGAACAGGCCAAGGCTCCAGCCTGGGCTGCAGCGTAGCAGTGACAGTCCCTGGCCGGGCACCCCAGTACCCTTGGGTCCAGCCAGTCACCTTGCTCATGCCCAGCTACCCCAGGGCCGGTGTCACTATGGGGCTGTCAGAACGCCCCAGGCCAACCATCACCTCGCTGCTCCCAAGGTGGGCTCCTTGCCCTCACCATGAGCTGATCCAAGGCTGAGCTTCCACAGAGACTAAATCAAATGCAATGCCTTAGTTCAGAAACACATGGAGGGAAGGGGGTCCTTTCTGGCTGCATCTCTTGGAAGTGAAGCAGAGAAGCAGGCCTGCTCATGAGACCATGCTTCCATATAAATATGACTTATATACAAATACATTCCCAGGTGCAGGTTTAAGCTTAAAATTGTATACAAAGAGGCTTATCCTCTATAACAATATTTTTTGTCCCACATAAAGACATCCATGCTCCCATCTGATTTTCTTCCGTTGTAGTTTTTATCTGCTTCTCCTTTATTCGCTAATCATAATCTGACTGAAAACATTTAGCTTTCAGGATGGTTTGGATTGTCAAGATAAGCCTTATTGCATAACTCCTACCATACCCAAAAAGCTTACCTTGATGTTTCCATCACAGCCCAGTCACACTTGACTGTGCAAGGAAAGCAGGTGTGGAGCATGAGCACTTCTCTGGTCTTCCCTCACACAGCACTGTGTTCACTAACAGCCATCAGCACTAACTGAATGTGCGGAACTGGCAGAGGAGGCTTCAGGCTTATTTCACACACACACAAAAAATCCTTCCTGAAAATTAAGTAAGTGTTGCTCAAAAGGGTTTCCAACAACTGCAGTGAAGTATGTTAATATTCTTCATCTTTTCAAAGCTCAGAGTCCATGAGATTATTAGTGAATTTTGGGGAAGCAAGCGGCACTGACATTTGAAGGCCACATAAGGAATCTATGCACCAATTTCCCATTGCAGTTAATCATGAACCTATAACAAAATGCATAAGAATTCCCTGTCTAAATATCTCAAAACCCCTCACGTTTTCTTAACTCTACTTGCAAGAAAGCCTCCATTAAGATATTTGAGGTACTAATTATATGTGATAAGCGCATACCTAAATATCTAAACATGAACAAAATCAAAACTGCAATTGGAATAGAGAGGTCTGAATTTCTTTCCTCTCACAACATTCTAGGACATCCACTTATGCTCTTATTTTGATAGCTAGTGAAAAAAGTTGTTTTGTTTTTTAAAGAGCTACATATTTTCTGTATAGAAAAACTTCTGAAACTAAGCATTTGGATCACAGCACCATCTTATTTACCCATCTTTACCAGCTAGGCTCCTGAAATAGCATATTGACTATCATTCTCACCTATGACAGATTCAAACCTAAGTCTCCTGGAGTGAAAGATTAGGAAGTTAATCCATTTTGAAACCTTGCTGCAAGATATTAATGCTTTAAAAAACAAAAGTGATGGATGAATATTATTCAGGTCAAATAAAATCAGAGCGCTAAGAGGTAGCCAGCTTTCAGTTCTAACAATTAGTGTATAAAAACCCAAACCATAAAATAGGGCACCAAATTTGAATTACAATGTGAATTTAAACCCTCACATTATTACTAGTTAGTGTCCAGTTAAAGGGGATATTATACTATTAAAGCCATTATAAAGTTACAATACAGTTTTTAATAAGTTTATTATCTACTACAGCATGTTTTAGGGCAGACAGCTCTGATAATAGCACTATTTTCAATACCTTTCCATAACGTCATTTTCATGAACTTGCAACCTTTTCTGCATGCATATATGCTTCTACACACACAATGTATATATCTTGATACACACAGAGAGTATCTTTTCCAGCATTACACATATGTATATATGAAAATACAGCCTTCTGAAAAACCTCTAAGTGCTGTATTCAATACCTGAAGTTCCTATTTCAGGCTCTAGTGGATTTATGCTTTTTTCCTTAACTGAAATTGCCTCTGCAATACTGTTCATGTGGTTGTCGTTCATTATCACTTGTATTTATGTCATAATTTAGTGTGCACTTGAGAACTGTAATTCAGCTTCACTTAGATTTAGTTGCCCAGCTAAAAGGAATGAGACTAACTGATACATGAAAAGGGTGACACTGACTGGGGAAGACAGGAACTCCCAAAACAGGTAACACCAGAGAACATCTCCAAAGGATGTCAGGAAAGGGTGATTATTTCAGGTGGAATACATGGAAACTCTCCAGAGCATATCAAACAGGGCAGCATGCCGTGCTGGAGCAAATTGCACAGCTCCACCCATGATTCAAATATTCTCTGTATTTCACATGTATTGAAGACTCCCATCAGAGATTTAAGATGTCCACTACCTGGGAGCTGCTGCTATGCTTCCTGTAGCTTTCTAATGGAAGAAGGAAAACCAGGGGAGCCCCAACTCTCAATGGCCTCAGACACCCAGTTACTCCAAATGCTATGTGGACTTTTGCAGGTAGTGGCCAGCACAAGTAATTTGCCAGCACCAGTAATTTTACTGTTTAGCTCACAATACAAAGCATTGTCAACCACCTGCTAGTGCATACTAGCTGTGACACAACAAGAGGCGTGAATGGCACCTTCTGACAGGGAGGTAATCTCCCTCTATTGTATATTTGCTTAAGAATCCTAGTTAGAGTTAAAACATTAAAGATGAGCGCCAGGAATGTTGTCATAGTTTGTGAAACATGAGACTCTGCCATCAAAAGTAAGGCATTTGCTTTGTAGCTTGACCCAGATACAGTAACACTATAGAACAGGTACATGTCCATTTTTCCTTGAGGTTACTTTATAGATAAAATGGTAAGAAACTACAGAACAATTATAGAGGCACACCTTGAAAATACTTTCTTAATTTTACTTGTTTTCTGTCACATGTATTGCCCTAGAAACTGCAGGTGACTTCCTCAGCTTGAGTAAATCCATATAGCCATTCTCTATAATGATTTTTCAAATTACCAACAAAACAGTACTTGTAGTCAGAAGCTGACAGGCAAAATCACCCCCTCACAGATGTGTTTGTATTTTACTGTTACTGAAAGAAGGAGGAACTTAACAGTAGAAACTGTTTAAATATGTCAGATAAACACAACTTCCCTTGCACCAAGATACCCAAAACCAGCACAAGCTGCTGAACTTAGTTTTAGCATAGCCGTGAGTTGCAATAACAGCATCATCCTATGAGTAATTAATAACACTATAGGGATGTTCAAGTAGGAACACACTCAAGATACAGTTCTAACTCTCAGCAAAGCCTGTTAGCTCAGGCATCATGGCAGAACCACAAACACATAATCCTGATCCAAGCTGAGTCACAAAAAGTCAGAACAAGTATCTTCCCAGACCTTCTGGTTTTGCAATCCCTCTAGAAAGCAAGCCTGGCTTTGCTCACTGTTAACCAAACACTTTCCCATGGCTCTGAAGATGTAACACAGAAACTGTTTGAATTCTCCACATAGCATGAAGTTTGAAAGTATTAGAGCTCTCTGATCCTGGGCGCTGTCAAAACACATAATGAAAAGGCAGGGATGAGCAGATCTGCTGAAACATGCTTAAAGATGCATGTATATGCCAGTGCAATGATTAGATATTTTACCTGACAGTGTTAGCTACAAGCCAGCTCTGTAGCTCTGAATAGTTCAGGCCTTCTGCAGAGCTGTCTAAGCAGATCAGCCTTAACAGGTACTATCACAATTCACCCAGGCCAACAGCGACACACGCACAGCCACTGCTCAGCTGCCTCAGCCCACCTGCAAGCAGCACAGAAACCAAAGAGTCTGTAAAGCACCAGTACCACAGGGTAACACTGCGTTGACTGGACTGGCTGCCTCTTCTGCCACCCCTGCCTCTCTTGCAGGTACTTCACTGCATGAAACACTGTTCAGCAAAACACCACCAACACCCACCCACACAGTTGCAAATACCTGGAGTTAAGGTTAAATCTCAAATGTGGAGTTAGCCCCCAATAGCTTCCCAGCAGTGCTGTTCCAAGGACAACAAAGTATTGCAGTAAAAAGCATCCCATGCTTACATGCCATTCTTCCACGAGTTACATAGCTTTGATTGTGGTACGAAAAAATAATACACAATTATGGACTGCAAAGTCAATGTCCACTCTTAAACATACCTAGAGAAGGAAGAAATCCCCAGAACAAGTGACCTCCAATCAACTGACAATACACCGTTTCAGAAAAATAGTTTTAAAGTGCCAGTGATCTCGTTGCTACACGCTTGACTAATCCCTTGAACAGAAGAAAGCCATGCATGACTACATAACAGACATGAAAGACAGATGATATACAGACTTCCTTTTGACGCCTTCTGATTGCTGGTTTCTATAAATATGAAAATATACTTCGATGACACAAGCAAAGGCAAACATGACCTAGCCTACTAGTCTATTTGAAATGCAAAGGTTTTCCCACAGTAAGAAAAAGTCTGGACTGTGCCCTGGATGGAATGAGGAGCTAATACTTCAAATCCCTATCGTGTAAGTCTGATTATATATTTCTAACTCCCATTCAGGCTTTTAATATGGCAGAGATTCATGGGGAACACACACACTGAGATTTATTTTCATTTTCCTATTGGGAGGTGTTTACCACAGAGAAGCTCACCTATTTGTATTGTACATTGACATTCTCCCTAATTATTTTTGATTCCCCATGCCCTCATCAAGTCCCTGTGATCTTTACCTAGGGACCACATCTAAAACCCCAGCTGTCTTAATCTTTTAGATCAAAGCATGGACTGAATACACTCAAAGACAAATTATGGGATAAACTATTGTCAAAGCTGAAATCATAAATAATAGCCAGGAAGCGTGTAGCAGGAAGAGGTTACATAGCACTTTTCACCTGAAGAATATGAGACTTTCTCCATGTAAACTACTCCTTGTTAACAGACCTGTCACTGAGCTGTGAAGACCACTTGATTTAGCCCACAAACCACAAGTCAGCTTTAGAGGGGGGAGTGGACATACTTGGAGATGGGTAGTGGGATACTTAAACTTTTTATCTTTGCCAGCTCACAGAGAGTTTCAAACGATACACAACACCCCGACTTCGAAATTAGATGTAATTTCATGTAGGTGATCAGGCCTGTCTCTTCACCTTCCAATGAAGAAATATACTAGGCAAGACACTTTGCTCATGAAACTCTTCCCACAGTTCTATGCCCAGAAGCAGCTAAGCAAAGCCAGGTTACTACAGTACAATAACCGTATGATACTTTCCCTATGGCCCACCACACACTTTGCCACAGACCATCAGTGCAGCCCAACACATTTACACTGAGAGCACAGACACTTTCTGCTCAAGCTGCTGAGCAGCTTGAAATCTCTCTCCAGCACGCTCTACTAGACCACGCAGGTGTGCCTAGCGTAACTCAGGTTCAATTTATCTGCGGCTGCTAAGCCCATGGTGTCCATTACCCTGAGTACCTACCATCCAAGCCGAACATTAAGATGTTTCTATATCAAATCAACTCTCAGTCAAGCACAAACTGATAAAGTCTCCACTCTCTGTAGTAGGGCTACACTATTGCTACCAGATACAGGTTTGGTGCTCCTGCTGTAATTGTTAGATCTTCTTTATATGCTCCCCAATTCACTCTCAGCCCAACTTCAGAAGTCAATTATCATACCCTAACACAAATTTCTAATTACTAGAGATAGAGAAATTGTTATACTTCATCTACAGCTCCTGACAACAGTGCCACACCTACTTAATTTCAGTTGCTCATATTTCTCTGATATAATGGAAAGAATTCACACACAAGAAATGCTGTGCCTATTCAGTGCCTGGCTGCATATGTCAAATTATCAACTGCCAATTCATACTGGTTGAATTCCTTTCATCAATGATAATGAATCACTTCTGTTAGCATATGGCTAAGCACCATGTGTCTGACTGTACTTTTGCCCTCTGAAAAATTATCTGAAGAGCTATTTACCGAAGTTTTAGATATGGAGAAATTCAACATTAAAAATTATTGATGCCCACCATTTTATGTTTGCATACACAATCGGCAGGCTAGGCATAGAATGTTCACATAGCAGCAGTGGATTAGTATTTTTAAACTATTTCTATTATTGATTTAACTACTTGAAGCTGCTGGAAGCAGAGTTCCTGTCACAGCTGTTAATGCAAAAGGCATTAGGGAAAATCCCTACTGTGAAGGTGTGCAAAAACGTTCACACATAAAATGGTGCGATTTCACTTTTCATCAGCATCATGTACAACTGAAAATCCCCATTTTAGTTCAGCTCAGCTAGATAAGAAACATGAAAGGAGAAAAGTTTCTATTTTCTTTTTCTCAATTACTTTACTCCTATCTAAAGACCAGATCCTGCAGTCTACCCAAACTGAGAAGCATTTTTCCCTCTCAAGTTGTTCCATTAAAGCTAATGCAGCCACTTGCAGAGCAGGGCTATTCAGAGAGATGAAGGGTATCAGTGTAGCTCTGCATGATCACAAATCCATTAACAAGATCCTTAAAAAAGAGGGAAGTAGGTTTATCAGAAGTTGGAAAGGACCAGGCCCTGCAATGCTCGCAACAGGTCTTGGCCAATGCAGAGGGCAAATTAAGTTAAACTAAAAAATATTAATAACTAACTTCCAGACAACATGAATCTAGAAGAAAATAATGCACTCAGTTTGAAGTTTTGTCTTCTCTTACAGCTCAAAATTCATTCTGATTGAGCCTGGATGTAAACTCACAGTCTAAAAGCTACTCTAGAATAGTTCCACACTTGGCAGGTCTTTGAACACTCCCTCTCTTAATTAACTATTCTTAAATAAGTCCTGTGTAGACAAGCACTTACAAGGTTCATGAAGGAAACACTTCAAGAAGTGTAATGATTTTCAAATTCACTGATGGACATTATGTCCCTCATTTATTTTTCATGTTAGCACATCTCTATTCTAAGTGATTATTTAATTGATGCAAACAAAAATTAACATATTATTTCCATGAATCAACTTAATTCATTGCCTTGTTGATGCTGCACTTCAATTCTGTAAACACTTGAAAACTAAAAAGTACAAAAATTCAGACTTTTGGGAGAAGAGTTCAAAAATATAAGCAACAGGCCTAAGTATCAAAACCCAAGCACATACCATTCTCACCACACAAATCCAGATGTATTTCACTTGTGTTATATAGGAAAGCAAGGGAACTCTCATATGGAAGTGCAAGTAACCTGCAATATATCTGTGCACACTGAATTCCTGTGTGTTTAGCCACCAATTAATGTGCTAAACTACTTCAGCTAGTTCACCAACACCAAAGTATCTGTTGACTTCAAACAGCATTCAAAGCATCAGAAGTCGGACTGCAATGAGGGGTGTTTCACTACCCACAGACTTCAACAATACTCTGACAAGCACAGGGGAAACACTGAAACAAATTGCCTTTTTTCAAACATTGCTATTCTATTCTGGTTTATATACAAAATTCTTATGATGAACTTAAGAGTTGACTACTACACGGCCAGCATATCTTTATGAAACCCACTTGGTCTGTGGGTCCAACTGACATGCAAAATGTGTCCATTGCTGCTTTCAATGTACAACTGTACCGTTTCCAGCAGAAACATGAATTTGAGGAGGACAACTGACGATTTAAATTGAAAACAGACAAGTGACAAGAAAAAAATACTATTAACCAGAGCAGAAATGAAACAATTGCACAAATTCAGGCTACTAATCAGGGAATTTACTACACAGAACTGTAGCCTATAGAGATCTAAAAGCAAGGCTTTCGATACTGTCTCCCATGACATCCTGATAGCAAAGCTGAGAGAGCATGGGATAGATGAGTGGACAAGTGAGGTGGGTTGAGAATTGGCTTTTGGACCGAGCTCAGAGAGTGGTGGTCAGCAGAGCAGAATCAGACTGGAGACCTGTGACTAGCTGTGTTCCCCAGGGCTCGGTGTTGGGTCCAGTTCTGTTCATTGGCAACCTTGATGAGGGAATAGCATCCACCCTCAGCAAGTATGCCAATGATACAAAGCTGGGAGGGGTGGCTGACACGCAGGAACACTGTGCTGCCATCCAGAGAGACCTGAACAGGCTGGAGAGCTGGGCAGGGAGAAACCAGATGAGATTCAACAAAAGCAAGTGTAGAGTCTTGCACCTGGGGAGGAATAACTGTCTGTATCAGTACAGGCTGGGGGATGACCTGCTGGAGAAGAGCTCTGTGGAGAAGGACCTGGGGGTCCTGGTTGATGACAGGTTGGCTATGAGCCAGCAGTGTGCCCGGCTGGCTAAGAGAGCCAATGGGATCCTGGGGTGCATCAGGAGGAGTGTGGCCAGCGGGTCGAAGGAGGTGATCCTCCCCCTCTACTCTGCCCTGGTCAGGCCCCACCTGGAGTATTGTGTCCAGTTCTGGGCTCCCTGGTATAAAAAAGACAGGGACCTCCTGGAGAGAGTCCAGAGAAGGGCTACGAAGATGATTAAGGGCTTGGAACATCTCCCCTATGAGGAAAGGCTGGGTGAGCTGGGACTGTTCATCATGGAGAAAAGACGACTAAGGGGGGACCTTATTAATGTCTATAAATATCTTAAGTATGGGATGCAGAGGGAAATGGCCAGCCCCTTTTCAGTGGTCTGTGGAGACAGGACAAGGGGCAATGACTGCAAGTTAGAGCATAGGAAGTTCCACACCAACATGTGGAAGAACTTTTACACAGTGAGGGCGACAGAGCCCTGGGACAGGCTGCCCAGGGAGGTGGTGTAGTCTCCATATCTGGAGACATTCAAGACCCGTCTGGATGCCTATCTGTGCAATGTGAGCTAGGGAGCTGCTTTGGCAGGGGGGTTGGACCCGATGGTCTCTTGAGGTCCCTTCCAACCCCTATGATTAGAACACAGCACAAGTTAAACACAAAAATTGTCTGTTTGTGTGTTGTGTGCAGTGTTTCAGTGGCGCTGATCAGAAAATACTACTTCTGAAAAGCAGCATGACTTAGATTTATAGTGCAGGCAAGAGATAACATGCCCACTGAACCCACGGCTCTATGGGTATGCTACTCTTTGACAGTCCTATTGTTGATTATACTCATTTTCTACTTCAGCAAGCAGCAAAATTTTATGAGATCCACCCCCATAGACGTTTGTTCCCTGACACAATCTGGTCTACAGTTACAGAAGTTGCTAAATGTGATTACTGCCTGAGAAGCGAGAAGAAAACAGAAATATTATAACCAGATATGCTAATCCTAGTGATTCCTCTTCTCCCCCCCAGCAATAATGTCAACGTGAGGCACACTCATTCAAGCCCCACAACCTCTAGAAACAGAGAAAAAGAAACCAGTAAATTCAGCTAAGGAGTAAAAAGACTGCTTCTTTAGTTATATCGAAGCTAGCACATGGATGATATTGCTTTATAAGTTTCTCAGACAGTAGCTGGGATTTTGTCTGTTCTAAGCAAAGATAAAAACATTTGTAATTATCTGGCTGTCAAACAGTTGCACGGGTGTAAACAGGGACAGAACTATATATTCCTGTTGGGACCAAAAGCTTAATACCTGTAAGAACAAATGTCTGGTAACATACAGAATACAAAATACTTTTTGATGCAATTCCTTCATTCGTTATTTTTGTAGATGCTTCTGAACAGTCTGATCTCATCCTTTAAATAAAATTTGGCTCTTCTTTTGCTGCTTTGTCCCTCAGAGCAATTTAACCGAAAGTTGACTACTGTGCCCTCTATAACTCCCCTCCAGTTACTTTTGATAAATTTGAGGCATTTAACATCCCACATCAAACAGGTGTATTTGTCAGTGATCAATCTCCTTGCTGCATTAAATCACATCCTTTCATTATCAAACATTGCCAAACAAAGCAGCACTGACAACTTCTCATTTCCAGGCATATTAAAGGATTACATCTTAGACCAATTTTACTGTTCTAGATTTAGATTGAATCTGCCTCAGTAACGTTGTCCCATTCTGAGCTGATGACAAAACCTGAGCTATCCATATGCTTAATTGCACTCATAAATGGAGCTCTTAACAGTCTGCGATAGTGATAGCATTACAGTTGCTGTTTATGGAATTGTTCTCTAATTCCCTTTTTTGTTAACTGAAATATTTTTTCCTAGGACTTGCACACATTCTGATAGAGAATGGTATTTTTCATGAAACATATATGGCCTGAAAACAGCATCTGAAGGGAAACAAAACACCACCGAGAAATAATGGAACGAGGTAAAGAAAAGGCAGTTGTATACTGAACCTGAGACTCCAAGTATGACCTCAGACACAACCAAGCTCCGCAAAAAGGGCATCAAGTTATCCAAGCACCACAGAAGCTGTTCGGGCCCATTCATCTTGTGGCACCTCTTTCCAAACATTACCTTCCAAATTTCCTGCTAGGGCTTATCCCAGCTACTCAGCCTGGACAGCTGGGTGGCAGGAAACAGGACGCAAATCATAAGAGATCCCCACTACAGCTTGCTATCAGTATCATGTCCGCAAGGGAAGGATTTGGTTTTGCGAAGAAATAGGAAGATGCAGGTGTAATGATTTTCTATCACAAAGCGATTCCTTAAATGTAATTTATTCATATGTGGGGAAGTTCAGTGGGGAAATACACTAATCTATATTGGTACCAAAACTTTCAGACCACCTAATTTATGCTTTCTCAATACTAATTGACATTAAAATCTTTCTTCACTTGCTGCTTACCTTTTTAATCTCTTCCCTGGTGTGCACACAATCTGTCACATGGCCGATAAAATTTCTTAAAACATCATTTTGACTGACGCTTTGAAATTACATTCCCATTTCAAATGGGAACTAATTTTAGAATGGCAACGAAGGTTCAACAAATAATGAACTAAATTATTCACTTAAGCTAAACGATAATGCCTCAAGTTAAAAGAAAACAAAATCACTAACTGGAAAAACTCTTTCGGTTGGGAGAATGCCATCTAGGAAGATGTCATTTCTAACTTGCTGAAGTGAGCATGACTGGGTGGCTTAAAGCTTTATGAAAACACTCATGTCTGGACAAAGAATTCTAAACTCCTGAAATGCAGTCTTGAAATCAAAATCTTTACTACATAGTTTCATCTGATCAAATTGCTGCTTTAAAAAAACCCAACACAACAAACCACACAAACCAAACCAACCCACCAAACCCCACAAAACAAATCTTCCTGTCTCTGCTGTATGTAGTGTCCCATTCCTCCTCACTATACCAATACAGGAAAAAGTTATAAATTGGAATGCAATACATTCTTTACAGGTGATGATTTCTTGGAGCATTAATGATCTTTGGAAGCAAGTTCTCTCAAAATATGTCTCTGGAACATCTGATTCAGTTCTCTATCTCACCACAAGTACCACCTGGCCAGAGGTGACCAGACAGTACAGTTCTTCAAGTATAAACACTAACATTAGCAAAATTCTACTGTTCAATACATTGCAGCGCAGCTGACAGGAAGGTTATCTGGTATTTGCAAACTGGTTAAAGCCCCTCACCCTGTCACTGCAACTGTGAACTGTCAAAAGGATATAATGATAGAAAGACTTTCTGTATGCCGCAGGGAAAGTATTTTAATCATTTATAAGCTGGTCAATGGGGTTTAAAAGGACTCAGACATGCATTAAAATGTGTCTGAGACAGGAGCTTGAAGTCAATTTTCAATTGATTCTGTCTAGCAAATGCCGCTTAAGTAAGAACCTCAGTCTTTTTTTTTTTTCTCCTCTCTTTTTTTTTCTTGGTTCTTTCCTCCTCCCTCCTTTTTTTCCTTCCTCCTCCAGAAGGCAAAAGCTTCATTGGGAGGACATCATTCTGGTTTACATCCTGCAAAGCATGTAACTGCAGCATTTCAATAATGGTTTATACATGTGTACAACATTTGAGGTCGCTTAAAGAATGTAATTTCCAAAGAACTGAGAATTATGTAATTCAGTGCACAAGGCACATAATAAAAGCGCAAAGTATCATTGTTACTTTAAGTCTATTTTACCATTCAGATTTAATGCTCTTCTACTGCAAAAGAACAAGTTGAGGGAAATCAATTTTACAATTTTAATATATAAAGTCAAAAAAAAATTCTGACTACAGCCCGAGACATTGGATTCATATTGATTTTGCTGTTTTTCACAGGAGTGTAATATCAATTCTGTCTGCAATTATTTTGCATTACTAATCAGCTCATTACAGCCAGTAAGACAATGTTAGTTTATGGTACAATACACTTGTGGTTCATTTGCCAATACCAGGAAAATTTCACAATGCATCAGGTAACAATTTTTTGTCATTTACGCTATCTATAGGCTCATCTGCATATCTGCTTTACTGATAATGATATAACTCCCAGAGATGGTAAGACTGTGTTGCTCATGAAGAAATACAGCATTAACAAAAGAGGAAGCGTCTTGTGGGCAGTAAACTAAGCATCTGTAAATCAACAAGGACTATCCAGGTAAAGGTGCTTTAAATAAATAAATATTCAACTAGTAGCCTAGTTGTAGTAGCAATACTTTATATCTTAATACTGGGTCCATAACATGCAAACCTCAGGCACAACGACTGGAATTGTTACCTTTAATAGAAAATCAAAGATTGTTAGCAATAAAAATATGACCTGTGACACTGCAGTAGCCACATATGGAATACTTCAATATCCACAAAACTTACAGAGCCTTATATAACCAAATTTGAAGCAGCAGCTTAAGATGGCTGGACAAATTTAAAATTTCTTTGTAAATGCGTAAGCTATATGGTGCAGTTGGGTTTCGAAGTTTCAGGCATGCTTCAAATACACTGAAATTTTCTCTTTTGTTTTTCAGCAGTACTATTTTCTCCACAACAAAGTACACTATCATTTAGAATATAAAGGAGAGGGGAAAAATGGTATATTGGGTCCCTGTTTACTTCTATAAAACATAAAACTTACTGAACACAAAAGCCTCTTGAAATTTATTTCAACTGATGACACAGAATATGAAACGTAGAGACAAATTGCCCACTGCACAACTATTAGTAGAAAGTATAGCATAATTAATTTTTATTAAAAATAGAATTTACTTTCCCCAAAATATCACTAATGATTTCAGAATCATTTCAGCATGAGACTTGTATTTAGACTTTTCAAGACTTACTCTGAGGCATTAAGGTTGACAATAAGATTTAACTTCAGTTCTCTTCTATGTACACTCAAGTTCTTAAATGCCTTCTTCAGTATTTATTATTTTTTCTTCAGCATTTCTAATTTGGTTCACAGTATGGCTGGCTATCTTCGAAACATTATTGTTCTATAGTATTTCTTATTGTCTACTGAGGTTTTCTTTATTCCACTATACTCAGATTGGCTTTGTAAATGGTTCTCATCACTACAATACTTCACAGTTATCCAAATAATTTATCATCACAGCAATACTCTGAGTCAGGAAGGTGATAATACAGAGGTATACAGAGATTAAAGTAAAAAAAATAAATCTTGGATGAGATAGTCTAGTGTACACGTCAAGTACGACTGCTATGTGCGTTTCACATTGAATAGAACTATGTGTATACCAAGCTCAGTTACAGAAAAGAAGCCCCAGAAAAGTTGCTAATAATACCCCAAACATGTCAAGCCAGGTACAACCACCCAGAAATCCACCCCCCCACCACCACCACCAAATCTGAAGAGGCTAGTGCTTCAGCAGTAGAGTTCCACTTCTTTTCCAACAGCCTGCCTCTCCAGCCATTTTCACAGAATCACAGAATCGTAGGGGTTGGAAGGGACCTCAAGAGATCATCGGGTCCAACCCCCCTGCCAAAGCAGGCTCCCTATCTCATATTACATAGATAGGCGTCCAGACGAGACTTGAATATCTCCAGAGAAGGAGACTCCACCACCTCCCTGGGCAGCCTATTCCAGTGCTCTGTCACCCTCACTGTGAAAAAGTTCTTCCACATGTTGGTGCGGAACTTCCTATGCTCCAGCTTACAGCCATAATAGACATTTTGCAATGTCTATTCTGCACTTGAGAAGGTTTTTTTCTGCATTATGTTATAAAACCAAGTTTAAGTAGACAGTATTACGAACTGCAAAAGCTAGACCCTGGCAAAACCTCTGCTGAAAAGAACAGGAGCATGAACAGCTTTCAAGCAAAGGCCAACAAGCACCAATTAAAAAAAAAAATCATGGTTCTAAAAACATTCAACCTTATAAATATGTCCATTCAGCTGAAGTTTTCCAGAATGGTTACATTCCCAAGTAGATGAAAACAGCTGTTTATCTTAGGAACTACACACAGCCTCAGTAAAGGGAATTTTTATCACTGCAGGCTGTGTATTAGGCTTGTTTGAACCAGATTAGCTGAATGCCAATAGTTTTCAACACTCACCTAACCACTATTAGTTTTACACTAAAATTACAATACTTTTCCCATTCCTTCTTCCAACTCTAACTTTGACCATTTTTCACTCTTACTTGATTTCAGCATTCTGCATGTATGAGATGTGTAGTGAAGAACATCGTTAGTCTTCCATCAAACTAAGTAATTAGGGTGCCAAATCATTCACTCAAGTTCAAAGAAGCATCTTGACTCTTAAAAGAATCTACAAAACACACCCTTCAGTCTAGTACGTTGTTACTGTGGTCTTCTGACAAAGCCACTAAATACAAAAGCTCAAGAACAATGTTTATCACCAGGCATTTATTTGGAATTTCTGATCATGTACCTGCTGTTATTAAGACACAGTATTATTGTGCCATGTAAGACTAACTTCATGTTTTACATTATATATTTTAATATTGTGAGATTATTTGCTAGATATCATCCTTATTAGATATCAGGCAGTGTATTTATCATACTTAAATGCTTCACAGTTACCAACCCTGAGTGTATTTTTATCAATATATACAAGTGATAAGAAACACAGAGTACAGCAGAAATTCAATTGAGAACCAACATTACCATCCATTTCAGAGTTCCTAATATTTTTATCCGTTGTGAAAGGTGATTTGCCCTGAAATGAAATGTTTATCTTGGATAGTCTACCTCACAGCAGTAGCCCTTCTAAATGCTCCTTGAAAATACTTTCCGATATGATCTCACTCTTATTCCACCTTCTTCCTTCTCTCCTTCCCCTATTAGATTCCAGGCAGAAATATTTGTTCTTCCTTTTCTGTGTTCAGTGTGGATTGACTGTTGATGTGAAAAATTCCTGTTCTGTGTATTATACCATGCAAGAGGCACCCTGATGTTTTTCTAACACTGAACTCCATTCAGCACAGCAGTATCAATAGACTAGCTGAAATACCACTGTTTAACCAAGAAAGGAAAGCAGGACTATGTAACAGTTATGTTTAAACTTGTTTATACTCAATATTCAGAGAGAGAGGGAAAGATATTCAACAATCAATCTAAGGAAGCCTTGTATAATATTATCTCATTAGCTTCCTTTTAAGCAACAGGCATCATCTTCACCTTTGCACAAAACTTAAACATTAAAAAAAAACACTGCTGCATTAAAAAAACCAGCCTACCTTGCAACACTATTTGCATTGCTGTTAGGGATTGAAACATTATACTTGCAGTGTAAATAGATCTATTCACTAAAAACACAGCTAGTAACACCCACACTTACCAACTATGCCAAAAAACATTTTTTATTCCACACAGATTTTCACAGTAAGTGATATCTTTGCAACTTTCACATTTTACTATCCTACCAAGGTTAGCACTCACTGAAATTGCAGAAAGTCCTCCCAATGCCTCATGGCTGTTTGATAAAAGAGCAGATGAAATATGAAGTATAAGTAAATGAGGAAAAAAGTTGATTTTACACTTACAATGTGAGCTAAGTACGAATATTAAGAAATGAGCACTTTGGGTTAAACATCATATCCTCTCAATGTTCTGCAACAGTAGGAAAGGGATAAATCAAAATCTTAGAAATAAGAAAAAAGCCACTAAATATCCATGTGCAATCACATCCTGAATGCTGTTTACTGTTCTGTTATTCCATCTCTAGAAGAGTATTAATTTCCTAAACACACATAAAGGTACAGAGAAGTGCAGGAAAACCAACTGAAAGCGCTGAACAGTTTCAGTGTGAGGAAGAGCTATATGTGAATACAGACATGTCTGTGTGTGTATGTGTGCACTTGTGTATCTGCTAGCAAGGCTTAAAGAGTTTCCTACCTAGAAGACTCTCCTAACCAGAAGACAGATAACTAGAAAAGGATGACAAAGACCTGTGAAAGACATAGGTAGTCCAAAGAAGCAATGACTAGTAGATCCTGCCCCTGCAAATGAAAGACTACTGGCAACAGAAAAAAATTGGTATGTTCAGCATTAACAAAAACATTTAGCTTCTTCACTCAATGCACAGCTAAGTGGCACATTGTACCTCTGGATTCTAGGAATGCAAAAAAAAATACATTAAATTAGCAAAAGAAAAATCTGTCAGAGCTGTTAAACATACACACATAGTAAATCTAGTGCAGAATGTCCCTAAGTCACAACACAGGGGAGTCTGGAAGAATTATCACTACATCTCTCACCTACTCTTCCACAAGCGCCCATTGTGAGAGGGCAGGAAACCTTTGGTACAACACACAGCTGCAAGGCTAGAAATTCAACCAGTTTTCCAGACAACCATTATTGTTTCTCCTTCATACATTTTGTGATAATTCAAGAAAATCATTACATGTGATTAAACATGGTTTCACATTCCATATTCTGCTTTCATTTACAATTCATATGTTCATCTATCTGTGCAGGAAGGGCTGCCCACTTCTTACCCAAATAAAGCAGAAAAATGGAAGGGCTAAAGCAATTAGTCAAGCTACACTGCCAGTACTTAAATGAACCATCTGTTCAAAGGTATAGAAGACCAGAGTGTTTTTAAGCCATAAGGCAGTTCTCTCATTTCTGCAACATCTACCCATGATTCGGCAATATCCACCCTTGGTTTAGAAAGGTTGTGTGTGTTGCTGTTTTGTAATTAAACATAAAAAGGTGTGCTGGTTTGGGCTGGGCTAGAGTTAATTTCCTTCATAGCAGCTGGCATGGGACTATGCTTTGGATTTGGGCTGAAAACAGTGTTGATAACACAGGGATGTGCTTGTTACGGCTGAGCAGTGCTCACACAGAGCCAAGGCCTTCCTTGCTTCCCACCCCACCAGTGAGTAGGCTGGTGGTGCACAAGGAGTTGGTGGTGATACAACTGGGACAGATAACCCTTGCTGACAAAAAAAGATAGTCTGTGCCATACAACATCATGTTCAGCACATAAAGCTTGGGGGGAAAAAAGAAGATGAAAGGATGTTCGGAGTGATGGCTTCTGACTTCCCAAGTAGCTGCTACAAATGACAGAGGCCTGCTTCCCTGGGCATGGCTGAACTCCTGCCTGTCCATGGGAAGTGGGGAATTAATTCAATTTTGCTTTACCTATTATACTGACTGTACCTCAACCCACAAATTTTCTCACTTTTACTCTTCAGATTCCGTCCCCCATCCCAGTGGGAAGGAGCAAACAAGCAGCTGCGTAGTGCTTAGTTGCTGGCTGGGGTTTAACCATAACAAAAAGGCACCAATGTCATTCTCTGACATCACACAAAGATGTGATTCTGTCATAGGTTACCTTTGGTTTGCAGGAATCTTGTTTTTAGCAGAGAGACAAGCTATATGAACACTGAAAACATTGTGGAACAAACTACTCAATTTTTCCAGAATGCATTGTGTAAACTGCCATATGAAAAATAAGGGCAAGAAAATGGACTTAACAGAATTTCACCACAGCACAAGGAAAATATTCTTCAACTAAGAAATTTGACATTGCCCTACTGCTCAACGACAGGTTTTTTTTGAATGGAAAGGGGAATCAAAGGGTAGGATATTGCTTTTTGTCTCCTCAATACAGATCTAAAGCACGACTACCTCGAGCAACCAATTCTAGAAGTATTTTATTAGTACATCACTGACATTTATATATGCCAAGACTGAAAATGCTCATTATGACTGTTTATTAGACAAAAGGCTACTAGTAGAATGATAATTAATCAGTTGGCATTGATTGAAATTCTTGATGAAATGAAGCATGAGCTGTTGAAAAATAATTGAATGTAATCATAAAATCCATGAATCATCCATAGAAAGCACATTTATTAAACCAGAATTCATAGCTAAGATATTTTGTCTAGCTGTTTTCTCCTCTTTAGATTTTCTCCTATTGAAAAAAACCCCAGATGTTCCTACAGCAAATCTGAAAGAACAGATACCAGTTAAATATCCCATGCAATATCAGAATATGAGTTTTGGTATGCGACTTATTCACAAGCTCAAAGAGATTCTAGAAAGCACAAAACTAAAACCTGGTATTTGTCATGATAGTTCATGAAAAGCATGAACTTTTGTTTAAAAAAGTTATTAAAACCATAGCAGCCTTCAAAAGGTTTCTGTTCTTTTTTGATTTATCATCAACTAAACACCAATACAGCCAAGATGACTAACTCTCCTAGAATTAAAAATTCCAGAGGATATTATCACTAAACATATTAAAGAATTGGGATTGTGTTCAAAGGTAATCTTATTTTCCAAAGATTGCAATCCAATAGTTTTATACAAATTATGCTTTTAAATGTCCTGATTACTTTAACCATTACATGAATTGAATTCCCCCTTATACTGATTGATATTCAAGTAAACATGAACTTTGTCCTGACAGAAGCTAAAATATTTTTATTAAAGGGAAAATTGAAGCCGATGAACTCTGTTAGATTAGGCAAAAACACATCTTTAATCATTTAACTTTATATTAAGCAAACCAAAAAGCTCAATGTCTGTCTTAATGGAATTTCAGGAAGTCTTGTTTCTGCTTGCTATCTAAAAATTAAGTCCTTAAAAAATACTCCAAACCACAACAGTTTAAATGTGTGTCATTAATACCATGAAGATGTAAACAAGCATAACGGGTACTGATTTAAATCACAGAAACAGGTATCAGAATATTTGAGGTACAGAAATATTTCTGTTGCAGTGCATCATGTATATCAGAAAAATCTTACTTCTATCCTTCTCACATCCACAGAGAGCAGGGAGTAGTTTAGCAAGTCATAAAAACAATTCTTTTTCCAAGCAGCGTGTAGTCACAACATGAAATTGCAGGTGGGACTAACAGGTAAGCAATGACTAAAAGCATCTTTCTATTTCCACATGACATTTCTTCTGGGTGAAGAAATACCTTCTTTATGCAATACGAGTCCCCATGTTCACTACAGCTAGTGCTACAAATTCCTTAATTGGCATCACTTATTCACGGCTAGCCCAAACAGGAAAGCTAAATTATGTAGCATAACCTCTGAACTCTGCAAGCATTATTTTAGCATCCATCTGGCAATGCAAACAGAATACTGACCTATTTCTTCTGAAAGAAAAAAAAAACCTTTGCAAAAGTTGTTATGAAAAAAAAAGGTCATTCTAAATGCTAGTTGAATAAGTGGGAAGGAAGGAGAAAACACACTGTAAAAGACTTTGGCACCACCATCCTCTGCACTATCTTTAAAGGCATTCAGCAAGGGTGTGTCAAAGAATATAACCTGGCTGCACAATCAGACTTTCAGCCTCCACTTTCTTCCTAGCACTGTTTTCCTGTCAGAAGTACTTGTTAATAATGTTGAGCTTACATGTTACAAAGGAAACAAACAACAGAGCACGGGTCAGGTTTTAATTATTATATTATATACAAAAATATCCCACAATGAATTAATGTAAAGCACAGCTGAACCCTACAGACATAAACTAAACCACAAAGTTAAAGTATGACTGAACCAACTAAATAAATCTTTTTAAAACAAAACCTCCTTTTCCTAGCATTATGTTTATGTTGCTCAGCTGCATAGCCTCTACTCTGATGAATGTGACATTATTTTAATAAGACACTCAAAAATATCAAAATTAAGACCTAAAATGTGATATTCATCGAACAGAATTAGATTTTTCACATCTTTTGTTTATGGAATTCCAAGCCCTACAACATTCCCAGTAAAGAAGGCCTGCTTTAAGGCAGACTTGAGGGAAAACTGACGCTTTTGTGCCACTACTGAAACAAATAGCAGCAGAAACAGTACACTGGTAGCTGAAATTTCACTATCATTATGTTATTAAGACATTTCTCTGAGTAGAATATGACAGAGTGACTATTGCCACCACTTACAGAACTTCTAGGGTAAGACGATAGTACAAGATGACCATAGGCAGTGCCTGCATATTACAGATAAAGACAATACAAATCCAAGCTCTAATAATAAACTCTTGTAGAATTGTATCAAATAGACTTTGTCTCTGTGCATTATTTATCCATATCTACATTTCAACAAAAATGGACTCATGCACATTAACTGAAGCTTTGCTATAGTATATTGGTTAGAAATTGGTCTTACACCAATAGGTTTATGTTATATTCCAGCTTTGTATCATCACAGTTATCCAACAGTTATGTTATTTAAAGTAAATAGATAGCAAATAGAGATTTCATTTACTTGTTTAAATCACCAAATAAATGGAGCTTCTTTTTTGCATAAGCCTGAGTGACTAATGTACAGCTTTTTTGTTCTTTCCCTGCTATTATTTCTGAACCAGTGCATTTAAGATGGAGTGTTCTACAATGTTACAAAGTAAAATTAAACAGTTGAGAAAAATTTAACTTGTGGAAGATGCTTCTATAACTAGAAGCCATGAGGATTTAATGAAAGTCCTCAAAGTTCTTTTAGCATTGCAACAGTAATTATTCCTTTTGTTCCTCAATGATCTCCCCTTTATCTCCACATTCTGTGTATTAAACACAGCAGCCCAAGCCTCATAAGCGTGTAGGAAAAAGATCCCTACAGGCAACCTCATCACACACTTCACAGTCATGAAACTCCATTGCTTAGACCCTTTCACGTTTCCCACTTGCCCCACCACTGGCAAAAGAGGAATGCTTTTTCCTCATGGTCTGAGTTTGCATCATTATTAACCTGGTTTAAATCAAGTGATTTGTTCTGATTTCTGACCAATTATTCCCGTAGTCCCTCAAGAAAAAATCCTCAACAAGGTCCAACATGGCTCAATTTTTTGGTAGGCAAAGAAAAAGTAAATCTGTATGTATAGCTTTTGAAGAACCTATATTAGAATAAAATTATTAAATCATATATGATTTATGTTCGTGTCTATGCTCTGATTTCATATGGTGCTACTGTGCACTCCCCTATATCCTGTAGTTGCCTTATGCTTTGCCAGAAGAGTAAGGAAATCTCTGTGGATGCTGCTGCTTAGCTTGCTACATAAGGTACAGCAGCACAGGAGGAGAGCAGGAGCGAGTGCTCCTGTGGGTATGGCACAGGCAGAGCACAGACAATTAATGAGAAGACAAAAGCTGGAACAGGTGAAACAGAAGAGCTGCACCGTGTGCTAAGTAGACCAGAGGAAGCTCAAAACAGGAGGAAGGGATTTTATTTGCTGCAGGCTATGTCTGTAACCTTTAACTGTAAGACACAACCCGTAGATACATTTTGTGTGCACATGGTTTCACAACACTATCACAAGTGTGTTAATTTCAAGGAAACAGATTGTGGAGTTTTAAAGGTTTAAGAACACATTGGTAGGAGATAACTACCACACAGTTGCTCTTCCTGCATGTGTGGAAATATTCCACATTTATTTCAAGCGTTCCCCTCCAGGCAGCAAACATGCTGCATTTACTTACCTTGCTGCTTTACCCCTCCTTTCCTGCTCAACTTTTCCATACCCTCCACAACTGGCCTCCTGGTACACAGTATCACTTTTTCCCTTGTGTTTCCTCAGGCTGATTTAAAATGGTGCAGCATATACTGTGCAGGAAGAAATGCTGCTCCTACACATCATTTCCAGCCTGACTACAGGTGTCTGGTACTGAATGGATCTGCTCTAACATTGTACAATACTTTTCTCCCAGTACCAGAATGCCTTATGCATTTCTCTCCAAACAAGGTAAGAAACTCCTCCTGTGCAGGTAGCCTAGCCCCTCTACATTCCTTCAACTTGAACACCACATCTTCCATACACAGCAAATACAACCCAAATACCATTTCAACTTCTACACTTGTGAAAGGAGTGAATGTCATGACAACTACTACAGACATCTCACCATCAACAGTAGCAAATAGAAGCTGTGCTACTTCTGTTTCAAACAGTATCTGCACACAGCAGGAGATCAAACAGTAGGAAACGATGTTTTTCTTGGCTCCTTTGAGAAACCAAGATGGCACGTAACATTGCCTAACTGCAAAAACATCATCCTGTGTTTTGGGGAGTACATCCTGTAGTGCTTAGTCTGGAACAGCTCTCAGCTGCTTACAGGATGCTATGCCCAGACACAAAACATGGGCTTCTGCCTCTGTTGGTTATGAACACAGCCTTAGTAACGTTTGCTACTGTATAATCTTCCCATAATTGATTTACTCCACAATCATTCAAGGTAATGAAGGAAGTCCTGACTCCACACTTACACTGGCTGTGAAAGCTGCTGCCTCCTAGATAAGGGAAGGTGAAGTGAAGGAATTCTACTTCAAACCAGTACCCAGGGCCCACTGACAGAACAAAGGAATCCTTGCTGTTGCTGAAGATTATCTGCCTTCTACTAAGCTCAAGTGAAAATGTAGTACCATCTTTACAAGCATCTTACAAAGTAGGGGTAGGGGGTGGGGGGGGAAGTATGTTGGTTTTACAGTTGATTCTGATCATATTTAAATGTTTAAAAAAGGAGGGATGGCCACAAAGCAGCAGCCCCTGCATTCAGCTGCAATCATGCATAACAAACAATATTCTTATTTAAACAAGGTCAAAAGGTGGTATGATGCTAACCATCAGCAATATCAGCGTGGTTCCTATTTTTTCACCTTTTTAGTGTGAAGGCCAGGAACGGAAAAGATTTTTCTTACAGCCAATGAACTCCAAATCAGAAAAATAAGTCGCATCAACACTATTCATAGAATCATAGAATATCCTGAGTTGGAAGGGACCCATAAGGATCATCAAGTCCAACTTCTAACTGCTTATTCTCGTACTGCTGCTAAGAAAAACATGAATGCGATCCAGCTCTTTAAAGAACACACTGCTAAGTATCAAGCAGGAAAACACTGTGATAGAGATTTTTAAAATTAGGTAGTTTTAAAAGAAAAGGATCTTTTAAGAGATTCCAACTGTTAGCTCCTCTCAAAGTTAGTTCCTACTTAAATTTCAGTGATTTGAAGCTTCCTTACTAGGCAACCATTCAGCTACACATTTGTCTCAGAAAGTGGAGAATTTGTCCCTGACAATGGCACATCAGATCATGAAAAATAAAAGGGCTAATTTTGAACTTGTTCTCTTTATAAATATATTGCAAGAAGATGACTTGCTCTCATACTGTCCAGTGGTTGCAGCACTGCTCCCAGCTAATGAATGCTGCACTATTCAGCTTGCTGCTTACTCATCATATTTCATGTCAGAGTCTCGTTGGCAAATGGGCCAGTCACAGAGGAGATGCTATTAGAATGAATATTTCTTCAATTCACCCAAAACAGTGTTGACTATTTCTTTATTAAAGTAGTTCTTTCTAACTACTGACAGACCTGAGAGAACTCTTCTATGCAGATTTTCTCGAAGAAAGGTCATTCACTGTCAAATAACTTCAATTTCAACATTTTAAGCTGGCAGTATCCTCAAATACAAATTTACAGTTCCTTTGCCAGTAAGAAGCTGATATGAAGAACTGAGCTTGTTATCAGGCAATGAGAAAGTTGAAGTCCTGCATCTAGCTCCCAATTTCAGTCATATTTTCTCTCACATTGCATTTTTCATTCACCAGTTAAGTGAAGCAAACAATATTGAGAGTATTCATGAATGTTTGGAAAACTCTTTTTATTCTCAAAAATAGGTATTTGCTTTTGTCTGACAACCCTGTGTGTTCTAGTGACAGCAGGAGAAAAGAGAATTAAATGCACAAGGAAACTGTTAATAGCNGAGAATTAAATGCACAAGGAAACTGTTAATAGCCGGAAGATTTTGCTTTTGGTGCTTTATGTACCTGCCAGGTAATTTTCAATCTGGGATCCACACGCATAGTCAGCATAGAAAGGGAAATTTTTAAGTGTCTAAAGATTCCTTAGACTTACCTACCTCCTGCTACCCAACGACCAGAAGGTCCTTCTTTCTCCCATTTCAGATAAGAGCAAAATGCCCCTGATTTCCACAGAATCCCCTTTCTATATAGAACCAGTGGACCAAAAGCAGTCTCCCATAACAATTTAGCTCTGTAGCATAAACTCAAGCTAGAATGCCTGTGCAGTATCCAGAATCTCATTCCTTCACTAGGTTCAAGTATCAGATCAGTTCAGGCTATCAAGGTAGCAGTCACCTGTCACTGGAAAGCTGGCAAACAGGTTCAGCAAATGAAGGTGTTCTAATGTAAATAATTCAACTAACTGGCTATGCCTTTACAAGAAAGCATGTCACTTAGCAAACTGCGCTATTACCACAGTGCCTCACTTACCCTAACGTTAATTGAGAAGAGACTCCTCACTTCAGGTCTCTTTGAATTGAGAAAAGCCACACACTAACTTGGCTTCTGAACCACTTTGGGTGGTTTCTTGTTTGTTTTGTTGGGTTATTTTTTACCAACAGCTAACCAACATCCAAACACCACAGCATTTTAACAGTCCTTACTCAGCTCTGCTGCAGCAACAACCAGAGTATCAAATAAAAGCTCTAGATACTCTTATTAGCACATATATTATACTTACTATATTTGCAACGGACTTAAACTTATCTAAAACTGTCAGCTTCTGCTTTTTGTGTCATTGTGTATTCTGCTGTGCAAGACTATATACAGTTAGGCAGCGTCAGACATGCAACATCAATTCTAAATAAACAGGAGGTCACAAAGCTCACATTCTCAAAGCTATTACAGAAATTGCAGGCTTCATCCAATCTCAAATCCCAGCGCTCACTTAAAAGCCCTAACCATATAATTAAATGTAGGTCAGCTTAAAAGTGGACAATTCTTTTCAAGCTTTCTACAACGCTCTTCTGCAAAGCCTTCAGCAATTCTGCTCTTTTATCTTGGAGGGCTGACAGATCCTTGTCAAAACCAGGGTCTTCCTGGTAAAAAGTTTTAACGCAGAGAAAAAGGTACAACAGTGTAGGAGGAGATGCTTAAAAGAGAATAAATCTCCAGCTTCCTTTCTTCAAAGCTAGGATTCTTCCCTTGTCTAAGACATGCTGAGGACAAGTTTAACCTAGGGTAACTCTTCTGTAGTCTAATGGCCTTACACCAATGAATATTTTGACCCAAACTGTCTGGGACATGCCTGGAAAAATAACCTTCTATTTTCCTCATGGTGCTGCTGCACAGAGGGAAATCTTTCTTGTCACTCCCTCTAGCTCTCACGTCTTAGCTTTTGTCTAGAAATTCTCCCCTGACTTTCTTCACCCCTAATAGCCATTCTTCATAAGAGCAGGCCAGATTACATTGTCCTTTGCTCCAGTGGATTTTATTCAGAGATATATTACTAGAAGTGCTCGAAGAACCTGGTCTTGGTTTTTGGAGCCCTGCTATGGTTTCTTTT
>VZTU01033432.1:0-25584 GCA_013400835.1 Zapornia atra
GGGCAGGGGGAACACGGCACCAGCTCCCTGTGCCGCAGGTCCGACGGAGCGCTTGCTGAGTGGGAGCTCGCTTCCACCTCACGGGTCCGGGGGCTCCCTCCTCCTACCCCGTAATTCACCTCCCCCCGTTACTTCCTCCCGAAGCGCCCGGGCAGCGGCACCAGACCTGCGCCGTGGTGCCGCGGTTCCCTTCCCCGCGGTTGCCTGGGGTACCCGAAATGAGGAAGGAGAGGACTTGGTTCCCGCTCCCGGCCTAGCCGTCCTGCTGCGGCTGAGCTCTCGCAGCACCCCACCTCCCCCAGCCCGCCCGGCTCAGGGAAGGGATGAGCTAGGCCGGGGGTGTGCAGAAGGGACCGGGCGTCAGGCAGGTCCCGGAGCCGCTGGGTGGACCCCTCAGTGATCAGGTGAAAGTTTCTCCCCATCCAGGCGTGTCAGCGGCCCGGCAGGTAGTGTCGGAGTGAAACCCGGCTGTCCTGGTGCCAGCAGGGACCTTTCCCCGAATTGAATGGAAAAAAGTGGGAAAAGCTTCCCCGCTGAACAGCTGAGGAGAGTGGCATCAAAGTGAATTAAGGTGCTGCTGCATCGCTGGTGTATTGGCACATCAAATACACCTGTGACTGTCAGTGCTTTTACGGATGCTTTGGCACATGCAGAGGGGATCATTTCCCTCTGTGCAAAGTTGTCAGCAATAGTATTGCCAGAGACTTAAAAACACTGGTGATGGTTTTTTATGTTCAAGATTTGTATTTAATTTTTTAAAACTCCCCCCACTGTTAAATTGTACATTTCCAGCTTGGTATTTTGTTACCTTTATGAAAAACTGCTAAAAGGCTTCACTGTCCTGGAACAATTTCCTTTTGAGATCTTCTGCCACAGGAACCTGTGTGTAGCTCTGACTAAGCCATTCAGATGACCCATGGTTTTCAAAACGTTCCCTTGGCTGCTTGGCTGGGCACCTGCTAGAGTCTAGTGTCGCTCATCACCTTTGTCATAAAACATTTTGGTTGTAAGAGTCCATGCTTGAAACAACAGCTTTTATCAGTCATTCTTCTCATTTTTAAAGCACTTCTGAGTGCTTTTAGGACTTTTTTTTTTTTGGAGTAGGGTGTGACGCAGATGTGATCATTCCAGACTGCAGTTTGCTTTTTGTCATGGTGGTTCACTTACACAACTTGTCCTCCCCATCTTTAATTTATCCAGTCTCCCACAGAAAGAGTGATACAGAGGTTTGTATTTTGAAGTGAAAAAGAGAACACCTATTTTTCCTCAAGGAAATAGATTCTTTTGGAGTTACTAGGATCCACAGCCTGTTATATATGGATATCTAGTATCTGTGCAGTGTGTACAGCTTCAGCTTTCCTAGAAGAAAACAAGGTAGTTTCTTTAGTGTTGTCTATAGAACTGAAATTAAAAGGAGAATGGAAGAGTGTACCAATCCTCTTTAAATCTTTGGTTTGTTATAAAATGCTACATAGTGCATCTTTACAACTGTAGTGATAATATTTTCAACTTAATTTGCATCCACATACAAATGAGTTTTTTTGGACTCAGTGCAAAATGAGCTTAACACTTGTTAATTTTATGACTGCAATTATGGAATAAGCAGAAATCTAGCAGGGTGGATATGGGGTAGTGAGGAACAACAAATAGTTTGTAACTTTTAATCCTTTCTTGTGGAGTTATCAAAGGGAAAAAATGTGAGGATAATTATGGTTATACAGTGTAACCCAATTACTTTTTGTAAAAAAAAAAACCACCAAACCCCAACCCAGCATTACTTTTTAGTTTGTGTAACCCCTCCTTCCTTTTTTTTTTTTTTCATTTTCCTGGTCAAGCGTGTGAAAGTTAGGTGCTAGAGTAGTTCAGGCTGTGTAAGCAGTTCTTTCACTGATACGTTTAGGTTCTTGTAATCTTTAATTATTTAGTCTCCTGCTTCTTTCTGCTCAAGCTATTCATGTAGTGAAGATGTATGGTAATGGAGAAAGGAAGGGAGCTCTGTAATATCTTTACTATTCATTAAACAACCCTTACACAATACAAAGACTACAGTGAGTAGATAGTTATTAATTTCAGCATGCTCTTCTTCGAGGGTGCTTCTTAATGTATTATTTTAATGGCTCACAAGTATTGATTCAGCCAGCTCTCTGAGATGAGGGAATATTGTTTTCCCGTCGGTAAAATTAGTGTAATAAACAAGATGTGATCTGGGGTCGCAAAAAATAATCAATGGTGGAACAGAATTGGAATTCAAATTCACCTGCCTCCATGCTGTGCTGGTTTCTCCAGAAAATAATGTGAGTTGGATGTCTTTATTCAGTGGCCATTACGAGTGCCAGACACTTCTTTCTATCAGGTTCTGCTGAGAACATGCACTTAAAGTCTAGCAACAAGCACCCTTTTTTTTTTAATTTGTTAGTGTGATAGCAGTGACCTATCCAAAATCTCTAAATACTGTGTTCTTCCTCTCCTTGTTCTTTTTGCCAACTATTTATAACTTCTGCAACAGGTGGAGGAGCGATCATCTGGATTTCCTTATCCCTGCTTCGCTTTGATTGATTGTTAGAGTACTGTCCACCCGCTATGCTGAACAAGTAGGGGTCCTACTGGAAAACATGCTAAGTGCTCCCACAGTTAAACATGGCGATAATGGGAATAAACACACCAGGGGATGACTTAAAGTTGCACAGGAAACTTTCTGACTTGCAAGTGCTTTACTTTGAACCTAAACAATATTATATCTTTACTGTAAAACCAAATTCTGTCACACATGCTGGCAGGGTCATTATAGTTGCATGTCAGTGGCACTGAAATGTTCCAGGCAGAAGCACAGCTTGAGCTCAGGGCTAACTGCATTAGTTGGAAACAGGAGGAAGCTGTTTCTGTAAAGTTGAAGGGGAAAGGTCAATGTGGCAATGGGCTTATTGCAGAGGATTGTTGGGATTTCACAATCCCATCCTCTCTTCTCTGACTTGAACAAGTGGTGGGAGGGAAACTCTGTAGACAGAAGCAGGGTCCTCCGGTCATGAGTTGAACTCTTGTGGGAGGAGGAAGTAATTTTGTCCCTCACTTATCTCCCTCTTTACACCTGGGAGGTGTGGGGTAGCATCAGTAACTTCTTCATTCCCTGCCTGTGTCTCTGCACCTTCTAGATGATGCTCGCAATTTTCAAATGTAGGAAAGAAAGCCCAGATCCATTGTGCCTTTTCTCCTTTTGAAAAGGTGTCCTCTGTTGAGTTTAGATGCTCAGGATCTTTTTGTGGGTATTTGGCAAAGTGGAATGTTACTAGGTTGTTTTTTTTCCTCACTGTCAAATTATTATTGGTTATGTAGATTGTTGGAGGCCTGTTCATTTTTATTTTTCCTTACTCTTTGATGCACACTCTTAAGTTTTGGCTTGTCTGTAGCTGAGAAGGGTTTCAGAGGCTGCTTATTCCCCAAAGGCATATTATTTTTCCTGTAATATAATGTAGACTGGTTCAGTCATCTTGATTAGAGGAAAAAACCCAACCAAAACCTCAAGTTTTTTCAGTAATGGAGGTTTAGTTGGGAGAGCTTATTTGGAGAATTCTTTATTTTTTAAAAAAAGTTTTTGGTGGTGTCATGATGATTAGGCATGTGCATTATTCATTTCTTCTCCCTCTTCATGACACCTCTTACTCTAGTCAGGGTCGGGTTTTTTTTTAGTTCAGTTTTCCTGTCACACTTCACACTATTTCCATTTTGAAGCTTCTGGATTCATCTTTTCAAAGTTACTCAGATTTTTGCTGTGAAAATGGAATTAAACTTTTAGTTCATATGGAAGCTTATATCCACTTTCCTTGTTTTACTAAACAAAAATGTGAAACTAAACAGAAACCAATGTTCTTGCCCTTGAGAATCATATTGTCCAAAATGCCTTTTTTAACGGGAATCTTTTTTTTTTTCTTCAAATTAGTATTCTTTTACACACTTGTTTAGTTGCATCTTGGAAATAGTACGCAGAAGAGGGCAAGGCAAGACAGCTACAGTACGGTGAATCTAGTGCATGAGTTTAATTTTGCTTGCCTTTTATTTTTAGGGACCACAGTAGTTATATTTACCCCAGATGCGTAGCAAACGAACTGTCCTTTTTTGACCTCCTTGGCAGCTGTTGCTAGACTTGCTCCTTACATTCACATCATAGGAAAAACCACCTGGGTATAATGTAGCGTCTCTTCATCGGTTGGTTCAATTTTAAAAGGACATTGTTGTTCAGAATTTTACTCTTTGTTTTAAATTTATAATTTTCACATTTTGAAGGCTTTAACAAATGCTGGTTCTTGCTGAAGAATCCATCTTCACAAGATAAATCAGGGCAATTTCATAGACATGTAGTTACAGCTTTGGTAATATCTGTGTATTTCAGTAGTTACAGAGTAAGAATAGAAACACTGAGGTGAAAAAAATGCACAGAGGCATTCCTGGTAAGAAATAACCTCCAGTGATTTGAAACATAGTTCAATTGTCTCTGCCATAAATTTGAGAATAAGTGTCATATATGGGTGATAAAAGTGGCATAGGCTATTTTTTATATACTCATTATTCACTTAGTTTGTCTTTTTCAATTAACGTGGAGTCTATCTTTCTCATCTGACTGGGTTTACGTTTCTTTCATAATCATATGTCAACAAACCACAATAGATGCAGCATAATGTGGCATACAGTGTAAATCTCTAGGTTAATCCTTAACATGCTGTTGTTTTTTTTATTATTATAGTTCATTTGGAATCACTTTGTAACCTGATCATAATTTGTACTGCTGTGGTTTTTTTCATGATGTACTTAATATGATACAGCTTGATCTTTTCTCACCTCTCTCTAATGAAGAGAGAGGATGCTCAGCTACTCAGCCAGTGAGATTAGATATATCTTGAGATCAGATATCCTTGATTATATATATTTTAACTTCTTAAAGAGTTGTCATATCTGTTTACATCATTTGAGAAGGCTTAGAAATTTGGGTGTACTTCTGCTTTCCAAATCCCTTGCGTGCCAGCGTTTGGCATTACGCTCACGTTGTGTGTGGCAACACGGCAAGACGGCCTTGCTTGTGGGGATTTAAGGTACAGCAATTTCTGAAGGCTGTCCTTTCCAGGACTTTGTGCTAAAAGGAATGCTCACCTACTTGTTAGGCTGGATCAATGTGATATCTTTAGACATCTTAGAGTGTCAGTCACTTTTATTTTTCATCATCTGTTCTGTTTCTGTATAACTGTGTGTATATTATTTCTAAAAAAGTTTAGAATCTCTGGAGAGAGACTTAAGTAGAGTTGGGAAGGAAGGGGGAGAACAGAAGTAAAATGCTCACATCTCTTGATCCAGGAGGGCAGGCAGTCACAGGTATTGCTTGATAATTTGTATTCAGACTTGTTCCCTATTAATGAATTGCACAAAACCTTTGAAATCTAATTAATTAGTTTCTAATGCCAGCCCATGTAAAGCTGAAAGATATAAGTGACAGATTGTTTAATGTTGGTCACCTTTGGACAGCATGTGTACGCAAGTGTGCCTGGCTTGCAGCTACCTTCCCAAATTCTCTGGCCTGTCTCCCCAAATTCTCTGGCTTGCAGCCAGCTTCTGACTTTCTTGTTCCCTGAGGCAGAGGAGAGAATTGGGAAACGGCTGGAGGAATTGTTCTGCCTACATGCCATTCCCTCCTTGTGTGAGTGGCAGCTCATCCACCAGGTGACCCCATGCAAGTGTCCCTTGTCATATGATGGCTTCGTGTCCTGCCCCGAAACAGGAGGACAGGGAGCTGCATGTGTTCCCTGCCTGTGTGGAAACACCTGTCTCACTGCCGATTTATAATTGTTCTCTGTCATTCGAATAGTATGAGCTCATCAGGTGATGAAGTGACTAACTTTTTGATAATGTGTGGGACAGCATTTTGTTATTTTTTGGTGGGGTTTTTTTAATGGAAGGAGAGGAGAAAGGAGAAGCAGGGCAGTCTTTGAGTGCCTCTCAGAGAGTCTGTTTGGCCGATGCTGACATAAAAATGAGGTAGTTCTGTGCCAAGTATCTTTATTAAGTGTGACTTACGATCACAATATAATGCTATAAACAGCAAATGTGCTGTGATTTGTTATGATTAGAACTCTTCAATGCAGCACTTGCTTTGGGCTAAAAACTTAGAACATTCTTGAAAAAGCCTATCTGTATAGCTGCAGCCTTCATTAAAGGAAATGGTTCCAAAGACTTAAACTTACGAAGAATCTGCAGTGTTGTCTGTTTAGAGTCATGGAAGTAAGGAGAACCACAAAATGTTTTAACAATGACAAGCAAAAAAATCATAACTTTTTTCCTTGTAAAAGGAATGCAGATGAAAACAAAATTAAAATGGCAATTAGGCTTTGAACTGTATGGGCTGGTTGAAGAGGTCAGAGATAGGCTGGTGTGACTTCCCTTTTCCGTTCTGTATTGGCAGAGCAATATGTGAGTGGATCGCATCAATTGGATCATTCAGTTTGGTAGCTATTGTTCACTTCTGGAGGCAAATAATTTCCCTGGAGTATGGTTCAAAGTTACAAATATGAGCTTTAAGAAACAGAGCAACAAATGTGAGTACTGAAGCTATTGGGCAGTCTAACACACAAGCTTAAGAAAAGTTAAGCAATGTTGAATAGGTTTCCAAAGTTTATTTCTCTTTGAAATTTCAGTGTTTTCAGTGAAAACACCTGAGCCTCTGCAGTGGGTGAAACACACAGTTTATGGAAATAGATAATTTGTTTTGTTTGTTGTGTGGTAACTGATTAGTAAAAGTGCTTTTAAATCAGAAATCTGTTCAAAAAGGTTTTCTTTTTATAGTTTATCTTTTATTCCTTTTAAAGTTTCTCAATGGGCCAACAGCTACTGACATATGAAATAAACATGTCTAGACTCAAGTGCCTGTGACTAGTAGTTTACACTTTCATTTTCTGTATAGCATGAAACTAGCAGAGGAGAGAGCAAGCTTTGGATCATCCTGGAGAAGGAAGAGCAACTAAGTGACTAGAATAGCTGTGAGAAGTGAGCATTTTACTTCTGTTCTCCCCCTTCCTTCCCAACTTCAGAAAGAAGTTTGCTGTATGAGACTGTATTCTGTCATACAACTCCTGAGCTCTATTCTTATTCCAAGGTAAATTGCTTTTGTGGACTGTCATAGAAATTGAGAGAACGTTCCTTTTATGTTAAGACAGCAATGAAGCTTCTAACAGGGACTGCTCCTTCTGTAGTCTTCCACAGCGTGGAAGTACAAGTAGTGAAGAGATGATCGTGACTTGGTTAACTTTATTGTCTCTTGTCCAATGGAGTTTAGGGTAAGTTACTCATCTTGTGTATCTGGCACATCCTGGGTGGATTTACAACACCAGATCAGAAGGTGGCTCAAGCAAGATATATGACATTCTGTGTATTTGTGAGTAGATAAGAAGATCTATGATATTGTAAGATGTAATTTTCTGAGTATATTGCTGCTTTAGTATTCTGTTGAGGATCATGTGTACATCAAGTCTGTCTTCATATTTTGGCTGTGATGAATCAAGCTGCATGCTTTCTCTAGACATACGGAAGTAAGAGTATTCCATGATGAGTGCAGCACATTCTGTTTGTGGCTACTGAAGCTCACAGAACTTGTTTCACAGTCTCTCAGGGGAGGGATATCTTCTCTGTAACTGCTGCTTAGAAACAACGAACTTATCAAGAGCTTGTGTGTGCCTGCTCTCTTTCTACCTCTCTCCTTCCCTCCCTCTCCTCCATCTCATTACCTACTTTTAATGGGAATAGATGGAACATCTGCTTCGGTCCTGTACCTCCATGGTTGAAATTTCTGCATTATTTCTGCATTTGGAGTCCAAACTTTTCCAGAAAAATAACAGATTGTGTCAACTATGTAGTTCTCTAATTTTCATATCTACAGTGTATTTTAAGACAGAAGTGGTAATTCTTGCTTCTGATAACATGTTAGGAGGAGTATGTGGGGAAAAGAAACCAAGTTATCTCAATATTTGTTTGCAAGTTTGATAAAAGCTTTGAGGGTCAGTCAAAACCAAAGATAACTGAGTTTCCAAACACTGAACTGTGTTTTAAGGTTTTTCAAGAAGTGAAGAAGCCCACAGAGGTTAAATGAAGCCAGCTGAGGCAAAGTTCTGTGATTAGCGTCCAAAGATTACTGTGCAAGTGTTGCTCCTTTTTTATAGATGTGGCTCATTCCCCTAAGCTTTTGCGTATTGCTGCCTAGGTAGAACTTTGAAGCTGCTATCTAATTTTTTAAATAAATATGTAAAAGTATAAAGAAAGAACTATGGAATCACTTTGTCCCTCCCAGGGCGAAAAGTTAGTCTGTACTGGAAAATCCTTTTGGGTTTCATTGAGGGGGAAAAAGTTTTGTTCTTTGCCCTCAGTAGTAAAAGTATCGGGTCTTTTGACCTAAGGGAGGATTTGTGGATGGTCAGTGTCTTGGGATCACGTTGGTCCCCCTTTGCCTGCTTGCTCGGAAATTCCAATCATTGGAATTTATGAAGATGTATTAATTTTCTGTGGGTTAGGACAAAATGTTTTCAGGGATGCTTGGTTTACGACATAGAGGCTGTTGGGGGTGTGTCTGGAGGATTCATTAATACAGATGTTAAGTGCCTTTCCTTCTGTCCTTTTAAAGAAGGAATGCCACAGAACTGAGCGTGGGTCCCCCGACCTCAGGACTGCTTTGGAAAACCTGATGGGGAAGTTTCTCTGTTTTGTGGGGAGGGGGATCGATATCATTCTTCAGAACTCTAAAACACTTTACAGGATGAAGATTTTTGCTACGGTTTGTGATGACAGCAAGCCAAGCTAAACATCTAAATAATAATCGGGTAAATTGTTTATAAAGAATGAAATCTTTGTAATAACTATGTTAGTGGTCTCAAAGAGCAACTTTTGACTTAATTTGTTTTCCTGCAGCCTGTAATACAAAGTGGGACATGTTTCTGTTGAACTCCTGTTTCCTAAAGAATAAAGCAGGCAATTAAGGCTTTCAGTTAGGAAATCTGCAGTAAATATTAATTTGGTGTTTCTTTCAAATGTAAATTTTTGCATGTAGACATTTGAGTATGTAATTGCTTGTTTTGAATTTCCATTATGAAAATGGAATGTCTTGTCTGATTTGAGAAGTTACAGGATTAAAATAATAATATCCATACCTATTTGCATCTACATAGATTGAGCCAAAGTATATATGGTGGGGGGGAGGCAGGCACTGTGTGTTTTGTTAGTAAGACGTGCCTTCTCTTATTCAATGAATAGTTACTCATACCAGTGAGAAGTTTAAATTAAGAAGCAGGAGTCTTTGATCATGTTTCTACTTTTGAGTTTTCAGGATAATCATATGTTAATTGGTAACTGTAAGAGACTCTTAGTGTTGGCAATTATTTTTGTTAACCAAGAAAACATCCTGCTGGAGGAGTTTTATTCCAAAATTTTAGTCATCACATTGTAACATTGTAAATATCCATTCTATAGGATAAAACCAAAGAACCGTGGTAACTTTTACGGAATGCTTTGATTCTATATGACTATATGAATGTATGTTCTGGATAAGAATAAAAAAGATGCAATGCCAGTTCGAGCCTTAGTTTGTGATTCTACAAGTGCAGACACGCTTAGCTTCAAGTACGTGCTTAAGCTTGACTCTTTCGTTAAGGCGGTTGTGCCTGCCTAATTGTTTGCAGGATTAAGACTTCGGATATGAACTTTAAGTCAAGGAGGGAGTTCAGAGACAGTGTGAGAATGTTTGAAAATACTGTAACCAGTAAGTGACCTGTATTAGTAGCCGGGTAGGCATTACTGCTGAGATAATGAATTACTCAACTGTTTTTGTACCTTGAACTTCTGAAATAACGTGACAGTAATACATGCATAAAGGCTATTTCCATGTTTTGGCTTTTCCCTTCTTTTAGGTGATGGAAAGTAATTGTTGTAGTACTGCAATTTATTAGGACTTACGTGGCATAATTAAGTAAGCAAGAATCAAATGTCACCATAGGATTTGCTGTGCTAAGCATAAGTAGATCGGTGAACAAATGTATCCCATTTAGAATGTGAAATGTCTGTTAACTATGCTGTGTGTAGGCCTCAACATAATTTTCTTAGTTTCTTCACAGCAGTATTAGGACAAGCTCATTACAGCAGTATTTATCTTTATTTGAGTTTTTCTTTTCTTCTTTATTTAGATGTTGACACATTTATTTCCCAAACGCTAAAAGGAGAAAACCTATCCAAGAAAGCAAAAGAAAAAAGGGAAGCTCTTCTTAAGAAGATAAAAGATGTTAAAGCAAGGTAAGTGAGCTTTGTGGCTTTAATATTTTATAAAATCACTTACTGAAAACAAGTTTTTACAGTCTTTTAATAACCATTAACAACATTAACTACTAAAAATCTGCTAGGTCCTGATTTTTGTCAAATAATCTGTATGGCTTCAAGTCTTTGTATTGTTCTGGAGGCTGCTACAATTTTATAAGAGATGGGAACAGAAAGATTTGTCCCATTTGAATTTTTGTAATATTCTGAGCCCTGACTATAAGTTGATTGGGTAGAGCTTGCTTTCTCCTCTGCTTTGGTAAGCTTCAGTATAACATGAGCAGTACAGTGCATTGGTAGTACGAATGAGCATACTGCCGTGTTGCTATGCTCAGCTGGTGTAAGCAGCATAATTCAGTGCTGACTTTGCTTTCCCATGTATTCTGTCGTTTAGCTCTGTAATAGAAAATTGAAACATAACTGGAAACTACTTATAGATCATAAGTTTCTTTCAGTGGTGTTATAATAGTGAAGTTCTCTAACAAAGCAAGCAAAGGGCTGTGGGTGGATTGTTTTGCTTGGGTTTTTTTCAGTATTGGGTATGATTGGAGACTATTGTGTTGTAATTTCTGTCAGACAATTCAGCTAAAGAGATTTGGCCGTAGTTTTACTTAAGCTACAAAACTTTATTTAGAAAATGTTTTGTTTTACAACTCTCATCAATTAGGATATAATCTAGCACTTGCTGTTGTTTTCACATTGTTTCCAAAGTGTTTTTCTACTGATTGCTCCTGTTGGGTATCTCCTAACCTTTGCTTTGATGATATGCTCTTGCCGCTGTGGCAACTTGTTGACAATTTTAAAGACAGCACAATCCTCTGATGAGGGCATCATTCTTTGTAGCACACAAACTCTGTGAGAAGACATGATATGTGTCCCAAAATGTAATGGAAGGTGTGTGTGCCTTTGATTCAGGCTGTAAATGCTTAGGGAACTTTTTTTTTTTTAAAGGAACCACATTTTTTTTTTTTAGTGTGCTTCCCCTTCTGTGTTAGTGAGCTATTGACCGTACAGATGATTTGCAGCTACAGCACTAGTGACTTTTTTTTCTTCAATTTTATAAGTCAGCTATGGTTTTTTTTGGATGATAAAATACCAAAGGAGGGAACTTGAAGTTATGATCACAGCTGACTCTGAGTCCTTTCCTATTAACTTATGTGACCCCATGATTTCACATCTTATTTTAATTTCTAATTCCTTCCTTGTCTCCTGTAGTATTACTCACTGTTAACAGCAGTTTACTTTTCCCGCAGGCTACAAAATATATGTACTTTATAATACTTCAATTTTTCACATCCCATATATTGGGCTGTGCATAACCATTACTGCTACTTGTTACGCAGGATTTCTTAGATCTGGCCATTTATCTCTGTTTGCATATCTCAGCTTCTTATCCCTAGACCCTTCTTTTCTCTCCTGCTCTTAAGCATCTCCTTAGTGACTAGCCTGATACGGGCACTACTGCTTATTGTCTGTAAAGATAGTCTTGGCAGCTACATTTAATTTCCCAGGTATTTCTGGTGAAATCCACTTCTTTTCACATAAACTCTAGTCCATGTGTGCTTCTTGAGATACTATTTTTACATAACTGTCTTGATTACTTATTTTTATACATCAAACTGTATGCTATGGTTACTTTTGTTGCTGAAATACCAAGATTTAGCTCTGACAAAACAGTGTATTTTCCTGCTGGCATGATAGTTTTGCGTTTGTGGTTTGGGTTTTTTAAAGGCATTAAATAAGTTGAGATCTTATTTGATTTTTTTTTTTTAAACTTAGGCATGTATTAACCTTTAAATTTCTGATGAATTTTTTATACTCTTTTATTTGGATTTGATAAATTTCTGCAACTGTACTTTGTGGGTTTTTTCCTGCTCTGACCTACCAGGTTATTTTTGAGGTATGCTTAGTGGCTTTTCTGTGTGCACAAAGCTTTCTGAAATATACTAACATTTAGAAGGCTTACTAAAATTAAAGATGCTTTTGTATGTTTATACCTTAAAATATGTGAGTGGGTGTATATTCCCTGAAACGACTGCTCTGAGTTTGGCTTTGCACAAGTCTTCTTCAAAGTGACAGAGGATTCTCTCAACTGAGAAAGAAAAACTGTGTAAATGTTTCAACCAAAAATCCTTAAAAACTACTGCTAAGTTGCAGCTACAAATTTTGTAGAAAATTGGGACTTGTATGCTATGGTCTAGTACTCTGGATTTGCACGTATGCATTTATATTCTTTCTTTCTTTCTGCAGTTATCCTCAAGAATTCCAGGATAAAGGTAAATCTCATGCCTTTTTATTTTAAAAAGATCTTTTCTCTCCTTCCCCCAGCCCCCTCCGGTGTGCTTTCGGGCGCTGCTGAGGGAGGGGAGAGCCGGCGTGTGCCGCGCCGGGCTCAGGCCGGGCTGCTCTCCAGGCCGAGGGGGCTGGCTCCCCCTGCTGAGGAAAGCGGGGAAAGCTTCCCGGTTGCAAACTTCTCGCTGTAGGTCCCGTGTCTTTCCTTCCTTCAACTCTTCTGAGAACGGTTACCCATGAAGAAGCTTAGTTTAGAAATATAGTTCAGAATTTAATATGAATGGGGATTGTTACGTTTGGCTTAATTAGCAATAGTGCAGCGTTGCAAAAGACCGTTTGAAGCAGGGTTGGCTTTTGGTTTTGGAGGAAGCCTGCTTAGGAGGTAAAATGTTAATAGGGATAACCTATTTCAGCCTTTTTTCTTAACGTTACAGAAGTCTTCAATTCCGTAGTGATGTCTCTTTAACCTTCTGATAGGATCATCCAGCAGTAATATCATATATTGGCTTTTGATCCGCACTGAATGAATGTTTTCGGAGTGCAGTGGGAGTTCAGACCTTTACGTGGAGAGGAGACGATTTAGTGTGCGAGTAATGAAAACTGAAGTGTGGGTTATCTATTGTCTTCTGGGGGGAGTTAAAACAAAGCTGCAGAGTTCAGTTTAGAAAAGACTGAGGAGTTTGTTGCTACAGTGTTCTGTTCTGTAACTAAACCTGGAAGGGCTCTTATTTCCGTGATGCTAATTCATGAGGTCGTGACCTGTAGCCTGTGGATGCTGGTATGAGGGTCACAGTGTGAGGTCAAAAAAGCCCATGCAAAGCTTCACTTTTTGCAGTGGTTGAAGAACTGTCTGTTTCTGGACAGGGAGGTTCAAATACGTATGCTACAGCGTGCCTCCTGATAAAGTGAAAATATGTAAGTCACGTTAAGCGAGTAACGTTGTAACAAGGCACAACAAGTTCATACATTTCTTATCCCTCTTTAAGTCAAGCTATATAGCCATAACAGTTCAACTGAAAGAGAAAATACAACTTGGAACTTTGTGAAGTTTACCAAGATTTTGTAAACTCAATCTGATTCTTTAAAAATTGTTTTAAAATAATTTGCTCTTTTTTTATATTGCACCTCAGTACCCTTACTGAAGTTAAGATGTAGTTTCCCCTTCCTCTTCTCACTGTCCAACAGAATTAAGTCAAATATTATTTTATTAGGAAAATAACTAAGATGAAATTAGGTGAGATGGCTGTGTCATGGCAAATGCTCCTGACTTTCTGGAGAGCATGTTTTTGAAGATGTAATAACTTTCTGAGACTGTGACTCTCTAATAAACGAGTTGTCTACAAAAAGCAGAGTTTGCATTTACTGGTTTGCTTTTTTTTTTTTTTTGAAGGTCAAGAAAATTCTAGTCTATTTACTTTCTTCATTGGCAATTTGATTCAGAATTTCCTTTCTGATTCAACAAATTATTAATAGAGATGAGATTTCATTATCTCCAGTAAAATGGATGATTAAATTGATACATTCTGTAATTGTTACCATATAACTTACTCTGATTTCTGTGAAAATTGTATTCATTCCTATTCTTTTTATTAGAGCATATTTGCTTCTTAAGAAAGATAGATTGCTTTTTTTTTTCAATACTCATGATGTATCTCTTTGGTTCAGATGGTAGAATTATGTACAGATGGTGAAGCTTGAGAATGCTGATGCTTTGGTTTTCTTTCATTATTTATCAATAAAATGAGAGGGCTCTAAAGTTATACCATTGTTTTCTGCAAATGAGGATAAATTTCTCCAAATTCACGTGCATTTACATACATGAATATTAAAAATTCACAAGAAATGGGAGCCAGCTTTTATCTGTAAAATATTTGAGGGAGTGTGGTTCAGTACTACAGGTTGTTGGTATAATTTCCAGAGTTTAAAAAGTTTGTGCTAAAGCCTGTCTGGCTGTGTCGTTCTTACTTTTGGCCTGTGCAAATTAGGTGTGGCTTGTGTAGGTGTAGAACAAAGGGCCCACATGGAGGTAAGCAGTCAGATTGTTGGCCAGCTACTAGTGTAACAAAGCAATGGCAGCAGCTGAGTGAGGTCAGCTTCTGTGCCCATCCATACCTCTGTGCACACGTGGACATGTGACAAATGGAAAACTTGAAGAGATTGAAAACTGAGGTGGCAGTGATCGTTCAATAGTTTCCTGCTCCTCCTCCCTCCAGAAAAAGTAGTAGTATCACAAAATACAAGGTGAAAAAGGAGAATACCTTTTAGGAAAAAAGGATGGGTGGAAGCAGAAATGTGGAAACTACACAGAAACAGACTAGGAAGAATAAAAACTATTGTGCAAGTTTTAGCTTTGTACTTGCTGTTCTTCGTTTTGCAGTAGCAGTTACTCCATTTTCTAAAAATGCCAATAAAATAATCCTTGTGGTATCTGAAAGGAGAAGAATGATTGATGCTATATGCCATGTTATCATAGTATGACAATTAATATAACATGATAATTTCTATACTATGTCAGCTGTTTTCAAGAATCTTGTGAGCTGTGACCTGTCATCCTTCCAGAGGCAGCTAGAAGAATCTTTTTGAGACCAAAAGAGGGAGGCTAAGACTTTCAAAATTCATGCATTTCCTATATTACATAATGGAACTTGTCTCTGGCCTTCTGAACAGAAGCTCCTTCAGCTTGTGAGCTGTCCCACAAGTATGCTTTGTGGGCATCAGCTTGTCACTCCACTCTTCCATTGTTGCATGTTCTTGAAGTTCCACTGGCTTTGCATGAAGTGACTAGTCAGTTTGACCAAGGTATTGTATGTGAGCTCTTGTTGTAGTGGCTTTGGCCACTAGCATATGGAACCTTACCTTCCATAAAGGTAAGGCAAGGAGGTTTAAAACAAGAATAAGCAACATTGAAGACCATAAGCACAAGTAGAACCAGGCTGCTTAAAAACAAAATCTTCCACGTGCATACCTCTAACTTTCAGAAAATGCATACATACCTTGCAACCAGATTGATGAACTTGAGGATTTTCTTGTGTACTCTTAAAAATAAGCTGCCTTATGTTATCTGCCAGGTCAGTAAATATGCTGGCAAAAGCATCATTTGTGTTTGCTCAGTGAAAAAATGAAGCTTCCTAAAGAAGTGGGTACATGTGAAAATTCAAGAGACAAAAATAATTCTACAGGAAAATACTTAATTCTCATGTGTGATGTGTTATTTGATGTGTTATCTGATTTTTTTTAAAAAACCCTCACTTTTACAGTGAAATGTAATGTTGATTTATGGATAAAGAAAGTGCAATTTGTTCTTATGACAAAAAATGTACAATAATACTATTATCCAAACCACTAATATTTCCACAAATTTTATTTTCTATTTAATGTTACTAATATTTTTATTTTATTCTTAAATTAAGGAACTCAGTAGAAATGTCTTTTTTCTTTTAGACCCTGCTTCTTTTTTTTGCCTTTTTGTTGTTGATTTATTTGAAACATTTGACCCTTCATCTAGCAGTTTAAACATAACCAAAAAGCCATAGGCACACTCAAGGTGACCTGTTACAGATCTTGGAATTGGGAAGGAACTTGAAAACTAAGATAACTTTCCTACAAATTGGATGAATTTTTTTTGGTAAGGTTAGTATTCCATTAAGGACATAAAAGCCTGAACTTTGTCAAAGATTCTGAGTTAATACAGTTTTTGGCATTTCTCTGTTTTGAGATTAATTGAATCAATACCATGGCTGCCAAATGTTTAGTTGAAAGAACCTTGTTTTCAATTTATGCTAAAAATAGTGCTAAAGTTGGCAGAAGCACTGTAAGCCCTAGAAACTGTATTTGTGTTTGAAGCTCATTGCCATCTGTTCTTTGCATTTATTTTAGTAAAATATATATTTTTAATCACTTTTCACAAAAGATTTTGGCTCAGTGTTGAAAGTGAGACACCAAAAGACTAGCCAAATCGAGTCATAATATGGGAATTTGCAGAACAAGTTCCCCATAAAGCACTCAGTTCACCCTCTATCTGATCTGCAGCACACGACTTTGGCACTGTTTATGCAGAAAGGTATGACTTGACATTTGCTGAACTGCCACTTCTCAGGCTGAAGGTCTGAGAAGTGGTGAAGGTCCACTTTCACTTTCATTTCACTGTATTATAAAAGAAGATAAGCCCGTGTCTCCAGAGTATCTATGTTCCTCTATATGTGATTATTGAGAGCACCTGTAGGAAACCTTTAAAGGACTTGGATGACTAGTTGGCAGAGCAGGGAGTGTCTGGAGCCTAAGCAACTTGCTTCCTAGAAACAGTCAAGCTGATAGAGTGTATGCAGAAGCTTTGTATTTTCCTGTTACTGTTTTGTATGGAGGTGATACTTCCTTTTTTTTTTTTTGACCTCTGTAAACTCTGTTTTTCAGGAAACGATAGCAGATAGGATTCTTTTCAGTCTTGAGAAGGGGAAGAGGTAGCTTATGGTTGTCAGAGCAGTCCATGGATGTGAGTTGTATGTTTTAACACACTTGAGCTTTCAGTCAGGAGCATAAATACATCGTTAGTATTTAACCATAAATGGGAAAAATATAGCTTAGTAGTTATGCATTCCTTTGAAGATCATCATGACTTATTTCTGGAGACACCATCAGGTGCGTTAGAAATGTGCCAAATATCACTGTCCTGGAAGTCTGGAGTGTTTCATTGTAGGCAAGTCACCGTATTGTCCCTTTCAGCTACACGCAGGTGTTATCTGTGATCTGTCCATGCCAAGTGCAATTTGAAGCAGCACAAGATACAGCCACCAGTGCAGCACAAAATGGTCTTATCCTGATGTGCATCTTCAGAACAAGAGGCAACTCAGGGAGTAAAAACTGTGTTGCTTTTCTTGCTTGAAGTGTATTTGCTTACGAACCGAATGCTGTTAAAGTATTGTTTTAACAAATAGCTGCTAAAGAATTCCTACTTGACCTTTACAAAACAAGCCATTAAAAACCATCATGTTAATATGAGTCTCGAGAAGACTCTTCAGGAATGAGTGTGTTGGAGCAGATTGCATGGCAAAGCATACATTGATGAAGTGGCTGTCAGAAAAATCCAGTCTTGGAAGATGCCTGGTGGATTAGGTCAGTAGCATCATCTTAAAAAATCAGCTGTAGCTATCAAGGGACTAAAGTGTACCTGTGCCAGCCTGGTAGCAACTTTGTCTAGTTATTTTTATGAAAAATGGTGTGGTGAGAACCTTGCATTGATCTGCTCGATGGCTTCGTTGAGTCCTTTGGTGGGTTCTTGGTGCAGAAGAGATTGGACAGGAGAAAGTGGCTTCAACCTGCTGTGACTTGGGACCTTCTGAAGTGGCAAGCAGCAGGGTGTTTTGACCTGCGTATCTCTTTATTTTTGTGAGTTGTTTTATTTTGCTTATACTTGAGCAATTTTAATGCATCACTCTGTCTAGAGTTATTTAGAAATAAATGTAAAGTGTTTAGTGATCTGAGGATGTGAGCTAGCAAGTCTCTTTCAGAGGAATTGGCTGAAACATCTTGCTTGTTCTTTTTTAGATGTAGTGGCAGAACAGTATCTTTAGAGCTCAGGGGTTCATTACTATAATTGCAGAAGAAAATGAATTCTTGAGGGGGAAGTAAAGGTTTTTTTTTTAAAGTAATATTGTCCTGTTCATTATGTTCAGCTTGTATCAACTAAATCTGTTGGAACTCTTCATAACAGGGGGCTGCAACTGAAGTACAGCCTGTGTTACAATGAAGAGAGTTTGGTTTGTGCTCCATTCCTAATGTGGTACACTTAGCCTTTGGTAGGCATTGTTTCCTAAATCAATAAATAAGCTGTAATGGACAAGGTAGCATTTATTAAGGAAAGACATCACCTGGCTTGGTTTTTTTTTGGGAGGGGGTGTGTGTGTTTGGAGGTTTTTTTCCAGGTAGGAAAATAAACATGTTATCAAACCTGTAGGAGGTTAGTTTAAATTTGCAGAAACTGGAGAATAGGGTCAGTTCATAGATATTTTTGTTATTGTAACTGTTAACTCTCTGCTATTAATTAAAACTTTTCTTTTTCAACTTCCAGATAAATCATACAGTAGTCTGGGGAAACAAGAAACTATATTAATGAGCATCAATTCCTTAATTATCCTTGTGACTACATAACGGGGACACGTTTGTGTCATTTCTTTGTGCAATAACTTTTGCAAAGAAGTATTTTTAAACTGATCATTAATTTTATGACCACAGAAATGAGATGCAAAATTTATGCTGTTGTCATTGGCACAGGTTCAAGGCACTACTGACATTATGTGTGATTGTAATGGAATGGCTGCCAACTAATGAGTCTATAGACATTTCGTTTGAGCATGCTTTGCTTTTAGATGTCTGATTAGGCAGTAATGCTTTCAATTATGCCTGCAAATTGTATTGGATACATTTACCTGATGCCCATTGTTGCTTTGTAGTTCGGTTTTCTATTACATAAATGCAAGTTGAATGCTTTTCTTTAATTTATTGGTGCTTTTCTGGTGTATTTTTAGGTACTTGGCACCTGAAGAGAGTAGCGGCTTGTGCTGCTCAACACTGACTCCTCTGACTGTTCAAGGAGTAACACATATAGCTTCAAAGAAAATTCTCTTTAGCCGTCCTCAGTAGGTGGAGTATAAACTTTAGTGCAACACCTTGAAGGAGGAGCTTGTGAAAGGCAGAGGTGATTCTAAACGGGAATGGGGGAGACTCTGAACTGCCAGGAGCTATGTCCTTACATATTAATAGCATACTCTCCCAAAATGTCTTTTAACCTGACCAGAATCAGGAGGCAAATCCCAAGGTTGACACTAGCACATAGTCCTTCCTTTGTGTAAGCACATAAAAAGTAGTGAAATGTTGCTTAAGTTCCGGAGCACATCGTGTCAGCTCTCCTATCAAAATGCCTACAGTTCTGCACAAATTTGATGATTTAAGGATTGCATTTCAGTGTATAATGCAAATTTACAAATACATTAAAATAAAACCCAGAAGAATTTTTTTTTTTTTGTTTAATCTAGTCCTGCAGGGCTACAGGTTGCTTGTACCACCTCTGTGACCCATTCTCTGCATTTTTCATGTAAAGATGTGTAGGTACCTAGATGTAGTATTGTGTGACATGGGATTGCCTATATTTAGGCTTTAATGTCTAGAGAACGCTTTGAAATCTATAAACTAAAAGCACTGAGTGTATAATTTCTCTGTAATGCATTTTGGACTAGATATTGTAGACTTAGGACAGGTATTTATTTTACTACAAAACTACATTCAGTGTGCCTGTGTTTTTTGTTGTTTCAAATACAGGATATACCTGGGATCAATACATGGTGTCCCACAAATATATATGTGTATGTATTAAAAAGACCCTTGTTTTTAGATCATCTGGCTTTTGTTTGAATGCAAAGCACAAAGGTTTACTGAATTTGAAATCCTAAGCATAATTAGGAAATAGTAGTGTTGTGACTTAACAGGAGAGAAAGGTAATAGTGGACCTATGCAGACTTAAATAAGAAATCACAACCTCTTTAAAGAGGCTATGTATTGCTGAGTGAGGCAGAATTCTCTGGAGGTGCTCTTTCCATGTATGTACTTGCCTATTTGTCATCCACAAGTGCTGTTCATTTAGGTGTACTTAAGTTTACTCTTACTGTTCAGCCCATGAATTTTGAGTGCTGGCCTGTGGTGTTTGTGGAAATGTTTTTTCTCTAAAAATATAGCCTATCATTTTAAATTATGCTGGCACTTTCATGAAGGTTAAATGATAGTACATTTATGCACAGCTGATAAGAGGACATTTTTTACTGAGGACTGAGGCTTGTGTGTTTATATAGTGTGTATATATATGCATATCAATATATATGTATATTGTATGTATGTATATACGTACGTGTATTCTAGTACTAGTAAAAGCTTAGGACAGGAAAAGAGTGGAACAACTTCTGGCATGATACAGGTTGTGAATATCATGTCTGCTCTTTCTGTGTGGAGTTTCATCTAATGAAGTTTAGACAGATGTATAGACAGATGAGTAATGGGGCTCTGGTGTGTGTGAAAGATGATCACAGTGGTTGTAAATATGGCATAATATTTTCTGTTCATGTACTATCTGTTCTCTGGTTTTCTCTTTGGAGGAACAGGTGAATCCTGGAGAGGAGTAATTTACTTTTGGTTTGACAGGTGTGATGAAATGCAAATATTTTGATCAGATTAACACCATGGCTGAAGTGCTACTGGAAGATGGACGTGTCAGAAAAAGCTTGGAGTCAGGTTCAGATTCAAAGTAGTTGTTATATGGCAAAGGAGCTTGAAAGAAAGCTTTCCCTAGAATAGCATAGTAAATTAATGAAGGGAAAACCAATTTGGTATTCAACAGTCTTGGGATGTAAAAACTCCAGTGAAGCAAAGGTCAGGCTTATTGCCTTACCTGCATAGAAAACTTGCAGTTCAGCTGTGGTGCTTTTTGGGCATGGAAAATTCAGAGTCCGTGCTTTTCCATTATGAAATGGAAAGCAAAGGACTAAAACTCTCAACCATGGTAAGGCTGCCCTGCTGATGAATGCAATTTGTATGTCTGTGAAAAGAATATTTTTCACTATGCAAGGGTTTTGCTCCAAAAGGGAACACATAAATAGAGAAGCATGTCTGGAGGTCTCCGGAAAGCTTTCTGCATATGAATATACCAAAAGACAATGTCTGAGCAATTTAGTTTTATATGCTTTTTAGGGAAGTTGAGGGTCATTTAATCTATTGGAGCATCAGCCTTATGATTTTGGTTTCATGATTTTCCTCCTTTACCAAGATTTGAGTTTTTAAAACTTTTTTGTTTTTTTAAAGGAAGAATATAGTTGATGTTACTTTCCCACCTCTTCTTTGCCTAGAAGGTATTTAAAGAAAAGTCTGAGAAAATATACTGAGTTTTTGGAGGGAGAAATTTAATACTAGTCAAGGCTTTTATTTAATTAAATTAGACAAAATTTATTTCACTTTACTTTTCCCAGCCCTTCATACTTCAAGCAGTCTCATCAGTGCAGTGCACAGGTCAGCCAGTAGTGTAGACTTTGTGTATGTTGTAGTAGAGCTCCTGGTTGCATAAGAAATTTGTCAACAGATGTTGCGTTAAGCTGCAGGTTCAGACCAAGTGCTGTCAGAAGGCGACTCCATCTTTAGTTTCATGGGAGCAATAGGCATATACACTATTTGCAAAGTAGTGCCTAATTATGGTGAAGAAAAGTGAAAGTGAGCAGAGTGTGACAGACTGTCAAGAGGAGCTTGGCAGTTCCTTGGGGGGAAGTGGCTGTGCTCGGACAGGCAGAACTTCAGAGCTTGGCACTGCCTGTCTGTCCTGCCGGTGTTTTCCCGTGCCTTCCTCTTTGCTGTGGTGTGTGGTTTGTTTTTCCTTCTTTCCCCACCCCTCCCAAGGGTGAGAAACTGTCAGCTGTGCAGCGCTGGGAGTGGGTTCATTATATGACAGCGTTTAGGGAAACCACTCCAGCACCATGCATGCGGCCAGTTGGAAAGTAGCCCTAGAACAGCAGCGCTCTCAGCTGCGCTTGAGTGTACAAGGTGTCTGTTGTAAGAGTCCATGAGAAATGGGTTGGTTTTTTTTTTGTTGGAGATAGGGATTGGTGTCCTCCTTACTGATGAAACTATTTCTCTTGTGATTCTGTCTGTGTTTGTATGATTTGCTATTTGAACTACCAATGTATTTTTAACTTTTACAGAATTGGAAGATGAGGAAGAGTCTGAGGGTTCTTCACCTCCTGATAGTGCCTCAATAGCATCTGACCGATACGATAAAGAGGATGAAGCACCCTCTGATGGTATGTGACACTGTTTACCTTAGAACGTATTAGATTTGCCAGTTTGCTACAAACTTATGTAATTGGATCCTCGTGATGTGAATGTTAGTATTGGAAATCAGATAAACAGATAAGCATCACAGCTGGACGGCTTCCTTACCTTTACAGGAACCTTTAAAGGAACTGAAGAGCTCTCTCTAGTGGTCCTAGAGCAGAGTGAAGCTGTCTCAAATTTACATGGTCTTTTTTTAACTCATGTTTTTTCATAACAAAGCATCTTCTGTAGATGCATGTTTTTAAAGATAGATCAGTGGCTAAAATAGTGTGAATATTTGTAGTAACAAATTGTTTGTTAATTCAACATTATCAGATTCTTGCTTAATTTTATTGTGCTACTTAATGGCTTACTGTATTATTTATCTAATAAATAATGAAACAGTTTATGTGATTGATACTTTTCTGCAAACTCCATGCAGAATAGGTTCATAAAATATTAAATTAATTATTCCTACAATGTTTCCTTCCATTAAGACAGTCTTTTGTAGAATGTTTTCATTATATAAAATTTAAATTTGAGTTTGCATTAAAAAAAATATTGAGGCTCCATAGCTGTTTTCCATGTTGTTTTATTTTGTATTCATTAAATTTAATGCTAAATGCAACTGTTCTGGAGACATGAACAATTGAATATTTCAACAGTTAACAAGCTTGCTTTAGCATAGTGTCCATATTTTTGAGGTTCGTTTATTGTATACATAATATAAATACCTTATATGGATAATATATGGCAATAAATTAAGTATATGTACAAATAAATTAACGATGTATATTAATTTGTGGCACTAGAAGTTAGATAGACTTACTAGTGAATGATGTTTTCTGACATGATATGATGATCAAACTGTGCAGCTCCATCTCGAAATACAATTGCTGAATGAAAATATGCTTCCCGCAACATAGCACTCCACATTTTATGTTATCCAGATTATTCCCTTTGGAAACATAAATTGCTTTTATGAGGTATAAAATTATGTCTATTGCAGAACAGGGATAAGTCAAGTACATGCATAAGTGATAAACCTTCTAACCACTGATTCAGAATAATGCAGGTTTTTTTTATATCCAGAACTCTGTAAAATTTGTAACAATAATAATAACTTTTTTTTTTAATTTATATTGTGCTCGTTGCATTTTGGCAATGTGACCTTCCATTAAAAAAATAAATGCCAGCCTTTTTGCTTTCTGGTTAAAATATAATTATCAGTCAAATTGAATATGCCTTTTAGAAAACCCAAACGAATTTTCCAAAGTACAGATGAATGCAGCTTTCCATGTATCTATTTTTTTGCTTACAAACATAATCTTAACATTATTTCTAATTGTAACTTAATAACATGGTACTGATTGCATAAAGGGTTTGTGACTAAATTGTACGACTATTTACTAAGAGATATGATTATAGATTTGTTTCAAAGCAGTTAAGAAAAAAGTGATAATGTTCATAAACCTAAATAATGAATGGCTGAAGAATGCTGATGCAAGAGTATATGAAATACCGTATGAGTTTGTGCAGATGGGTGATTAATTCTTAGCCTGTTTTGGAACTTATAATTACGAGAGTAGGTGTAATAGCTGCCCAACGCTATCTTGGCTAATTCGTTCCGGTTTAAGTAGAAATATAGTCGTTGTGATTGTTACATTTAAGATGATTTTTACCTCACTGTTCGTTCTATATTTTATGCTAAATCCTCTTTACTTATCTAGTGGGTAGGCAGCACGAGGAAAAGCTGAGAAAAGGCAGTAGATTTTAATCTGCAAATACTTAAATTTATTGGAATGGGGGTTTTGTTTTTCTCTTTGAATGTCCAATGTGTCATTCTGAGACCATTTTGATATTATCATATATAGTCCATCATTCAAGTCTAGCTACCTAGATTATATATGAAATTGTATGTTGAGAGAGTCTTAAAAGAGGTGATTGGTCCTTGGCGGTGCCATTTTTTTCAGTTCTCATAGGCATAAATGGGTTTGAAGCTTAATACCACGTTTTTGTGTTTTAGCTGTTAATATCCAGTATTTAAGTCCTGCTAAAGAACCTGGATCTGTAAGGCAGATGTTTGATCTTACATGGTCACCAGTTTAGTTCAGCAGGGCTCTGTGCACAGGTGTAAAACCTCATTTGTGTAGGATCAAGGCTCTTTGGTGTTAACTGGCGGAAGCTAAATGGAGGTGCTTCTTTTATATTTGAGTCCATTCATATTTTTATGTAACGCTTTTATATAACATAAACAGCTAAAAAATCCCTACAAAACAGGCATTTACCTTTTATATAATTAAGATAGACTGCAGGGTTTGTATGACTTCTGAAAGTGTGACTATTTGACTTTGCAGTGGTACTGTCAAAATATAATTTGTGAAGGCACCCGCTTGGTAACAGATAAAGAATTAGTGTATTACGTGTACATTACAGTCATTGTAAAATCCTGGAGTTTTTGTGTGACCTTTGTCTAATGGTGTATTAATTACAAGAGAGATAATCCATTTAACAATAAGTATGGGATAACTAAATTAGCACAGGTCACCTAAAGGCCTTTTGTCAAATCTGATTGTTATGTTGTCCTTTTGACTTTTACCTTATGGTAGGCACTAACAAAGTATCTAAACTTTGATGGATTATAAACTCTAAACATGATATGTATTTTTCATAATGCTAATGTAATTTTCTAGGTACTGAAAAGGTCAAACCCCCACGTCTCCGTGTGCATTCTAAGTCTGTCTTTCCTTTTAATATTTCTTCTTCTCTGTTCCTCTGGTTCAAAAGTTCACTCAGTTCCCAAATGGCCACCTAATTTTCCAGTTATTCCCTCAAGCCATATGTGTTTTGGTTTCTTTATGGTTTATTAGGTACTGTAGGAAAGTAGCATAAGTTATATCTTCTAATGAAATTCAAGCACACTTCAGTGATGCTTTGACTTGATTGCTGGCAGCAATTAAATCACAACGAAGGAGAATGATGCATAGGCTTACATGTCCAGACACCCTACAGAAATTGGAAGAGGGATAAAGCACAACAAAGCCCCCAAATAAAATAACAAACCCAAAAACAAGACAGACAAAACAAAACAGCACTGCCAGGCACTCTGATCTTAACTTGATT
>VZTU01033432.1:25608-39154 GCA_013400835.1 Zapornia atra
TTTTTTTATTGCCTAACAGCCTGATTGATAGCAAAATCATAACTTGCTGTATGCTAACAGGCAGAGTTCACTTGTAGGTTATTGTGAGCTGATAAAGGGTTAGATGGAGTTTTGATTTTCGCATTGGTCCTTGGTGCACCAGATTAATGGAATTTCAATGAGAGACTGGAGTAGTCACAGCTTTGTCAGAAAAACAGATGGAGATTCTATAGCCATGTCTGCTCATTAATACCAGTTGCCTGAAAGGTGTACTACTTCTCTATACAAAAGACTCAACATAATTGATTTTTGAGCGGGGTATTTTTTTACTTATTGATGACTAGGTTTCTTGCAACTTAAATGACAGGTTTTTGTATAGTACATTGTATAACAATGTTATGGCTTGTAAATTCTTACTCCACTTCCATCTGTATTTTGAAGAATGTATGTAGTGGAAAATATATATGTCTGGATCCATTAGAAACCAAAGCATACCAAAATACTTAAAAATTGAAATAGTTAAGACCCTCTTTAAAGTTGGTACTAAATTTATTTTTGGTTGAGGTATTAATGGGGGAAAAAGTTACTGGTTTTAATTTAATTTTCAGGCTTCTTAGGATGGTATTAAATCTGGATTCAGTGCCACGTGGAAACTTTCCCATTTAACAGTGTAATATTACGATCTCAAGGGATTTCTTTAATAGTAAATTTTAAAAAATTTATAGTATGATACCTTGATTCCATGGTAGGAAATGCCATTAATATTAAAGGAACAAGCTTTCTGACTCTGAAGTACTGCAAGCGAACCAACTGCTTCTGAGGAAGATATGTCCATTTAGCTCTGCAGGGAGTGTGTGGTTGGGTAATTACCAGATCTAAAAAGATCACAGTGAACGCTGTGATAAAATGATTTCAATCATCATTTCTGTGGAAGGTCTAGAAATGTTGCCTTGAGCATGTAAGGATGAAAGAAGTACTAAAAATTGTGTCTGGGGACTTGGATGCTCTTCAAATTATCATATTTGGCTATAGCTTATGAATAAAATATGCTTTTTAGTAGAAAATGGTTAAATAGGGTGAGAATCTCATGATAAAAGCTCCCCGTAACTGAAGTGGACGAAGGTAGGCCCTAAGGAAGCAAGATAAGACATTGGGAGAACTTGGCAGAATTAGAATAAATGAAGAATAAATAAATGACTTGTTTGTCATCACAGTGCAGTCTGGAAAATGAGCAGAATTTGTTGCTCCTTGCAACATGCTTTTCTTAGTATAATTTTTGGATGAAATGACAGAATTTAGTGCTTTGCATGTAGCTCCTCTGGAAAAGTTCTCTGCAAGTCTTTGCAGGCTTCAGTCAACTATTTTACACTGATCTATAGTAGTTCCTTTGCGTGAACATCACATTTTGCATTTTGATTGATCAAGTGAGAATGAAAAATTGTGTGACTAAATTTTACATGCTGCTGCTTTTGACATTTTAAGTCTCAAATACAAGTCCTGATTAAGTTAGTTTCTTTTTTGTTTTTTCTCTTTTTCCCTATTTAGTAGGCATGAAGGTTTAAATACTCTCACTGAAGAGGGGTAGAGTTCAGGTTGAGACCATATCTTTATGTACAATGTATATACAAGTATTCACTTTCAACTACATTCCTACTGAGTTTATTTGTGAGCCAGTTAAGCAGTGTTAGCAAAGGTTGGAGAATGGAAAAATACAGCTAGGCTTTTTCTGTCCTTGTCCCTCTCCTTTTGCTCTCCTATCCCCTGGTCTTGTATTGGTTTGCCACTATTTACTATTTACACTATTACAATCATGTAGGTGGAGAGGATATTCTCTTTGGGGTGACAGTGTTGGAAGTTTTGGAACCTATGTTATTCTAGGAGTCTAGTTATTTTCAAGCTTGATTACAGAAGATCATGTTGAGGGATGGTAAGGTCCAGGTTTACTGGGACACTTGATTTTTGGTGTGAGAAAAGCTGACATCTACTTTACGCTCTATTAGGAGATGGCAGGATGGCAGTACCATCAGTGGCATGGGACGTGGGTAAACCCTAGACTTTGGCATGCCAGCTATATTTTGAGAGGATGATAGTTACTGTTGGAATTGTGGCTGGGAAATACTGTAATTTATTACTTTGATATATGTAGGTAATTCTATGTTTTCATCAATGGTTTAGTATGCTCTTGCTGTGTCTGAACAGATGTTTTATGGCAGCAGAAATACTGTGCATTGCAATGTGTTATGATTCTGCATTTCTGGGATGTTTCTGGCTGAAAAGGTAATATGACTGATCAGAAATGTTGCTTTCAGAATTCTAAGAAGTCTTAATTAGCGACTCGATCTCACGCAGGAATATGGAAGTCTAGAATTTCCAGTGTGGTATACTCAGGCTGTCAGGAAGGATGCATCACTAGGGAATTAAGCTGAGACACTTATGGACAATTTAGATGTCACCTGAATACAATCTTTTATAAGCTGATGGAACAAAATGAAAAGTAAAACATACAAAGAGGAACTTAAAATATGCAGCTTATTTTAAAAATTCACTTCATGAGGATATTGGTGCCTGTAGGGCTGTGTCTGCATAAATTCCTGGATCCACATCAGTTGAACAAATGAGAAGAGGTTCCTAACTTCATTGATATTATCAAAAGCTGTAAAGCGGATCAGCATCTTGTTGGATAGGAGGGACTGTGAGTCAGTGTGCCCCTCTTAGCCTACCTGAGATGTCTCTTGGCAGGCACCTTTCTCGTATTTCTAAAAAGTTCTAATAAGTGCATCTTCAGTCTCCCTCAGGCAGCTTGTCCCGGTGCTGCACGGTACTTGCTAGTAGATGATACATACCCTTAACTCTTTTAGCAGCCTGTTGATGTTTGACTCCTTTTTGCCCATGAAGGACGTGATGATGGTATTTCTCTTTTTTTCCCTTTTTGTTGTGAACATATTTGAAGGCTGAGAAGAATCTTTACAATGTTTCACACGTAACTGCTGTTGAAATATGAAAGTTGCAAGCAACTGAATTGGTTGCTTGCTTGTTCATTTGTAGGATCTGTAGCGCTGAATACAGCAACAATGACTTATTTTGGAGAACTGAGAAGTTAAAAAAAAAAAAAAAAGAAAAAGGAAAGTGCATGTGAAATATGCAAAGCTAATCTAATTAATTCTGATTTAAGCCATTTGCACAGAACGGAAGGGATTAATTTCTGATGGGCAGCAGAAGTTTTAAGTGCAATTTTGGCCCTATTAAAGTCAACAGTAAAGTTAAAAATGGCATCATGTAGGTTAACAGTGTGTACAAATTGATGATACTAAAACGTTTGAACTTCTAATTATCATGATGAAAAACTTCCTATTAAACAATAAACCCCTGTGTTCTTTTAACATTTACCTTTCTCCCATGGGAGAGATGACATGGTTTGTTGCTCATTTTATTTCATTGATGTTGCTTCAATGACTGAGCAATAACAAAACAGCCACCACTACACAATATCCACAGTAAACCAAACAAATAACAATCTACTTAACCCATTTCTTTTTTCATATTAGAACATAATTTTATTCAAGATATCTAACAATATCATGGTAGAAAAAACAAAACAAAGCCAAAACTCAGAATGCTGGAATGTGAAAGATTTTTCTGTTTACTTTATATTGCTTGTTGGCTTAATGTTTTTCTAGATCGGTTCTTGCGCATCGCAAATACCTGGAATAAAAACAGAGGAGGAAAGTGTTCCATCAGCCTCTTCAAAGCTTTTCAAGTGTGCTTTCAAGGCTGCTAATAATGGATTTTGAACCTTATTGACACCTTCCTTCAGCTGAGTGATTTTTTTTACCTTCTGATTTCCCCATAATTCCTATTTCTTCCTGCCACACAGTGGTGGCAGCTCAGCGTCCATTCTGCTCCTTAGTCCTTCCCTCCCAGAAACAGATGGATGCTTCAGTCATAGGTGTTAGCACCACTTCATGCTACTTCAGCGGCACGATGTGGTGGGTAAGTTTCCAGAGGTGATAGAGCCCAACAGATTGTTGTGGCTCAGCTTTCAAGGGAGGAGGCATCTTTTCCTTCCTCGTATCTTGTGAGTATCACAGGAAAAGGGGTCTGCCTCCAGCATATGCTGTGAAATGCTCTCAAAAATGTCAGGGGAGAACAAACTACAAGACCAAAGTGGTTTGTTTTAGGCTAGATCAGAAATATGTAAAACAATGCTCTGTGTGGTACTTCAGTGTTTTCCATCTCAAGGATGAGGCCTTGAAGTGCCTGGATATAAGAAACAAATGAAAGACACCTTGCAATAACAGTAGAAATAAAATTAATTTTGGTGTAGGCTTTTTTTTTCTGAATTAGTGATTAGAAAATTTTGCCCATATTTAATTTCTTGCATGCACTGAAGTGTATATCAACACTAATGAGCAGAATAAGATTTTTCCCATATTCCTTGTTTTGTGTTTTAACTAATTACTACTTTGTATAAAGGTGCAAAGTGTATCCGTAAAGCTTAAGCAAGTACAAAAAAGGCCTGTTTTTTGTCAGGCATCGTGCAATCCATGCATTTTTTTTTAGTGAATTTGGGTTTATTTCCTGTTATTTAAAAGGAAGGTTGCAATGGATTATAATACTTTTGAATTTTGAGATTAAATTTAAATGGGAAAGTATAAAAAAATCTAATGAAAAGGCTTCTGCAAAGAAAAAAAATCTAAATTCTTTGATATCAGCTATATGGGCAAATTCATTATTGAATTCTCAAGAAGATGTTGCAGGCATTGTTCACCGCTTAAAAATTTTAGCAGGAAACTTCCTTCCTTTGGGCATCTGTCACTAGATGATACTAGTTTGGTTGTTAGCTTCCTCAGTAATTCTTCATAGATGTTACTTGGATTATTTACAAGAGTAGGACTTAAGAGTAAAGTGACAGACTAAAAATGCTTAATGCCATCTTTTCTCCCAACTAAAATTATTATTACAGTTTCTTAACTAATATTTGCCACCTAACCTATTGACCAGTAGCTATCAAAATAGTGAAAGGTAGTATCCTATGAGGATCTTAGCCCAGTGTTTGCTACTGCTGGTAGTCAGACATAGTTTTGGGCCCATTTGGGGCAAGGAATTATAGATGATCCTATATTACAAAATGGAGGAAAACCTCTTCTGGTCTAAACAGTATTTTGCTGGACTTCTTATGAACATTTACTCTGTTCTGTAAAGGAAAGTATATGCCAGTCTGATAACTCCTATTGTTCATATAAAATATGTTTTTGTTTGTTTCTCAGCAGTTAGATTCTGTATTTCTGTATATGGGCATGAGTGATGGATAAATACTCAAAATACACACTCAAAGATGCCTTTGTCTTATTTTGTGCTTCATGTGTGGGCACTTGTGCATCACCACTTTGCATTGATGAGGTAGTGTTGAAAGAATTAAAAGGGGGTCAGAATGATGTTTGGACTGTGTACGTGGCTGTGTTACAAGATGGAAATGGAATGGGGACAAGCAAAGCGAAGGTGGTTCAAGTCTTTTTGGTAGGTAACAGGTGAATTGATCTTTCATGAGCATGGATACAGTGAATGGGCCTATTGCAGTTACCTGGAAAAGGTAGTAATGGAAGCGTTGTCATTGGCTTCTAATTAAAAAACCCCAAAACGACAAACCTTGCCTGTTATCAGGTGGAGAGTCTAACACATTCTTATAATTCTGTCGACTTCATGTTTAGGAATTTGAATATATGCTTATGAGGGCAGTGGGGGAACAGTTGTGGGTTTGATGTCTTTTTCTTCTCTGAAAGTAGAAGTGGACCAGTTTTTCTTTCTCTAACAGCTTTAGAAGCTAGCTTTAATACAGTATTTTAACAGAAAAATAAGTGGTGGGTTTTTTCCTCTGTGGTCTTTGTAAATAACGTTTGGAATTTTAGGTCAAAAATAAAACCTTCTGAACCAAAACCTTTTGGTTTTTCTTGTTAACCACAACACATCTGCAAATTACATTTGGAAATAGGGTCTATGTGATGCAGTTGATAGACATGCATTAAGTTCATAGTGCTCTTCTATGTATGGCATACCTTCCCCCCTACTCCCATCTCAGATCACTGGAATCTTCCCGTGCTGTCATTCGTGAGAGTGATACTGAGAATGTGGTACAAAAATAATGTGAAAATGCCATAGTGAGCTGGTGATAATTGATTTACTCCATCACACTGAAATACCTCTTGTTTTCTTCTTCCTCCTCCCTTGGGCAATAATCATGGGATCAAGCTGCCAGTCTGTAGATATAATTTTTCCAGCAGTGCCATCTGGCTCCTTGGCACTGGCAGTTGCATTGGCTTCTTTGCCGTTGCCACTGATTTTTGTCAAATGCTGTTGATGAGATGTCTTTGGCTAGTGGGTGCTGATTTCCATCCCCTCCCCAGTGAATATAGTTTTTGGGGGTTTCTTTATTGGCGTTGTAAGGGACTGTTTATATTGTGTGTGTTTAATTTTCTTTTTTTTTTTAATTTCTTTAAACAGAATTCAGGACTTAATATGGGATCTCTTTGAGGAAAAAGGTTCATGTATCAATTGGCTTCTCCCACCCATGTTTAAAATACAGTTTCCTAGGATTTTTGTACTTTTAAAAAATAGCACTAGCATTGTGTGCTCTCACAGATTTTTATAGATCTTCAGCATTTGTGTAGAATTGTCTCCTTTTTATTTTTTTTTGACCTTTAACTTTTAAAACAAATTAGGGATAAAAATAAGAATTTGTAGGATCTGTGTAGCACATAACAAGCTTTATGTTTTGGAATAACCAGCCAACTGAGCTAGCTCTTCTTAACACAGAACTACAGGGTTGTTGGGTTTTTTTGGTCAACTTTTCCTTAAAAAAACCCCAAAATATCACCACCACCACCCCCCCCAAACCAACCTAGAAATGGTGGCTCAGTAGAACAAACACATGTGAGTTGCTTTATCCTATTCTGGTCTTAGATGCGTTTCACTGCCATACCAGATATAACAATGGTATTGATGAAGAGTTAGAAAGGAATGCTTTGCAAAATAATATTTTAATAGCGATGGCAGGCAGGAGGAGAACTCTCTCTTGATCTAAAAAATTTCTGTAATTATTATTGTTCTTATATTCCCCTCACCCCAAATTATTTCCTCTGCTGGTCAGAAACATCATTTGGGAGCGAACCCCCTCCCCCCAGCCTGACTAGCTGAGGAGCCCAATAAAATATGAAGGACAGAATTTCAGATTACACGTTTTTATTTTACTTCAAAAAGAAAAAAAAAATCCAAAGGCCTTATGTAGCACACTCCTATTAATCAGGACAAGGCTAACATTTAAATCCTTTATTATATATTTTAAATTTTTATTATAACCACCTTTTTCATGTGTTATCTTTCAGACAAATAAATTATACTCACCCCTGCATGTAAATCTAAATTTTCTTTTCTATTGAAAGTATTTTCTTAGTAACTCAAGGTAACCTGGTGAACTATCAAACATGAACAATTGTTAGTTAGCCTGCTGGAATATTTTTACACTATTATCCATAAAAGTAGAAAATATTAAGCACTATTTATTTATTGTAGTCTTTGTTTTACCCTAGCATAATGCCTTTGTTAATAAAGTACTATTCAACTGGTATTTAAATCAATATTACTGTGCTTTCTCAGCAGTGGAGAATTAGTCCAGGACTGGAAATGCTAGGACTAAAAGTCTTACATGGGGCGTGGAGGGCCTTGGTGAGGTTTTTTTGTAGCAGTTGGTTTGAATTAAATTTCAGGGGTCTCTTGGTGTCTCTTTAATAGCTGTCTTTTAAAGGTGATGATGACGACAGACAGGGTGTCTGAATGTGGGTCTCCTTATCAGTAACTTGATGCTGATACAAAGTGGGTATTTTTAACATGAGTTCGTTTGAAGGAATCTCTAGAAGGGGCTGTAATGTCCACGTATGGGAAGCATAGCTAAATGTGGGTGATCTATTGTGACAGTCAAAGTGTTAAGTCTTTAGGTTCACAGAATGTATTCTCTCGCAGAAGATTTTAAGGGCGTAGGTATGTCGTGATTTTCTAAAAGCGCATCGGATCTTCTTTTTGTTTGCAACCAAATGTGAAGATAAAATGTTGCCGCTAATCAATTGTCTGGGATGCCACCTCATTAAGATTTACACGATCATCAGAAATGCCCGGAATTGTTTGTTGGCTATATCCTAACTCAAACATATAAAGGGGATACTACAGCATTTTTCTTTAGAATCGCAGGGAGTTCAGTGACCTTTTGTGGCAAATTATGTAGAAAGAAAATATTTATATTCATTTAAAATAACCTCCATGAAGAAATAGTCTCATTACCCTGTTTGATCAATTCCTTGCAGCCTGAGCTGTAGCATGCTGCTATTGCCATTGGTTGATGGAATACACTGAGAAGTGGCTAATGGTGATGGTGCTCATCAGGACAGGGTTCAGCCAGCGGTCAGCAACAAATAATTCAAGACTGTTTCTAAGTTTGTGGCTGGTGGAATTTGCTTCTTGCCCCAAGCCAGCAGCATTGCTGAGCTGGGCTATTTGATTAGAAGAGAAGCATATTTGCTTCTTAGCAACTGCACATTTGCACAACACACAGACCTATACTGCCTCCAAAGGTTTGCCTTTTGTGATGGTGGAATAATACTTTTCTGTTGATTGACAGACAAAAGAGATCTTTGCAATGCAGAAGAGTTTACAACCAATTTTTTTTTTTTTTTCTTTCTTTGTCTTTTGTAAACTTATCGGGGAGGTGCTTCTTAATTTAGCATTGCCAGATGCAAATTTGTATATGCAGCGAGAGTGGCCATGATTTGAACTCCTGCATCTAAGCTATTACTGCTATGCGTATTTAAAGGACAGATGCGCACTTACGCTTAATCATTGGTGTGTGCAGCTCTTTCCCCAGCAGGTCTACTTAATGGAAATTGTTTTCTACTGTATTTTGAAATAGATTTCAATGCGTATATTGCTATCTCCCATGCAAGAGTGATATTACTTTTATAGAAGGTAATGATAAAGTGAGAGCTGCTCTATTCTTAGTGCTTTTTAAAAAAAAATATATTAACAGAAGTGCAGCAATGATCGCAATTCTAATAGTGCGTGTGTAATTTTGGATGTAATATTTCCCACAGGAAGTGAGTCTACACAAGAAAATGTGTCTAGTCAGTAGAAGGCAAAGATATTTATAACACTGGTAATCCTTAAAAAAAAAAAAAAAAAGACAATTTAGGAAAAAGAAAGCCCGAGATTTACAGTCCTAGGAGGGCAAGGCAAGAGAAAAAGAAAACCTTCTTTTTGTTGTTGTTGTTTTTATAGTTTTACAGCTCTTTTCACTCCTGGCTTGTATTTTCTTGTGGAAGTTTCCATACTGCCATAGTGGAGCAATAAATCGCTGATGTAGTTTCTGAAATGTTGCATGAAATAGTAAGTACAGTTGGTGTTAATGTGGATTTTTGATGCAGATATCTGCTCGCATATTTTCCTAAATAAAAGATATCGTATAGCTTTCATAACTAAAACCAGTGAGTGGATTTTACAGTCTGTTAAAACTCTATCTTCGAGGGGATAGGGAGAGGTAAAGCAGGAGTGCACATTAAAAGGACTGTGGGACATACTAGCATGGTTAATGTAAGCATCCAGGAGTTTATTTACTAATAACCATTTCAGTGGCAATTCAGAGCCAAAAGAGGAGAGAAAGAAAGGGCTCTGATATGGTGAGGCAATAATAAACCCCAGATGTCCCGATTTAAGTCAACATTAAACCTACCAAAGTTTGAAAACCTTTTTCATGTAGGAATTCTTTTTCATGTAGGAATCTCACTGAAAGTGAGATGAACAATTTTAAATAAATCATAATCCAAAATTTAGGCTGTTTATAGAATTTTGGGGATGGTGAAGGGGTAAGACAAAATGAAAATGGTGAGGGGGAATGAGTGGCTGTTCTGGGGCACAGGTATTTGGGGTGTCAGTACTGCTGAGCTGGAAGCAAGGCGTAGAAAAGGGTGCAACTGTTGTTTTGGAAGCCCTGGAAGGGCTGATTGGTGAGTTACATCATTCTCTTCTTGTTAAGTTTGATGTGTGTTGTGTTTTATATAAATTTTTAGAAGGGTGTCATACTGGTAGGATTTCACAGTCAGTAGGGAGAGGTGTTAGCTTTGGCTTAATTTCTGAGACATTCAGAGTTCTGGTAGTGTGATAAAGTGGCTGCTTGTGCTGCTGAATTGCTAAAGAGATGCTTACACCTGGCTGATTTATTTTTGTACCATGGTACCTGCTAAGGTGTTACTTGTATTCTACACAGATATTATACTACTTTCAGTAATATGTACACGATGAATTAGTGTGTAGGTTGTTTTGCTTGGTGGCTTTTTTGTTTTTTGTTTTTTGTTTTTTTAAATAACAGAGCCTTTTGCAAGTGCTAGGCTTATTGAACAAAATAACTATATAGGTAGGAATTGCCACATTGCTACTATAAAAATACAGCTATATCCAGGTTAGAGCACAGTACCTTTTACAATGGCACTATAAACAATACCCAGCGTTTTAAGAGCGGGATATGAGGAATATCTCACCTAATTGAAATGACAAGGGGGATTTTGCATAGGTAGATGCAATTATTCATACTGGAGGTGGGCCAGAAAGCTGGGGTTATTCCCCTCATCTTGCTAATTAGGCTTTCAGTTTCATTAACAGTCATTGAGAGATTGGGTGACTGACTTGTATATGAACAAAACCATAATACATATAAAGAATCTGTTATTTATTGCTTATTATTCTTTAGAAGCATCTCTAAAATTATGTTAAGCCTGTAAATATTATTATGGGACATTTTTGGTTGTGCTGCTCAAGATAAATAGAAATAAAGGAGTGTTTTAAGATGGGCTGAGCACTGAATGAAAGAAGACTGAAGGCAGTGTGGCTATGCCTATTTTTGGATAGACTTTGACAAAATCTAAGCCATTACCATGTTTATATTACTGGCATTGTATTTTTCTTTTTCAAGGTAGAAATCCTTGCAGATTCTACCTTTACAGTTATGTAAATTGATGAGAAAAATTAATACAGCTTTTTGCTCTCAGGATGTTTTCAACATGGGGTAAATTTAACTTTGAACAGGTCTGAGGAATCCACAATCCTTGTTGTCTTTAGGCCCTAATTTAGGAAATGCAACTTAATATGTATGGTGTCTTTAAATTCCCTGGCCACTGTAATCCGCTGTTGTTGGATTCACCCTCCCTCCCCTTAATTGCCTTTGTCTTTTGGAAACTACCATTTTGAGGGAGTTTTTGTTTGCTTTTGCTTTCCTTTTTAAGGAATAATAATGAGGTGCAGTGCATCTTACCTTACTGTGTTGGTACCAAATAGCTGCTATATTTTGGAAAGGGCCTTGAGTGTCTGAACCTTGATTAAATCTCTAGGCCAGTCTTTTTTCAACTGACTTGTCCTTTTTCAAGTTCCATGATTAGTGTCTTCTCATGAACGTCAGGTAGAGAATTTCCTCACCGTGTCTCCAGTTACTGACAATTTGGGACATAAATTAAAAATAGCTTTCAACGAAGAACATCACAAATATAAACCAAGAAAGCGAAAATACTGAACTACAAGCACATCTACTGAGTCAAAGTGTTTAAAACCCTGAAAATTGTCTGTGTGAACCTGAACAGGCTAAAACAATGATAAGCAACTTGAAACAGAAATAGTCGTTCAGAACTGGAGTGGTTTAGGTTGTTGTTTGGGTCTGTTCTGCCTTTAAACAGCTAAACCAGAACAATGCTATACTGAGGTACCATTACAATAAAGAGGAGTGTGGTTGCAACATAACTAGTTAGTCTGGTTCCCACTGCTGTACAGATGAGTCCATACTTTGTGCTTTGGGTTTGATACTCCCATTGATGATCCTCCTGTAGTTCTTCATGTATCTCTTGGGACTGAGGGTCAGTTGTCTAGCGCTGCTGGCTTTTTCATGTTAGTTTCTTCATCTGTAGGACTGTTTTAAGTAATATACCCATGATATGTAAACACTTTGGAAAAAAGCTATCTTTGGGTATGGTATTTTTCTTCCATACCCCCAAGTAACGTCTTGTACTAGTATGTTTTATTGGCTAACAATTATACTGTTGAATAAAATTATGTTTGTAAAATAAGAATAAATAGAGCAGTGATTAGTCACTTGATTAATTCTATATACCTCTAATATTGCACAGATATGGGCTTTCACAGTGATTATAAAGACACATGCTGGTACAGATGATGCATGAAGAAGTTTATCCTGGAGATTTGCCCTTTAGTACTTCCATGTCACTGACTGGCTTCTGCGTAGCATTCTCTAGCACAACTTTGTCAAGTGTTTTTCAAGAATTTGTTGTCAAAGTATATTATGTTTAGAGGGTTGCAAGTTTATGCAAGGAAATCTGACAGTGCATTAGCATAGCTGTTGTAGATGCAAATACTTTTATGGGAACCAATATAAAACAAACCTTTATAATAATTAGATTTTTATTTTGATGCGGTTTTGCTGCTAGTTATGTATTCATTGGCTGTTTATAGGACTTCAGTGTATGCACAAGCTGAAGCTGTGACTTAGCTTTTTGGTAAAAAGAAAAAAAAGCTATGAAAATTGGCTAAGTGCCAATAAACATGTGTAATGTATTTTTCATGTGTCATCTTATTTTCATTGGATCAAGGAAGTTTTAGAGTCCTCCAGTATATGTTTATGGCCTTAATTTGAACAAGTCCTTGCTTCAGAGCACTTTATCAGGATAAAAACAAAAAGTGGGAGCGAAAAGGTTTCGAAACAGATATGCAAATATACTAGTGGAGGACCTAGGTTGTACAGAAGGTGTGCAGCCAGGACTGGAATTAAATCTGTCATGTCAGTTAAATTCCGTAGAAATCTCTTCCTCCCTTACTAAATGTGTAACTGTCAACTAAGAAGTAGCCCAGGTGGTGAGGAATACAACAGTATTGTTCTGTGCATTGCCACTTACTTATTATTCTCATATTACTATATAGAGACTTTAATAGTCAGCATCCTTTTGTTGTGCTACTCGTTCATCCCTGCAAGATACCTGTGTTCCTCATGTGGGGAAGGACGTAGAGTGGCAAAAGCTCAGTTGGGTCCTCATACTGAAGCCGTTTTACTGTGGATATGTTGGTTTTTTGAGTGACAGTGAGAGTTGAAAACGTGTGTGTTCGAACAGAGGGAAATTTTGGCTTTGATATTATTACATGTCCTGAATTACCGGTGAGCCATTGGTATGTGTTAGATTAACAGCATTTGAACCTGACCTGATTTTATATTTGAAAAGGAAGGGGGGAGTAGGCAACATAATTAAGATCAAAAATTGCTTTTCTCGGAAACATTCATTCAGATAATCAGAGCCACCTTACTGTTTACTGTAATGGTCCTCTTTAATTTTTTTCCCCTCTGTCAATCTGATGTATGCTGTTGCAGTCATGAAAGCAAGTATGTGGCTTTCTGTGAAGTGCATGAAACAGTGCATACGTGAAATCCCAGTTACCCATACTGTAACCTTCCCTCCGCCCCTTCTGTCTCCCTCCCTCC
>VZTU01033433.1:0-26007 GCA_013400835.1 Zapornia atra
CTGGCTAAGAATGTGATACTGGCCATATATGTAACTGTAAAGTGCACGTGACATCAGATTAGCTAATATAAAATAACTGAAGAAAACTCGTTTGTTGTTGCAGTAGTGGTGGAAGTGATGAAGTGGTTCAAACGCAATGTTTATCATACTCTACACATTAAAAGTTATGATTGTGCAGGAACATTTCTCAGTTAAATGGTATGTGTCGGAGAAAACACCGCACCAAACAACAAAGAATAGAATACATTTTATTCTGTCATCCTTTTCTCTTTTTTTTCTTCTTTTGAACTAGATCCCCAGTGTAGCCTAGAGGATACTTTATTTATGTCCCTGCAGTTCAGGGCCTACAATCCAATTCATCATGTTCCTGCCTTGCCTCATCTGCTGTAAATGGATGACCCCTCCTGCAACTTTCTGAAGTCTGTTTGCCATTATGTAGATTAATGCAATAAATACGCATATGTGTGTACATGTGTGTGTGAAAAAACACATTTATGGAGTATATTGTGTTATGTTCCACAGCCAGCTCCATCCAGAATCCGTAATTTAATATTCAGTAAATACAAATGACTCTACGATACCACACGGAAAAGTCCTGTCTGTGTTCTAGTAAGAGTCATATAAATTTTTTACTTAAATGCTATGAAATAAATATTAGCTTACACTGCCTTTTGCATGCAATGATGCAAATCAGATTTATAGCTTCATGTTACATACATATTCCTACCATTCATACATGATGAGGGTAGAAAGTCTGAACTAAAGTAGCAGACCTGGACTGCTTTGGGTGTTTTCTTTGATGATTTGCATTAAAATCCAATTCTGTAGAATTCTGAGTCTCTGCATTTTACAGGTGAATGTGTTTTGTCAATGGGCACGTGAAAACAGACTGCAAGTTTTTGAAAAGGGTAAACAATTGTGTGAACCCTATTCCGTAAAAAATCATTTTCACAACTAAATTAATATTGAGGGACGCTTTAATAATTTGATTTACAGGTTTAAACATATGACCTTTCCTGCAAGCAAAGGGTAATTTTGACTAACAGAAACGTTTTTCAGCCTGAGCGGAATGCATCACATTTGTAAGTATTTAACATGGGATACAATATTTCCAGGATCAGGCTCATATTCTGAAGCAGTTTTATTTATTGGCTGGTGAGCTGTATGCTCATCTTTTCAACACAGATGAGCACATGCTGTATATCCCTGCCAGTGTTCAATGTCTTAACAGTTTTATTTAAAAAAAAAAACCAAGCAAGCAACAACAGCAGCAAGAGTCCCACAGAGTTTCTAAAAAAACTTGGCTTTTGAAGTCTTTCACATCCCTGCTTGGAACACAATCATTAAGGCTTGATGTTTTCAGATTCTGTAGATATTTTCCACACCTATTTTAAGTCATTTGAAGAATAAAAAGCTAGCAAAACCTAATGAATTTGTAGAAAAGAATGGCACAACATACCAAGTAAAAAAAATAATAAATAAAACCCCCTTAACAATTTCAGCTGCTTATGTCTCGTCCAAAAATTCAATTCTTTGCTATCAGTTTTGATAAGCAGCCTTCCTCACCGATGAGGATATAAGATGATAATGTCATTCAATAACTCTCACACCCTTTCCTGCTATTTGTCCAGTGCAGGAAACTAAGGATTTTCTTGTCGTGTGGACACAGAGGAAATATCCAGCAACCAAATACTGACCCTTGCATGCAAACAGGTCCATATCCTCTTTCCGCCTGACAACTTCCTTCCTCCCTGCTAGGAACAAATCTACTCTTCATTTTTCCGGAGTTCTTTATACAGGCAACTCAGAAAGCCCTTGGATAGGGACAAAGATTTTATTAATGTAAACTTCACCTAACAGCTGGCTAGTTAGGGTAGCCAGGCCCAAATTTACAGTAGAGAATTGTTTGCTTCTTTTAACTATAGTGTTGCTGCAGCTGAGTCACTAAATGCTCTGTGCCAGGGAATAAAATAAAGAGTTTACTGAGACGTCTGGTTTTAGCTTAATGACGACATATTTGCAGTTCTGACATTTTGTGAATGCTAAACTTAGGTAAGATGAATTTTATTGGGTCTTTCCACAGCATTTCTCTGTACTACATGAAAATGGAAGCTTTTTCCTGGCTATGAAGAATGAAGGTTTTATCTCCTGTCTGACTTCTCTAAAGAAATTCACTAAGACACAGATTCAACAAACTGCCAACAAAGAGCTGACAGTTGATAGCAGAGAGCCAGTTTCATAGGGCTGGATCTTTTCTATGTGGATCACCTATGTTATATATTCTTCACATGAAATTTCAGAAAGTAAAAGAAAAGCCAAGGCCATGTTCTGTCTTATTCCCATTATTTAGTTACTGGGAAAATGTCCCGTGGCACTACACAGACCTGTCATTCTGTGCTGCTGAAGAACCTCAGAAGTCAGTAAGTTCTCAAGAGTTTATGTCCTCAGTCAGGTGATTAGATCTTTGTGTGACTGTGAGCAACTTACTTTTCACTCTAAACATAGATTGCTTACACTTGGATTCATAATTTGTTATTATACCACAACACATTGTCTCGATTATCCCCATTAGAAAGCATCTTTTAGTGGAATTTGTACATTTTTGTGTGTGTTTTCCTTTCATCAGAAGATCATAGAATCATAGAATGGTTTGGGTTGGAAAGGGTCTATAAAGATGAGATTAAATTCTTACATATTCCCATTTACAGCTAAATAGCAACTCAGCAGTTGTTAGTGGAGCCACAAATTTCTGTCTATGGTCAGGATTGAGCCCCTTCTCTATGAGAAGATAGTGGTTTCCCTCATCATGCTGCAGTGTTGCATCATGCTGCAGAGCAGCTGTGCAATCTCTACCAGAAGGAATTTCTGCAGTGTGTCCTGAAGTCTCTGAGAATATGTCCTCACTGGGTAGGAGTACAGGAACAGCAGTCTGGAAGAAACCCAAATCAACACTGATAAATATGAGGGGAGTTGCAGGGGGCCGGGGGAGCAAAAGAGAAGAAGCAAAAGAGAGGGAGATGCCATGCACAAAAATGAAGGCCATTAATTGATATTGAAAGTTATCACTGCTATATTACAAATGTGAATACATATACACTCTGGATGATAAAAAGAATATTACTAAATATTTTATGTTATTATAAATAATTATTGGAAAAAAATTAGCTGTATTTGACAAGCATTCACAATTATTTTAAACATATCCTTCAGATTAACCATATTTCCTCTTTTATAAGTATCTATCAACAAAACCTTAGCATAAAGTATAGCCTCTATTTTAAAGGATAGCAGCAAACTTTTATAAGCGTTCCCTTCTGGTGCTTACTGTCAATGTTTACTATAGCTTAATCTAAAGTTAGAAGACCTTATTATGTATTGAATTATGACCAAATTATCAGATAAAAAATACAGAAAAGTTACACATTGGCATTCATAAATCAGTTACCCATATGATCACCAGAATTCAAAATTAAATTGCAGAAGTATTATGCTTTAACTACTTGTATTAATGATTATTAATACCCAGTAGTCTCAGAAATTTCAGAGTCAAACAGATGAGCAGTTTTGCATATTGGAGGTACCCAGAGGAAGAATTATTTGCTTACCCCTTTAAAACCATTTAATTTTACGGGTACCTGATAACTGGAAACTTCAGCTGTTTTCTGTTCTACCTTCTGCATATCTATACCAAAGATCAGTGGGCTGTATGTCAGTGAAACATAACAGTTCAATTTTTCCTAACATGGCAAGCATCTGAAATTTTTACTTTCCTTAACATCACCTGATTTTTCACAGAAAGAGTAACAGTTGGTCAGGTCCCAGAGCACACCAGCATGCCACCAGAGTCTCTTCACTGAGTCTGTCCTGGAGCCCCACAGGGTCATGCTGGAGTTCTGGCCTGCCCCTTCTCCTGGCCTATCTTTGGCCCCATCTCCTGGGTGGACCCCTCAGACCTCTGTAATGGTCCCATCTCTCCTTTTGCTCCTGAATGGAGCTCTGGGTTGGACCCTGGCCTACCTGGCATCGCCCCTGCCTCAGAGCCCCTGTATAGTTGTTACTCAAAAAAAACCCCCAAAACAACAACTGGGGTGGGGGAAAGCAGGAAATAAAACTGCTTATGTGTGAGACCTTAAGTCCTCCAGCTGCTTTCATATGAAAGACAAAATACTGCAAATAGCTTCTCAGACTGAACAGGCTCCAAGACTGAGCTTGTTTGTCAATTACTGTGTCCAATGTTTTTCAGTAGATGCTCTCCTAACAAGAACATAATGAAGGTTAAATTGCTTTTTCAGTTATGGCTGAATAGTTTGAAACAACCTCCCAGGTTAAAACACTAGCCTTACATCAGGTTAACCTGCATTCCTTAGCACTACAGCTGTGGTATCAAGTTCTGCACCATGTACACTAGTATTACCAGTATAGTAATTCTAGTAATTCATGGTAGGTATTGTGGAACCTGATAAGTTCCATATTAGATTTTTTTTTAGAGTTGCTTTCCAGGTTCAAATTTGCCTGGAGATAAACGAAATCTATTCCCAGGTTCCGCTGTTGATTGTAGTATTTGAGAGGAAAAGCCTATCTGTCTGGATTGGATACAGGATGGAGGCAGGTAGCATTTTTTAGCATTGGATTATCTCGTTCAGTCTTGTTCTTTAAGCAACATGGCAAGACTAGACTTGAAGCTCTAAAATACAAACAAAAAAAAAAGTAATTTCTGAAGTGCCAAGTCCTTATTTCAAACATGCTTATATATCTACAAAGTATTTCAGAAAGAACACTTCATATCAACATCATTTTTTCCAAAAGCCTGTGAGGAATTCAGGTTTGCAAGCTACATTGACTACTCAGAGAAGACATAGTAGTTCCTCCCTTCTTCCTGTGTTTAATTACACCCAGAGTAACTAAAAAATTATTGTATCACCCTATCATTCTAACTAATGATCTAGACTGAATTACAGCTGAAAAACAGAGTAAGGGCACACCTACCCCGGCATCACGGAGAAAATATCTATTAATCATCATATTTCAAGTACCAGGGTGGAAAAGTTTTCATCAATACGGTTAGGATGTCTCCTGAGCTTTTTGTCCATGACAACTTAAGTGAATCTCACCAAAAGACAGGCTGACCATATTAAAACTGGGGTATGATGGTGGTAGTGTTCTTTTAAAATACATGAATGTCATGTGGCTGCGGAGTCAAATAACACTTCTTTCTGCCCTTCTTCACTTTCACACTTGGCTCATCTATCAATGGAGAACACTGATGTAAAACATTTCACTTATGCTGGCTACCTCAATAATTTTAATAAATCTGCATGCTGCCAAATTATATTGTGTTAGGCTAAAACCTTTCCTGTTTTCAATGACTTTCATGCTTCAATATCTCCCTTATTTTATCCGCTGCAGATGCCCAAAACTGTAACTGTATTTCTGCAGTTCCTTCCCAAGGACTTAAGTATACTCTGATACACATTTAAGAAACTGGCCATATGATATAAAGAGACTGATGAGAAGCTGGTTATTTCTTTCATTAATAGCATAAGAATCTTAAATTGAATAAAATTATGTCCCTTTTTCTCATCTTTCTTTGACAGTCATCTTCACTAGGGTATCTTTTTTTGGGTATGTAAAGTGATGTTAATGTAAACAATCATCTATGAGAAATCTTAAGGTTTATCAATTCAATCAGAACTTCAGATCCCTTAACAAAATACTCAATTATTTCGTTGAGAGGATAGCTATTGTTTACACTTCTAGAACTTCACTTTGCTCCATGTTATTCAAGTGTATCAGTGACCAAGCATGCCAGTAATGGGATTTCCCATTCCCCTCTCCCATTTTCTCATTTAAAAAATTTTGAAAACTAAAAAAATGTGGATCTTACATCAAGGCTGTCAAACAGTGTTAATTCTGTAGGTTATACTTAGAGCGAAACCATCAAGATGGACAGGTCTATCTGTATTAACATAAAAAGAAGTCTTGCCCAAACCAACTTAGGTATTAAGAATGAGCGATTATGTGCAAGAGACACTTGCCCATTTCTGCCCTGTACATAAGGAAAGGATCCATTTCTTCTACATGATATAGTAATTTTATTTCTTTCAAACAAATATCCCCTTTTTCAGGAAGAAAAGGGAGCCCGAAAAAAAATTTTTATTAACATGTACACTGTACATGAATATATAAAACTTACTGAAGTTTTTGTGTATAATGTTTGTGAAACAATAACTGTCACTAACACTTTTCCTAAAAGTATCAAGAATATTCTGTCTGTAATAAACTTTTCCTGTAAACCCAACAACTTTCACTGGCAATGGATCAGGACCACAGTATGATTCATACTGTAGAATTTTCCAGGAGTATACAAAAAATAATAATTCAGAATTTTTAAAAAAAGAATATTTAAAAAAAAAATTCTCATCATTAAATGGCTGCATTTCAATGATAAACATAAGAATTTTTAATTCAGCTTAGTGAAATTTGATAAACACAAATTTCTGCATTGACTTGTTTTTTATCTTTATTCCTCTTGAACTGAAAGAAAATGAAGTTCTGAATTGCAACAATAAAAAAATTATCTCTGGCACACATGCAAAACTGTTTATTTTAATGGATGTCATAATTAGACTCAACACCCACATAAAATGTGAATACATTTCAATACATTCTCTGTACTGCTTAGGTCATGAAGTCAATCATAAACATTAAATGAAACAAAACGTTCCTTGGGTAAATCAAAGGAAGTACCACTGAAATAACATAAGCAGAAGAAGAAAGCTTGGAGTCTTTCCACGCTAATGTCTGATTATGTGGAACAATGTCAAGAACTCAATAGAGTACTTGTCCAACTCGTGCTTCTGGCCAATTTTCTTCTATCAAAAAATTTAAATATAACTGGAACAACTAATATTTTTTTAAAAAATCAACACTTTATAGGATCAAGTCCTTTATTCATTGTAGAGCTTAGAGAGCTTTTAGAAACTATCAGAGATGAGAGGAAATTCCATACAGTCATTATCAACAAAGGGCTATATGGTGATCCATCATATTGAACTACCAGAGAAGAATATAAAAACCTATAGGGCTTGTCAGGAATGCTACAGGGCTGAAGGTCTGCCATTAGTAGCTGTGCACCATGTTTCTTTTCAGCTGTGGAAGCTGAAATAAAACATATGTACAGCCTGTCTGCCTTCTTGTTCAACCAGCACATTAATTGTATCTCCTCAACAGCTATCATCAGCTTCAAGGCATTATTTTCAACTTGTTTGTCTCTTACAAGAATCACTGCTGTTTACTTTCTGGTCATGAGAGGAGATGGTTTGAGATCACAAAGGTTATGATTAAGGTTCACTTTTGGTGTCATGGACAACCTTGGTAAGAACTATTATCATATATGTAGGAGAGAAGTGACAGAATTCATGAAGATAGCACAATCAATCATCCATCGATGCTGTTCCTGCTGATACAATGGAACCTGATCAGTGTGAGATCGGCACTTCCATCTGTCACTTTATTCCTGGCTGTTGGGACATCTCGTTCACAAACTCTGAAAGGAATCTTATCCACTTTTTTTTTTTTTAATGAAAAAGTCTCCAACTGCCTAAACAACCTGATGCTAACCATCCACAACTGATTTCTACTCTAGCTGTCAAGACGAACAAAGGTAGCTTGCAGTGCCATTACAGAAACCCACAAAGATAAATCCTGTGCTCTTAAGCATGTAAGTGAACATTGCTCATTGAAAAGTTTTTAGGTGTAGGGTAAAATGCAGGCAGAAATAAAGCTGGTCAGCAACTTTCTGAGAGAGTTTGTGAATCACTAGGAAGTTTCTTCAGAAGAATCACATTTTGAGGCATGAGATTTATTTCCCAGTATGAGTCTTCTATTTGCAGATATTTCTTTCACGTACACTCCCTCCCAAGGACATCTGATGAACGAATGACCATTTTAATCTGATATGAGCATTTCAAAGGAATCAAAGAGAAAAATTTGTCAGTGGGCTAAAGTAACATCCCAGCAGCTTTTAGAAGGGTAATATTTGCTAAAGACAAGTCTCAGAAAAAGAAATAATATTTGGTTTCTATTCTTTTGTGGATGACTTTCATCATCCAGTGAGATTTGAATGAATCTTGTTCTCTTATTCAAAACACGCTAATACCTCTTTAACATGCAGTGTTTAAGCAACTTACTCCTACAGTTTCTTTCTTTGTCAATACCTTTAACACATCACAAAATAAAAATGAATGTTTAGCTTAGTATGTCAGAGGTTTTCAGAAAAAGCTTGAAAAATCAATAGTGTAAAAGCACTAGGAATTTACTTTAGGAAATACATTTCTTTTGTGGTTCTCAGTAGACAAAAAACCAGTATGATTTGTTCTTCTGAGAATCCTACACTCATGATAAACACTTTCTTTACTAATACATCAAGTCACCTATCTTTCAGCATGATAGGAGGCACAGTTTATTTTTACTAACTCTGTTAAACTTATGAATCTAAAATAACTACTGGAGACTGCACTACTGTGTCAGCTTTTGTTTAGCTGCCAGTGAGGCAGCTGCTGCCCTTGCAGTCATCATGCAGTGCCACTGTAAGGCAACTGTAAGATTTTCCAAGAAAAGATTGGAGTATTCAGTGGGACCAAGCTTCAAAAATCAGCCACACATTTCTTCTGAGTCTTCTGAGAATGCACAGATGCACAGTGTTTCAAAAGACACTGAGAGCTGAGTTTTTGGAACCAATTTTTGTGTGGTCACTATTAATTCTTTCTCAATGAAAGTCATTACTTGTTGGCATGCATGTGGATAAATCTGTAGTAAAAGAGGATGACTCAAATGGCCAGTCAAATAAATGATTGTTAAAATGTGGTATTCAGGATTTCAGGTTTGACAATAAAAAAATAATCTCCTTTCTGTCTAAAACTACATACAAATTCATGACCAATAACATTTTTACATGAAAAATGATCACAGAATGTTATTTCTAATTAAATTTTATGTTTAAAAGCAGAACATTTTTTTCAAGTAAACATTTCACAAGAATCTTTCATGCATACACTAAAGTACATGTCATAGCTGGACTAACATAATGGAGTGTTATGAGCTATTAAATTAATGAGTCATGTACTGAAGAAGATGTACATCAAAGGCTAACACACTTTCTGATATGCAGGCATGCATTACTGTGTTACTGTAGGTGCTCTGCTACATGGAAAGACAAAATCTGCACCAACAACCCTTACTTGTAATGTTCTTGTTGCTGAGCATGGAAGGACCGACACCTACATCACTAGAATTTCTGGTTCAGGATCAAAGTTGATATCAGTGATGAAGAAATTTAACCACCAGGGAGTCAGTCTAAAGAGTCAATGACAATAGAACTTACTCTAGCTTTCAGGCATAAATAAGAAGAGGGAAGGAGAAGAAACTAACAGGAAGAGTATAAAAATACGTCTGTGTCTTGCTCTTTATCTTGCCACACATATATGCTTCTGGTTCCATGATATCCAAACTATGCTAGTTATTCTAGCATTTACCCTACAGTAGAATCATAGGGGTTGGAAGGGACCTCGAGACATCATCGGGCCCAACCCCCCTGCCAAAGCAGGTCCCTAGCTCATATTGCACAGACAGGTGTCCAGATGGGTCTTGAATATCTCCAGAGGAGACTCCACCACCTCCCTGGGCAGCCTGTCCCAGGGCTCTGTCACCCTCACTGAGTAAAAGTTCTTCTGCACGTTGGTGCAGAACTTCCTGTGCTCTAACTTGCAGCCATTGCCCCTTTCCCTGTCTCCACAGACCAATGAAAAGGGGCTGGCCATTTCCCCATGTATTCCATACTTAAGATATTTATAAACATTAATAAGGTCCCCCCTTAGTCTTCTTTTCTCTAGGCTGAACAGTCCCAGCTCACTCAGCCTTTCCTCATAGAGGAGATGCTCCAGGCCCTTAATCATCTTCTTAGTCCTATTATTAATTAAAGTATCACAGATTACATTATCACTTTCATTTTCTCTGTATATGGCCAGAGAAGCATAACTTCCATTGTAATATGGAGAACTGATGTCTGATCCTCAAATTTATTTATTGAAACAGTGATAATAGTCTTGCTTCTTACTGATTAGTTTATTTGTACTAAGGTCATGAGATAGCTAGAGCCAAGTATATGCAGGTTTGGGATCATCTGTGGTAGTATGTTCGCATTCAAATTGATCTGAAGTAATCAATGAATGGATGTCTGATAAAGGAGGGACAACACATACATAAAGTAACAGAACCAAACATTTCTAGGAATTGTTGTGATCTGCCACATACATAGTGCACTTTAAACATTTTCATCTCCACATTTCTCAATGCTATATTTTGCTACTGCTAATATATGCTATGGCAGACTTGTATAGTGCAAAGAACAAAAAAAGATACAAATACTGAAGAGTCTGTAATTTATCTAATCACAGCTCAGTTGTTCATCTGTAAGGCATCACTGTTGAGAAGGGTGATGAAGGAAGAACTCATGTGTTAAGACATGTTATTGGGAATCTGAAGATCTGGCTTCACTTCCTATTTCTTCAAAAGATTTCAGGCTCAATCTTCAGCATATCATTTTGGGTTTGACTCAATGCCAAAGATAATGACAATCTTTGGTGCTAGAAGTTCTGTGTTAATGGAGATGGGTAATGGTGATGAAATTGTACCAAGGAGCTGTTATGCATTTATTGTGATGTGCTTTGATATCCCCAGATGTCAGAAAGTATAGAGATGTTCTGTATTTGTTACTGGTGCTTTGTTTCCCATTTTATCATTTGGTGTTGGACATAGTATGTTTTAAGAAAGGCTTTGAGATTACAGTGAGAATACTCATAGAAAAAAAAAATGCTGGCACTCAGCATATTTATGATACCTGAAAAATTTCTTAGACAGACAAGAGAATTTATCATTCCAATATTTTAATTCTATGAAAGAAGTTAGACAAAAAAAAAAAAAAACAACCACCAAAAAACCCCAACAACCTGACACTTTATTTTGTTTTCAGTATTTGGTGGAACAATTATGGTGTGATATACATGACCTGAACAGACTGGACCAATGGGCTGAGACCAATGGGATGAAGTTTAACAAGGCCAAGTGCAGAGTCCTGCACATGGGACATAACAACCCTATGCAGCGCTACAGGCCTGGGGGAGACTGGCTGGAGAGCTATCAGGCGGAGAAGGGTGTTGGTTGACTGCAGGCTGAATATGAGTCAGCAGTGTGCCCAGGCAGCCATGAAAACCAGTTCCAAACTTATTTTCAGTTCTTGAGCAGGAAAAGCAGACTCCTCTATATCTATGGTGCTGCATCAAGAAACTCCAAAAATATTTTATGGAGAAAAAATATTCTTAATGAAAACATTATCATCACCAATCTCCTCAGGTCTCATACACAGCTGAATTGTAAAACAAAAGAAACTGTATAAAAAAGATTAATTCATAACTCTTAGAATTTGAAAAAAGCATTTTCAAAACAAATGATGAAATGTATTTCAATTAGAATAAAATACATTGGTTTAGTACATCATCAAAGCCAAATTATCTCATAAAAACTGCTTTAAGACAAGATGCATTTTTTTGATATGAAGAAGCTATCCACATTGCACTTAAGGCATGGCATGTTCAAAAGATCTTTACTGTTACCGGAGTTAGTAGAAACATTTACTTTAATGAGAAACCAACATTAGACCAGTATTTAATGCTTCAAAAGCCCCATTTTTATTATCTGTCTCCATTTTTATGATCTTTCATTTCAGAATTTAGTTTTCTGGCCAAATAAATTAGGCCGAGGTAATTACAATATCCCAGTCTTCTGTGAGAAATCAACAATCAAAAATACTCTTAAATATATGAAAGAAGTATTATGAAAGATATTCATAGCTGCTGTTGACTTGCTGCATAAAACTGTCTTGCACATGGGTTTTCCATGCATATAACTGCAGCATAAAAGACAACATTATGAGAAATCTTCTGACAAATTGATTAATAATCTTGAGCTGCTGAAGTTCAGCTGAGTGAGCAATTAAACATTCCAAACAGCAATGAACCTTCAGAGATAATTTATGATAATTTTATGCACAAGAGCTCAGTGGCTTTTTAATTTGATAGAATGTTAGTAGCATAGATTTCTAACAAGGGAGTTTCGGTGCTCTATACATCACGGAGATTACTTAAACATTTCAAATGTGGTTGATGAATGAAGTTTCCTGAGATGTGAGGAGACACAGAAGGTGTCAGAAGGTTGAGATTATTCATCATATCAATTATTGAAAGTGGATGCATTGACATCATACTCCCAGCTCATATTTTATAGCCATTATAAAGACAGGACAGAAATAACGGACTTGGTGGACTGCAGAACTATCAGGATATGCAACTTCTTCCCTTTCTTATTCCAGCACTGTTCTGTCACCACACGGTGTTAGCACTTCCAGGTGTTTCTTTGAAAGTCATTCATAATATATAGCAGGAGAACAAGACCCTTTGGATACAATCAGCTAATACCTGGAAAACATCCCATGCAGATCAAGCGAGAAAGGAAGGTTAGATAAAATGACATGAGTCTAAACTCAGTTTGCCAGAAATGCAAATACTGTGTCATTTTTGCTGAGGGAGAGCAGGTTTCCCTACATTTTTCTACATAATTTTTTGCCTTTTTGTTGCTTTCAAAAAATGACATAGGTTAGTACATTCAAACAAGTCAAACATTTTTAAATCCTAAAACATTTCCTCTTTGTTCTTTTATTTCTTGTTTTGGCAAGTAAAATACAATGTTTTAATCTTGGATTTCTCATGATAGTTTGAAGTACACTAAGTTAAACACCAGAAAATGATGCAATGGGGCCTCCTTTATTTTAAGAACAAAGAAAAGCCTCTGCTTTTAACAGAAGCAATCAGATACCACATGTTTAAGAGAAAAGCCAGTTGGTGAGATTTTATTTGGTTTTAACCCTACTACAGTGATCCTTACAATAAATCAACATTTCACACATCCAAACATCCTTCCATATATGCAGAGAATAGAATGCTGGAAAACAGAGGCTAAAGATGGGCAAAAAATGTTGCTAGAAGCAGGAGAGCAGCCTGTTCCTTAAATTCCTTCAAGTGAGAGATCACTTCATTCGTGTGAAGCGTTATTAGTCAAAATACTCTTCAAAGCTCAGGTACTATGCAGACAGATCGGAGACTGATAGGTGGGAGAGTGGCTTTGATTCCCATTTCAGGCTAAAATTATTAGTCTTAGGTTAACTGAAAGAGTTTTCTGACCCTTTGTGTGTCTTCAACATTATTGCTTCAAGAGCTGGCTCCTGCACAGCTCCAAGTGTGCAGGACATAATTGAAAGTCTTCCACCCTTGAAGAATAGAGTCAACATTAGCAGAAGAAAAACATAAAGAAAATAAGTTCCATAAACATGATGATACCAGATGTCCCACTAGACATTACTGCACAAATGCGATAGAGTTGGTAAGCAGTTTCCATGCTCACCTGAAGACAAGAGGGTCTGAACATGTGGCATTGAGGTTTTTGTCCTTGAAAAGCTTAATTCAAATGAATCAAGAATTAGTTTCACTCTCATCTAAATAAAGAGAACCGTTTTCCCAAAAGGATATCAAAATAGGTTCAAACACTGGTCATGGAGGAAAATTCCCTGGACAGGAAAAAAAAAATCTAAATTGTATGAGCAGAAATAAATTGCTAAAAACCCCTACAACTTAGAAAAATTGACCCAAGTAAAAGGTTAAAAAAGTGGATTTGCTTCACCTACAGAATGGATTGAAGGAGTCCTAAAAAAAAATTTAAAAAAAAAAAAAAGTTGGTATAAATAGAATGATATTATTGTAACCTCTAATACGTTGCTACAAAAGGAAATGTCTACAATTTGAACTTAATCCTGAGACAAGGTATGTGGAAGCAAGCTGCTGAGAAATTTCTATTATTAGAGTCTTTTACCAAAAATTAGCTTCAATGCTAAGAACTGAGTATTGAATGAGGTAACTTCTCATGGTCTATGTCTCTGTGTCTCAATTTAATGGCACATAATACATAGTCAAAGATGAGAACAGGAAGTCAGTTTTACATAATTTCAAATGAGATACATTTACTTCCTTATGCACCAGTAATCCTGGTGGCTTGCAAAATATTGTAACCACAGCTCTTCTGGATTGTCAAAATGGCACATACCTGACCCACAGGAGCTTCCTTAGGAAGTGGCCAGAGTAGGAGGTAGGAAGGAAGCAAAAACTGAAGTGACTAAATGTCCTCTGTTTCTCCTGAATCTTACTTCTGAAATAGTTTTATATTTTTTCTTTACCCAAAAGGTTTAAATTTGGTAAGAAGACTTAAAATACTTAAAAACATATCTCAAAGACTTTCTGTGTGTAAAATCAGGGGAAACTATTTTTTCCCCTTCCCTATTTTTTTGGAGCTAAAACAATGTATATGGAGACAGAGCACTTAATTTTTTAAAATTTTTTTTCTAAATCAATTAAAGTTATTAAGAAAATGACACAAAAATTGCAATTGTCATCTGAAAATATGTCCTGACAAATTTGGAGAATAAATAAAATCTCTAATAGAGAAATATTAGTCCTGCTTTCAGTGGAAATGTCAATGCAGCCTTACAGAGGCTCTTCTGATGCTCCCATGATATGCCAATCAGTGTTCAAAAGTACAATTATTTGTTTGTATTCTTGAAGGAAGATATACAAAACAATTCTGAAGTCCCATTTTACTAGTGGTAATGAATATGAAATATTGATAATTTAGGCAACTGTACTGTAGATATGAAAAGCAGTGCATTCTTGAAAATTGTACCTATAATACTCTTCTGACACATATATTGAAGTTCAGTTTTGGCATCTACATTTGTTATTTTTCAGGCAAAGCTGGCAACAACTCAAAGTCATGGAAAGATTGGGCAAACTTCAATAGCCCTTTCTGAGGCAAAATGTCTATTTAAATACAAGATTTAATACACCTTTTAATAGGCTAAAAATGGATGACCTGGACAAATGGAGTATCTTAAACTTCCTGAAAAAAAGGATAGTCTTCTTGTTTGCACGATTGAATGTTTTGATTTCCCATTCATTGCTGAGGCTGTAATGAGCATCAGTTGTTGCATGGTGGCTCAGCTCCAACATAAATCATTTAACCTCCCCCTCTTTATTGATTTATATTAGCATTTATAGATGGCACTCATTGTCTTTATAGAGCCTGGGATCTCACAGTAATTAAGTTCAAATTTAAAATAAACAATGACATCCATATGGGTTGTTGAAATAACCTGCAAGCTTTCTTGCCTAATGCGTACATTTGGTTTAGGTCTCATCTCACTGACATTCTAAAAATTCTAACTAAACAAACCAAATGAAACCCAATAAATAATCCCAGCAAAAAAGAACAGCGGGGAGGACATGGATTCGGTCTTGCAATGACTATGAGACAGGTTTGTCAAAATTATAGTGTTAATATTGTATAAAATGTCACTCTCTTTTTTATGATGTAAGCCCATCTAGCTCAGTGGTACCGTTCTCCTGAAAACAATTTAATCGTAACTGGAGAACATTGCAACATATTGTCTCATCTCCAAGTCCTCCAATGTTTTTGGATGCATGGTCAGTTACTCTTTTCTGTTGCTCTCAGGAGACAAATTCATACTTTATTTACAGTACATTCAGTAATTCTCAATTAATTCCCTTGATTTAAGACCACAGCTACCTTTAACAGTAAATGGTAAGCATTGTGTACAGTAGTATAAATATGGACTGCTATAAGAAAAAAAATTTCCAAGCCATGAATGGCAATATTCATATGCTTCAGGAACAGAAACCAGGACTATAGTTGTTCTTTGTTGATTGGATCTCTGCTAAATTATTTTTCTTCTTTCACAACAACTATAAAGCTACAACTATCATAAATATTATTAAAATAGTATATTACAGAACTATTTTTATTTTTAAATGGTCCTCAAGAGATTTTTTTGAAAATATAGACTGTTTAAAAGTTAATTCAAATTGGAAGCCCTCATACCACTGAAGACTTTCAATGAACACTTTCTAATTTAAATTTAAAACCTCACCTGGATGTATTCTGACAATTTAAAAAAAAAGTGGGAAGCAAACACTCACTACAGCTAAGCCTTAAAACATTTGTCTAAAAATAATATATCTGACTCTCCTGCTCCAAGTCCTAGGCCTGGGCAGAGCTTTCTGTCAAGGGACATGCTGAAGCTACAGTTGGAAATCCAAAGTGGGAGGGAGTTCCCACATCAGCCCACAGTGCTGCTATGGCTTGGCAACCTCTTTGTCACGCCAATCTTTCCATGGATTTCATATCTTTTGCTCCCCCTATGCCTAATCCTAAGTGTGGGTGGACAGTTCTGTAGTGGGTCGTGCTGAAGACCCTTGTGAAAAGGACGTGAATAGAAGAATTCTCACAGAAGCCTCCACTTTTTAACTTGATCCTTTGGAAGCACTGTTCTTCCTAAGCATCTTATACCTCTGTCAGGGAACACTAAAGGCAGCTGATGTTTATCAGGAGAAGGGGATTTTGGGAACCACCACAGCATGGAAGGCAAAAGCCATGGCCTCACCAACAAAAGAGTATAGTCCTATCATACATGAACAAGCCAGGAAGACAGCCTATGGTCATGGCCAGAGTCCAGATCAACAGGGTACAAGCCCAGGCACAGTAGCTGCAACACTGTCCAGGCATGAATCAAGTGTGAGAGCCCCTGCTTAACACAGCTGTAAGCAAAGGAGGTAGGAACCCTTGCTGCAGCTTCTAGCTCTTCTTCAGAGAACTCCAAGGTCAGCTGAGACTTCTCAAAAAGATCTCACCTGTCAGATCTCTCCTCCCAGGAGAAAGGAGTCTTGTTCTCCTAACTGACCCTAAGCCTTGATGGAAATTGCCATATTGAAGCCCCAGAGGAAAGTGTGAGAAAGACTTCTCACAGCAGCCCATACTTTGTTTTGGCAGCCTCTTAGGAGCACCGCATTTTCCAAGGGCACCAGCTATCTCCCTCTCCCTACCCTAACCCTAGGAACTGGATATAAGCAGCCTCCTAGGACAGAATTGGCATACTGGAAGTCAGACATGCTGGCTTTCTATCTGGAACTTTGAGATGGAGAAAAACTTGAAAATTAAAAAAAAAAAACAACCGCCACCACCTACAACAACAACAAAACCAAAAAAGCAAACAAAAAACCCAAACAAAAACCACAACTCACCAAAAAAAGAAAAGAAAGAAAAGGAAAGATGAAAGAAAATGAAAAAGACATATTTATAAAAATGTAATTTTGAACATGAAACCAAACACAAAGTCGTATTTATTTTGCTCTGAGACCAAACCTTGGTCTCAGAGGCTTTAGTACACTTTTCATTGTCTTTCTGCTAGCCCTTGAAATGAAACTATGCTTTTAAAAAGCATAATTAAGAGAAAGACTTTAGTTTTCCTTACTTCATTACCTTTTATTTTTGTTTTAAATGACACATTATCTATGTATATGGTTTATGTGTGTCATATGTGAGCTTTACTTCCTGGCAGGTTATGCTGTATTTCCATAATTTTTTCCCTCAGAGTGATGTGTACAGTGTTCTTTATGAGATCTCAGTTTTCAGGCTAACAATTTTCCTGCTGTGAATCAGTAGTTTCACGTAAAGAGCAGAATACTGATCTGAATATTTTTAAGAGCTTCTGTGCAATAATAAGGTAGCTAGTGTAAAATAGGTGTATAATTGTACCAAACTAAGGTATATGGTAATTCGAATTTTGCAACTTCTATTTACACTGCATTTTATGTTTACACATTTGTCTTTATCATGATGCTTCTTAATAATTTCTGCTAATTATTTTACTTATCATTGTAAATAATTTCCAAACAAGTCTTGGTTTTTTACTCCAGGAAAAGAGGACACAATAAATCTGATCCAAATTCATGGAAAGTAAATGAAAAATCCAGCATTAGGACCCACTAGGAACTATCATTTAACTTTGTCACTATTTTTGCAATGCTGCGGATTGATCCCTAATCATTCTCCTGGACATTTTTGATACTCCATGTAAAAGAGTCGAATTGTGTTGTCTAATTGCTGTTGGTTTACTAAGTGACAAGGCATTGTTTCTGTGATAACTATTCTGACAGAATAAAACTGTTAACACATTCCATAAATACTTCTCTGAATTTTATATTTAATTTCAGCAAACATTAATGCCAGTGGAGTTTGATTGCCTCAGTGTCTGCAGAAATGAGCACAAAAGAACTGCTAATGTTTCTGAATCCAGCTCATTTTATACCTAGCGTGAAAACAGTACGGATTGCTTTTTGTGCCATCGATCTATCTCTAAATATTGTGATTTTTTTTTCTTAGTAAGAACTGGCACCCAGCAACAGATTTACAGCCTCAAGCAACACGGTTTCTGTTTTGAAATCCTGGTTAAACACCTTAAACACCTGAGAAGTCTTCCTCAGATTGATAACTCAGCTGACTTCACCTTGAACTTGGAAGAAATCCTCTTCTGAGTAAAGTTGCTCAAGTATAAGCACTTGCAAGACAGCCTTGCATTTCTTGTTCTGAAACAGTTTAATTCCTGATTCTACCTTATAAATGCTAAAGGAAAACTCAGTGAAGATAATGAATTCTCAGTCAAAAGATTGAGAAAATTGCTTTCTTCTTTCTTTTAACAAATATGTATTATAACTCATGTATCATTAATTTTATAATGTATTTTTATATAGAATACATAGAAAAATCTAGAAAAATATAGCATGTACAGACTATGACAGTTTTGTACTTGCTATTATCATCGAGCAGAGAATTACAGAAATCCTCAGAGCATTCTTTTGGAAGTGCCAGGTGGATACATGGAAAAAAGCATATGATTTTGTATAACGTATTCCTGATGTGAGGGAAACGAAAAATACATGGATATCAGTAGCAAAGCTTCTATTAAGCTTGTTTCAGGATCAAGTCTGAAATAGCAAGATTCAATTTAAAAAAAAAGATGCAAGATGGGTTTTTTGCTTAATTTGGGATGTCTGACAGAGCAGTCAAGAAGAAAAAAGTGGCAGCCAGAACAGGGAAAAAAAAAATTAAAATATTTATCATATGTTAGTAAATGATGTGATTTTAGAATGAACATTACAGGGTATGAAGGGAGAAATTACATGATGGACTTCCAGAAAGAAAAAACCAACAAACTGTAAAGAGATGTTAAGGACAACTTCCTTCAGTCCCTGCCATGAGAATTTGAGACAGTGACTAATGTTCACGGATGAATTTAAAAAATATTTAATTACCACACCTATATGCAGACCTCACTTTCCAAAAAGGTAGCCACACCAGCAGTATGTATACATGCAAAACCACATCTGCTAGTAACACATGAATTAGTTTTCATAGTGTGCTTGTACTGCTGGGCCCTTATTGCCTTCATTCAGCGTGAGATGCACAAGCTGAGAGTCAGACCCCAAAAAAGTACCTGTTCGGAAGATGTACATACAGTGGTTACCTTGGCAACAGACACACGTGAAAGCTCTCAGAAAAGCTTTTTTCTCACATATTAATTTTTTCTGCTTAGGGTGTTAGGGTGTTGGTTCATACGTATATGCAGGTTCAGGCTACAAACTTTATCAATCAAACTACAGCTGCACAGTTTCAACTCTGATTTTTTATTCTTTTCTGCTTTCCAGCTGCTTATGATGAACATTTGCTGATGAATGGAGAGACTGGTATCTGGCAAAGCGTGCTGCTCCACTAGAAGGATTCAAATCTCTGCTGAAATTTACAGATCATTTACATGAAGTTTTGAAGTAGGAAAAAAATTACAGTAGTGCTGAAGAGATGCCTATATACAACTGCACACGGAGAATAACCTAAGTAAGAAAACCAAAAAGGAATCTTCCAAAACTCTTTGACTTAATATACATGCCCATGCATGCTTAATATACGCAGCCATACCATAACGTACATTATAATTAAAGTACTTTATAATTGTCATGTATCAGCACCCCTGTTTCACAGGCACAGAAAATGATCACAGACATGTAATATAAATTATGTTACCTGAAGTCTCCTCATTTTCCAATCAGCCTCATCTGAAATCACTTTTGAATGCTATAAATTGCTGACTTAGAATCACAGAATCAGAGAATCGTAGGGGTTGGAAGGGGCCTCAAGAGATCATCGGGTCCAACCCCCCTGCCAAAGCAGCTCCCTAGCTCATATTGCACAGGTCGGCGTCCAGACGGGTCTTGAATATCTCCAGAGATGGAGACTCCACCACCTCCCTGGGCAGCCTGTCCCAGGGCTCTGTCACCCTCACTGTGAAGAAGTTTTTCCGCATGTTGGTGTGGAACTTCCTGTGCTCTAACTTGCAGTTAGACTTGTCCAGTCTCTACAGACCATTGAAAAGGGGCTGGCCATTTCCCCCTGCATCCCATACTTAAGATATTTATAAACATTAATAAGGTCCCCCCTTAGTCTTCTCTAGGCTGAAGAGTCCCAGCTCACTCAGCCTTTCCTCATAGGGGAGATACTTATTTCAGCAAAAAAAGTATAACTCATCTGCAAGTATCATATGAGCAGTCCGTTTTGAACAGTGGATTGTACATCTTATCATGTATATCTTATCATGTATATCCTATCATGTATACTACTGGTATAATCAGAAATTATCAGGTAAAAAAGATGTGTTCATTATGCTTATTGAAATTCCAATCACGTACAAGTCTGGAAGGTCACTTTTTCATTGAGAACCCTTACAGTTCTTCTTCCAACTTAGCCCATGCTAGATTGGTTGGAGGTGATTATGGTCTTCATCACATTTTACACAGCCCTAGCTATTTCATTTTCACTGGTATAAGGACTGGTCTAGGAGCAAATCTAAAGGCTGTTGCATTTATCTGGCGATCTTATCAGTGTCCTCAGTGAGCGAAGAATCAGTTTGCATGATAGCTCTTCCCTCTGTTTCATCCCCCTAACAGAAATAGTACTTTGAGACACTAGTGGCGTTTTCAGCTTTGGAAGGGAAGGGACTTTTGTTAATATTTCAGAACCAGAACCTTTTCACTTGCCTTCACCTCTGGGCTGCTGTTACTGGTAGGTGATGGTGCTAGTAGATCTCATCCTCTGCGGGACATAGAAACATTATTTCCCACTGATTCTCATATAAGACTGCTGAGGGTGTAAAGCAGGACTTACATCAATGGAAAGGCTCCTCTGCTATAGCTGGTTTTGACATGTGTTTTTTACTTCTGCAGTGTCTATTGATTCATTACACTAAGCAGCATGTATTATTTTTCTGTCAGTACAGGTGATAATATAACAAAAGGAATACTGTCTTGCCTATAACTTTGTTTTGAATGCTTAGAATTCTTAGTTCCTTCCTTGTCTGCTTCTATATAATTTTTTTTAGTATTCATTACTAAGTTGTAAGTCTGGCTTCTATAGTGTTTCTGGTCTGTTTTATTTTCCTACACAATAACCATGCTACAGTATAGTAAGGCTAAATGTGAAGGATAGGTAATAATTTGTCAGTGTTTCAAGCAGAATTCAGGGACATTTCAAAATGTTTTTTGTGATTTGGGCTTCCAACTTTAAAATGTGATGTATAATTGACATTTTGATACTTCGAGGCCATGGTGTATTCTCACACTTCCATGAAAAAAAACCCAACTTGCTGACACAATCAGGAAACAGATGGTGACAAAGATCTTGTATTTAATATGCCAATCATTATGCTTTACTTGCATATTATCATCTCATTCATGAGGCCACTATATGAAGGAATTTTGCTATGCCTCTGCAAATCAATCAAGAAGTCTTTTAATATTTTTTTAAATATAATTTTGTTCTTTCTTATCCTTTCTATGTTTCATTATATTTTGGGTGGAGTGTTTATGCAAATTTATTACACATAAAAAACCTCTTTGACAATCTTGTGGCTAGAATAGATGTCAGCAATTAAATATTCACTATGGATAGCTTCAGTAGAGAAACCAAGAAATGACTTGGCAACTGAAGTATCCACATTTTCCATGCTTTGCTGTGGTCCTTAATGCAAAGGCATAGTAAGATACTATGAAAGATGATGTCGAGTAGGAGGATGGATTTTGTAATGTGGCCTCGTATCTACTAAGACCTGGACTTCAGTCAAAATTTCTGTTCAAGAAAACCACAGATGGCAGATTACCAATATATTTCAGTTAGAGCTAGTGCTGGATTTGAAATCACGGAGTATCTGAGCCAAGCAAACCTCTTCAGCTCTCAAAATAGGCATTTTTCCTTGGAGAGATCTGACTCAAAGTCCCATCACATAGGAGCGAGTTCATCCACTCACAAACTGAGTTTTGTTTACATGTTTAAAAATTCATGTCACTTAAGCCACTTCCATGAGAAATTAATATTTCAGTTAATTCAAAGTAAACTGGTCATCATACTGTATGTAAAGNCCCTCCTTGGACAACTGGCGGTCCTCTGAAGGTGTTTTGGCCCATTATAACAAGTGGTGAGAAAAGGCTGGTTCTCTCTCCTTTATTTCTGTCCTGCAATGTCCAGAGAAATCTTCCTTCGTAAGTGCCAAACACTCACATGTTTAGAGGGAGTCGAGGTATAGTTAGCACCAATTTTTTTCTGTCTCACTCCCACTGTCTATCTGTAGGTTCCTCAGCTCCTAAAATGTGTATCTTTCCATTTAAAGAAGTAAAAAAAAAATATGTCTGGTTCCATGCAAAAGGAGCAACACAAGCAAGAGGACACAGCATGTAGCCTGACTATGTACAAGTGAGGCTAGAAGTGCTTTGTTACCTGGAATAGAACATGCCTCTGACCTCAGTTTTGAAAACTGAGATATTTCATTTATTTGAAAACTGAGATATTCCTCCAGAAGTGGATGGAAATATACTGTGGCTTTCAGATTGCGTAAGATGTGGGGAGAAGAGGGAAAGTGATTTTGTGCTGAAACTTAGGAAAAAAGCTATTTCTGGAGGAGAAAAAGGAGTTTTACACCATCGTTCAACACAATCCAATCCCACTCCAGGCACGGTATGCTTTGGGAGGTATTTCCATGAGACAAGTCTTATAAGAGGCAAGGTGGTCCTAAAAGGAAGAAAAGCGAGCCTGTGTTTCTTTCATATATGTCGCAGACAGAAGGTTTATGATAACTTTTCAGCATATCGCTGTTTATTTTCCAACTCCCCTTTCCTAAACTCCAGCCTTTTCAGACTACTTGCAATGTGCTCTGTTAGACCAGATCTTCACTGACTGGTGAAGTTCTGAACTGGGAGTTCTATGTCATCTCAATTTTCTTCTATTCCCTTCATTGTGTGACATTCTTCATTTAGCTTGTCCAATCAGGTTTGTGGTTTATGAAACCAGAAATGCTCAAAATTGCAACTCTGTGTTTCTTTTAATTGCTTAAGAAAAAAAACTCGAAATACCAAAACCAAACCAACCACCAAACCAAAGGAAAAACAACCCAGAATCCCACCAAGCACAGTACAGCATTGTGTAACAGCTGAGCTGTTCTTAAACACAGGGTCAGATTTATTGTTTGTTTCACTACTTATCAAAGACAGTGGCTTACACACCTTTCACTATCTAGACAGCAGTCTCTTGAGATGTCAAAAGTCAAGGTTACATCAGCTCTTGACTTTATCCAGGCTCTATGATGTACAATGTCGCCATAACAGAGCACTTCCTCTTTGTTCTAGGGGAACTTGATTCATAATGAGCCCATCTAGGGTGTACTCAGATTGTGATAAAGAGCTCTACACAGAGGCTTCTATTTTAGAGAAACAGGTGTTGGCTTTGATTAGAGAAAAATGACATCATCTGAGGGAGACGAGAAAAAAAGGAAAGAGAAAGGAATGCAAAAATAGAAAAAAGTGGCAACCAGACACAAATACATTTGCACATATAAAGCTGTTCTAATGAGAGCCAAATTGATTTGACATTCAGTGGCAGTTTGAAGCCAAAAAAAGCAAAGCAGCCTACAAAAGGCCCAGCTCATTGTTTATGGAGTGTCATACTTCATCATCTGTGAGACCAATAACAGTGATGGGAAGACCTTTAAAAGCAGGGAGTTTGCACAGAATGGCTCCGTGGATACCGCTGATGTCAGATCCAATAGAAAGATTGTGAGCTATTTCCTGAATTGAAATCATGTTTGTCAGATGAAGTAGATGCTCTCTAAAGATTATATCTTTGAGAAGAGGATTTGGTACATTATTAGAATTCTTGGCTGATTTCTCCAAGGCAGACACAGCCACAATACTTATCCTATGATGGGTACTGATTGTCAAGCTGCCCTGAAGAAAAAACATAGAAGAGAAAAAAATTGCATAGCATGCAAATGCAGCTTCCAGCACATGAAAATTAATCTCTTTATGAATAAGAACTTTGCACAAAATAATGTAAATTAATGTAGACACCCCTTTCATAATCCTTATTTTCACAGACAACTTTGTAAATATTTTTACAAACAAAATTTTTTACATTTTCATTAAAACAGTGGACCCCTGTCATTAGTAGACTGTGGAATATATTTCGTCCATCTCTGCTTTCAGTTAGAACACCTGGTGAGGAGTGACATGTTTATCAAATGTTGGTGAATGCCAACATGAATTAAATAAGCCTTCAAAAAAACGTGAGATGCTATAGCCTTGTACAGGAAAGGATATGCGTAGAAAGCAGTCTTTCTCTTTCTGCCTTCTAGCTATGAGCTCAATCTAGACATCACAATATTGATATTAAATTCTGATACTAATGTTTCTGTTTAGATTTCACTAGAGAATCTGTTTCTTTCTTGGGGGAAAATTCAGAAATTTCAGCCTCCTGGGTCTCAATCCTCTAATGACTCACCGGAATACAAATAGGCAGTGATCTCAAATTAGTAAGTCCTTAATCGCATTTTACATAAAGTATCTAGTGTGGTTCCATAACTGAAAAGGCACTATCAGGGTGACCAAATTTACAATAGATTACACAAGTATAGACACAAAAAAAATAATTAAGAGAGGCAAGATACATGGAGGTAGGTCTAAGTGAATAAATGAAAGATATTATTTCATTCATGTTAAAATCAAAAATAAATTCAACCTTTTTTCACGATCCTTCTGTTTCCTGTAAATATTTGAGCTTGTGAGTTTATTAGCATGACCGCCCACTAAAATAAATTGATCAGTAGGTCAAAATGATTAAACATTCACAAAAAGCCAACATTACATCTATTTTAAATATTGTATTCAGTGATATATGAAGACATTGGTTATGAATTATGTATGCAGACATAATTCCTGCTGTGTTAGCTTTATGTTGTAAATCAAATGATTGAGATAATTTTTTTCATATTAGGAGAATTATAAGCAACATCAGAATAAATTATAAATTTTGAATACTGCAAGATAGGTTTCTAAATTCACTATATGATAGTACCTAGAGACTGAAGGCCATATCTATTGTACCAGAGCCTCAAATTCAGTTTACAGGAGAAATGGGGTTGCTCCGTCTCTGTTAAGTTTAGTAATCTACTGGTTTAGTAGTCATGTTGAAGTTCATCAGTCAGGGCATTTAATTCTATTGAATTAAATACTAAAATTCAGTCAGCATGATAAGCCCTTCAACAGGTGGATGTAATTTTTCTCATGGATAATTGTGTTGTAGAAAAAGTAAATGGCAAATCAGTTACTGAAGAGTGAAGAAATGCATTGATACCAAATTTTGTGAGAACATTTAAAATGTTACCTTTTAGGATTCAGTGTCAGATTTATAACACCACAGAAGTGAACGCGAGCAATTTACATTTCCCTTAGAGCTATTGTTTCACACTGTCTGAAGATTCAAGCTATGTATTTTACTCTTGAGAATCCATATATTTTACATCAAGCAATGTAAACTTTTATAAATTAGTGAAAACAAGGAAAAGACAAATTCCACTTAAAGATTGCTAGTCAAGGTTAACCTCAGGCCCACATCTGCCAT